>JAZFAU010000264.1:2500-152500 GCA_037178615.1 Dione vanillae
TCCATATTTCGAAAAAAAAATGCCTTGTTTCTCTTCTTTCAAACCCATTCCATTACTCGAAATCTCAACCCTCTATTAGTTGAAATGATCAATGAGTCCCTTTACTTTTGGAACATTCACACACAACTATATACTTAGAAAAAATAAATTAAACCTCTGTATATTTTTATGATTTTTAAAGTGTTAATCCACACTGAGGATAGAAAAATACTTAAGAAATTCTTATATGTTCTTTAAATATGATTTGTATCCTCAGTGTGAATTAACACTTTAAAAATCATAAAAATATTTAATAAAAATAGGAGGAAGGTAAGGTAGCGGAAGTTTGTAAAAATCTCCCTACAGAGATGCTAACAACGATATAAGTAGTATAAAAGCATATAAGAATCAAGGCGGCGTAATGTAGAACGCATGGCTCAGTGGCGAGAGCGCTTGCACGGTTCGCAAGAGGGCGCGGGTTCGAGTCCCGCTGCGTTCAAATTTTTATATGTTTTCTTTAAGTATTTAAACCTCTGACATAGCAATGTTATATTATACAACCGTTACAACTTGTATATTAGAAACTTAATTTGTATAGTTCTAAGTAAAATAAGTTATCGACTTCAAAGAATTTGCCATTAACACGAGTACACTATAGTACCTACACCATAGTATCCCATAGTACATAGTACCTTTCTTACTTAGTTCCAAATTTATAACAATCTCTCAAAATCTCCATATCAAATAAATTTCGCCATAGATGAAATCAAATTCCTTCGTAAGTCAAAAGCTCTGTAACTCGATTGTTTGGCATCTCCCTAGATATTTGACTTATATAGGTTCTACTGTATCTTCGCTCTGACACTCAAGCCTCTGCCATTTGACACGCGATGCCTTGAAAGGCGGAATGCGGACGGAGTGTCTTAACACTAGGTTTCTTCAGCCTATTGTTCTCTCTGTTCCAATGTATAGAACTTGTGGTTCAAATTGAAAATTATTTTGTAGTATTGGATAGGCTTGGAATATCAAGATTTAAGCAGTTTCTTCAAAGTTTCTGGACTGTGACCCCTTCGAGGTTCGCTTTTCGCTTCGCCCCCATTACATATACCTATTATATGTAGACAAATTAATCTGATATAAGCACATATTACGTGACTGATATCAGTATATATTAGTCATATATAAGATTGATAACGGCTCTGTAAACCTATTTTGATGATTCTTATCATTTTATTAGGAATATTAATATATCTTGAAATTATTATGGCGCAATGTAAACATATTGAGTTTTATATATTTATTGATTTTAAAGTGTTAATTCACAATGAGGATAGAAAAAATATTTAAAGAAACATATAAAAAGTGGGGACGGAGTAAGCAGGGACTAAGTAACGGAGTGTCTTAACACTAGGTTCTTATGGTTCCTGCAGTTCCGTCTGCCTACCCTGCCATGTGCGGGATAAAGCGTGAAGCTATAAAAAAAAAAAAGTAAAAAAAAAAAAAGAAAAAAAAAAATTAACGCAGCGCCATTTGACTCTGCACAGTTCGCAAGATCGCGCGGGCTCAAATTCAAACTTTTATACATTTCTAAATATCATATTGAATTTGTCGTCGATCCGTACATGTTGTGTTTCTATAAGAGAAAATGTAGGGTCTTCTTGCTAAAAAAAAAAAACCAATACAAATCGTAACGATGTAAAATAATGACTATTTAAGTTTCAATCCACAACGTTGCAATCCACATAAGTTAACTTAACACAATACCCTCATTTGTGATTGAACCACCAACTATCTTATTCAAAGTTGTGTGACTTTGAATAACATAGTTGATGGTTCAACTACTCTTCCAATGTGTAAAAACGGTAAAAATATTAAAATTCCTTTAAACTAAAATGAATCTGTGACATTTCAATATTAGATTTAATTAACATGCGTACCGAAAGCGAGCTACGCCGTGTTTAGAAACTCGCATCCCGCTATCCCGTTACATGCGTGATACAACGTGAAACTGACAAGGAAATCTAATTAAGAATGCATATATATTTTTTTCAGATATTATATCTTGACGTGCAAAGTAACTGAAACCTGCCTACAAAACGACAGACACTCGTCGATACCACCGCAAATTAGTCAGTAGCCGCGCGGCCTTTGTAGGAGTTGGACGTGTTATTCTTTTTTTTTTATAATTGTGCTCCAAGAAGTGATTTACTACGTGATCATTTTGTATTGGTAAGTAATTTATTTCCGTACGTTTTATTTATATTTGAAGGTAAATTCGAATTATTTAATTTTTTTAACATATATGCTGTATATATATATATATATATATATATATATATATATATATATATATATATATATATATATATATATATATATATATATATATATATATATATATATATATATATATATATATATATATATATATATATATATATATATATATATATATATATATATATATATAATATATATATATATATATATATATATATATATATATATATATATATATATATATATATATATATATATATATATATATATATATATATATATATATATATATATATATATATATATATATATCTATATATATATATATATATATATATATATATATATATATATATATATATATATATATATATATATATATATATATATATATATATATATATATATATATATATATATATATATATATATATATATATATATATATATATATATATATATATATATATATATATATATATATATATATATATATATATATATATATATATATATTATATATATATATATATATATATATATATACATATACATATACATATACATATACATATACATATACATATACATATACATATACATATACATATACATATACATATACATATACATATACATATACATATACATATACATATACATATACATATACATATACATATACATATACATATACATATACATATACATATACATATACATATACATATATATATATATATATATATATATATATATATATATATATATATATATATATATATATATATATATATATATTGCTTTTAGTGGAAACTTGATTGATTTGTGTTTTATGTTATTCTTGTTTTATATTACAGTGTTTTTAAAATTGTTTGTTTCCCAAATAAATAAATAAATAAATAAATAAAATAAATATATATATATATATATATATATATATATATATATATATTATATATATATATATATATATATATATATATATATATATTACTTGTTTGTGATATGATCTATATATATGTATATACAATTTAGTTATCACTGAATTTTCAGTATTTTTATAAAATCAATAAAATATATTTGACTTATAAGAGTTTATAATAATATATATCCTAGAATTTTAATTTCATTTTTATAATTTTACGCAAAATATTTTCCATACCATAATTATTATCGAATCTGATTATAAATAAATTAAAACGGATGTTATAATATTTTAGTATAAGAACAAAATTAAAAGCAATTTACACTCATTTTTAATAATTAATTAATGCTAATTCAAAATTCATTTTACTAAAGTTCATACATATACATATAACGAACCGAATGTTAGTGTATTTATAAGATTTGACAGTTGTTTTTTTTTTAATAACATCGAAACACATGTAATGTTTCGAGCGTATTCGGATAGAGTGTCTGGGTAATTGTATTATATGACTTAAATCACTTCATAACAATTTGTGGGTTCGATTCCCACTCGGGGAATTTTCTATTTCCATTTTGTTCGCTGTGGCAAGATTTATCTGATAATGAAGCAACAATATTGCCTGAATTAAAAATCTTATGAAACAAGGCACTATATTATGAGCTTACAGTCTTTTATATACATAATGCTTATAGTATGTTTGCTCCACATCCATATGTAAAGGGCTCCTTGTCTCATGCGGTTTATCTAAGCTGGGACAGCAATGAGTTATCCAAGGACTCGGATCAACAATGTTTAGTTATATATATATATATATATATATATATATATATATATATATATATATATATATATATATATATATATATATATATATATATATATATATATATATATATATATATATATATATATATATATATATATATATATATATATATATATATATATATATATATATATATATATATATATATATATATATATATATATATATATATATATATATATATATATATATATATATATATATATATATATATATATATATATATATATATATATATATATATATATATATATATATATATATATATACATATATATATATATATACATATATATATATATATATATATATATATATATATATATATATATATATATATATATATATATATATATATATATATATATATACATATATATATATATATACATATACATATATATATACATATACATATACATATATATATATATATATATATATATATATATATATATATATATATATATATATATATATATAACTCCGTCCCCGCCTTCCGCCTTTTTTCGAGGCATTGCGTGTTGAGTGGCGGAACTCAACGCCGGGCTTGGCCTAGTTTCCAGAGTGAAGAAAATGGAATTAGAATAATCCATCTTCTCCGAGTGGGAATCGAACCGTCGCGTTTACAGGCAGACGCTTACGCCTCTGCGCCACGACGGTTCTCAAAATTAACTGACTTATTCATTTTTCTTGTCGTATGCAGACATCATGTATTCATCGGAGGGATCTGGACATATGTGGGAGATTGGATTGATATTTACTATGACGAGTAAAGCATACAAATTTGATGATGATTTTTAATTGTATTATTAGTATTAGTGTACGTGAAAAGTTAAAAACTTAATTTATCAATGTGCGACCAAGTGTTTTTTTTGTGAAGTCAATATTTTTATTCAAACACATGTTCCAAAGTAACCCCCTCCTTGAAACGTTAATGTTTTGAAAATTGTTTTGGTATATATTTGCCGCAGTGTGAATCAACCTGATACGTACGTATTGCGTATTATCAGACACACCCCAACTACGTCAGAAGCCGATCTTCAGTTTTATGGATTCATAATATACATAGAAATCTTAATAATGTTTTAAAGAATAGTGTTTAATTAAATTTTAATTGACTTTAAAAAAAATAATTACAACACAAAAATCTTTAGATCATATATCCGGATTATTAATCTTATATGGATATATAAACGTTTAGAAACATTTGGTCAGATCAACAAACGGTAACGGTAACATATATATAGTACGGTAACAGTAACATATATATAGTATTTAGGTTCCCGTGGGGGGTGTAAAGGGAGTCCCTCTAACTTCCCCTTGGGAACCTAAGATAAGATCTAGAACTAGAATTGTCACGTTATAGGGAAAAACTAAGTCTTCACTTTTTGTTTCACGCAAGCAAAGTTGCAGGCTACAACTAGTGCTTGTATATGTATATGATGTCATACAACTTTCAATATATTCAATAGGTCTTCTATCTCATGATAACATTATGGAAAGTCACCACTTATCAGACATTGTTCAAGCGAAATATTTAAGTGCCCCCCTGTCGATGCTATATACCTATTATTTTTATCTTTCACGGCTCATTTACGATGTTTTTAGACGATAGTGGGTTCAACTACACTTCCAAACTTCTAAGTAAAAAAGAACAATTGCTATTATTAATATTAGAATTTGGTTATAACTTTTATCTTGGCTTCACTCAACACTAACTTCTCGCTGTTATACGTGAAACTAAAAAATCAAATATAAAAATACCAGGATTTGAACCTACTACCTTTTAGTAACTGTACTAAGAACCAATTAAGCTAAATGCTTGTTTCCTGCGACGTTAATAGTTGTTAGAACTCTTGTAAGCTCACGCCTCCATAGAAAAATATTTACAAAGTAACATTACTTAGAAACGACATTAATTAATTAACATAGAATTACGTTTGGAAAGAAAAAATCGTTTAGTTAATTGATTCATTATAATTATATATTTCATTTATATGTGTATTTACGCAACGGATTTTAATGCAACTTTAACTAATAGAGCAGATGATTCAGAAAGATATTTTATATGTTTAACATATTTTTATTTTTGAAGCCTGGGAGGAGTCACGTGACGCTCTAGGAGTGTTCTGTGATTTGTCCAAGGCATTTGATTGTGTACAGCATGAAACATTAATTCAGAAATTACACCACTACGGAATAAGAAATAAAGCTCTGGACTTTGTCAGTTCTTACCTAAATGATAGAATCCAGAAAGTAGACATTAATGAAAAGCGTTCTCCCGGGTCATTTGTCAAAATGGGGGTGTCACAGGGCTCGATATTAGGCCCTTTTCTGTTCCTTATCTATATTAATGACCTACCTTACCTTGTAAAGGACAAACATGGGATAGTATTATTTGCAGATGATACATCTTTGATTTTTAAAATTAATAGAGGACATGATGAAATTGACAATGTGAACAATACTCTCTCAAATATTGTCCAATGGTTTAATGTCAATAATTTACTGTTAAATGAGAAGAAAACGAAGTGTATTAAATTCACACTCCCGAATGTTAAATGTGCCAAAACTATTGTAAAAATTGGCGATGGGGAACTAGATTTAGTAAATACTACAGTTTTTCTGGGCATTACTTTAGATTCAAAACTTCAGTGGGGCCCTCATGTGAACGATTTGTCGAACAGACTTAGCTCAGCCGCGTATGCGATCAAAAAGATCCGCTACTTAACCGACGTCAATACCGCTAGACTAGTTTATTTTAGTTACTTCCACAGCATTATGTCATATGGTATACTATTATGGGGTAATGCTGCTGATATTGATACTATATTTGTTCTTCAGAAACGGGCTGTTCGAGCAATCTATAACATGAGGCCCAGAGATTCCCTTAGGGATAAATTTAAAAAATTTAAAATCATGACTCTTCACAGTCAATATATATTCGACAATTTAATATATATTCATAAAAATATTGATAAATTTAGATTAAATTGTGATGTTCACAATGTTAATACGAGGAATAAGTATAAACTTGTTATGCCCACCACTAGGCTCCATAAAATAGGCAACTCCTTCCCGTGTAATTGTGTCCGTTTCTACAATAAACTGCCGAAAGAAGTATTTGATCTCTCGTTAAATAAATTTAAAATCTATGTTAAACGGCAATTAATTACTAAATCCTATTATAGTGTAAAGGATTACATTGATGATAAAACGGCATGGAATTAATGAATTGCTCATAAGTTCGAGTGACGTTTGTGAAGTGATCACAATAGGTTTAGGGAAACCTGGCTGAGTTTGTTGTGGGCTCTTCTCACCAGGCCGCGCTTGGAACCCTCGTAACCTTAGTTTTAAGTCATGGAGTGTGTAGGTTTCAGAGGGGCTCAATTCGATATTTACTATCAAATTGGGCTCCTTTGACACTCCTCCGTTCGCTCTGACGTACACAAGTGATCATCTTATTGATTCTAAGTGGAAAATAAATAAATAAATAAAAAAATAAATAAATATACTTGTTATGTTTATACGCGCGGCGTTGAATTCCGCCACTCAACACGCAATGCCTCGAAAAAGGCGAAAGCGGGGACGGAGAAAGCAACGGAGTGTCTTAACACTAGGTTCCTATGGTTCCTGCAGTTCCCTCTGCTTGCCATGTGCGGGATAAAAGCGTGACGCTAAAAAAAAATAACAAAACCTATACTTTATTACTGTACTTGAAGCAGTAAAGCTGCTAATGGGATCTTAGTTTTGTATGTAACAGATTTGAAGTTGCACTCTTCGTACAGTGCTTATAAACTGTATACACTTATCATGCTATTATGTATATATATATATATATATATATATATATATATATATATATATATATATATATATATATATATATATATATATATATATATATATATATATATATATATATATATATATATATATATATATATATATATATATATATATATATATATATATATATATATATATATATATATATATATATATGTATATATATATATATATATATATATATATATATATATATATATATATATATATATATATATATATATGTATATATATATATATATATATATATATATATATATATATATATATATATATATATATATATATATATATATATATATACTTCGCTTGCTTAAATGGAATTAAATAACTCTAAGTGCCTCAGCCTTCTCGACCAATGTAAGATGGTGGGGAATCGACTCAGCAGAATGCCTACTTGTTGTAGGACACCATCATCTTCAGAGTGCCCCGAGGTTCAATTCAAGTGCGAGGTAACCCTGATTAGGTGCACTGGATTATTTGGAAATGGAAATTAATCTTTATGTTGTGGAGCTTACAGCTTTCCCATTTATAAATAAACTGTCTAATCATTTACAAAGTAATATATATTTAAATTGTAACATACATATATATATATATATATATATATATATATATATATATATATATATATATATATATATATATATATATATATATATATATATATATATATATATATATATATGTATATATGTATATATATATATATATATATATATATATATATATATATATATATATATATATATATATATATATATATATATATATATATATATATATATATATATATATGTATATATATATATATGTATATATATATATATATATATATATATATATATATATATATATATATATATATATATATATATATATATATATATATATATATATATATATATGTATATATATATATATATATATATATATATATATATATATATATATATATATATATATATATATATATATATATATATATATATATAATAAGTGAGCTTCTTTTGATGTAAATTATTATTGCGAAATTTTAAAATATTACGTAATATTATGTTAAAAAACTATATTTAATTAGACCATGACTCTATTTTTGGTAATTTAGGAAGATATATATATATATAAAATAATCCTTAAAGAAAACATATATTTTTAAGCCTACCAATGCAACAAATAGTATAAAGCATATAGAATTTTAACACAGCGGCGTGATGAAGAACGCATGGCTTGGTAGTCATAGCGCTTGGACGATTTCCAAGAGGCGCGGGTTCAAAACAGCATTGTATCCAAATTATTTGTATATATATTTTTATATATATATATATATATATATATATATATATATATATATATATATATATATATATATATATATATATATATATATATATATATATATATATATATATATATATATATATATATATATATATATATATATATATATATATATATATATATATATATATATATATATATATATATATATATATATATATATATATATATATATATATATATATATATATATATATATATATATATATATATATATATATATATATATATATATATATATATATATTCATTCCCTAAGTACTTTTATATAGTATTTGCTTTAAACATCTCTCATGAATAAATAAATAAATAAATAAATATGAACATGTAAGCGTGTCGTTGCATTTTCATCAAAAATGCTGGTAATGCTAATTTATCATTTCTTTTTTAAATATATATTAAATTATATGTATTTTTTTAAACATATAATAAATAAAAAAAATTAACGCGAACACAATATCATAATCTTTTTACTATTATGTCCAATTGCTAATGTTTTTTGCGTTGACCTAGTATAGATTCGACCATGAAACAAATATTTCCTTTTAATTTAATTTAATTGCTGTCATGGCGCAGTAGAACTGCTTGAATGTAAACGTGATGATAGTAAGTTTGAAGACAATTTAGTAAATCTGTCTTTCCTTCATTTAACAAAGTAGGTAAAGCGTGGCGTTGAGTACCGCCACTCATCTTAATATATATTTGGAAAATTTGCAGAATAGTGAGGAAACGAGTGTCTTGATTCTTAACAATAAATACCTAATGCATAATAAAAACGCTAAAAAATATATTTAATTCGAAACTAGACTAGACTTCATTATTAAATCGTTAAACTTTTTTAGTTTCCCTATTAAAAAATGTACTCCTACTACAAAAATTCCTACAAAATGTCTGTCCGTAATAAAATCTTTTATATTGTATTTTTTTATTGTTGGCCGCTGCCTTGACTTTCCAACGCCTGAATGAAGCGAGATCCGTGAATGCACTTTTTAACTGCACAACCTGATTTTGTGATTACGTTGACGTTGATTTAAGAAAGAAATAATATAATTATACCATATTAAAATGATAGTGACGCAGTAGCACAGTCTCTGTCTGTAAACGCGACGGTTTGTAGATTCGATTCCCATGGGGGGAAGATGGATTATTTTATTTCAATTTATTCATTCTGGCAACTAGGCAGGCACGTAGTCCACGTGGCGGAACTTAACGCCAGCCCAAAAGGCTGAAAGCAGAGAAACAAGTGTCTTAACACTAGGTTGGTACAGTTCCTACGATTTCCTCTGCCTAGCTTGCTTGAAGAAGGATGAAGAGTGAAGCTTAAAAATTGTACCTCTTTTTATTTATATTAGAATTCTAACGAAATATTAAAGTACAATAGAAAATTATTTACAGTTTATTTTACATTATTATTATTATTTATTTATTTTTTTTTAGCTTCACGCTGTATGCAGGATGCTGGAACTGCAGGAACCATACGAACCTAGTGTTAAGACACTCCGTTGCTTAGTCCCTGCTTTTATCCGTCCCCGCTTTCCGCTATTTTCGAGGCATTGCGTGTTGAGTGGCGGCACTCAACGCCGCGCTTTGCCTAGTTTGCCAGAGCGAAGAAAATGGAAATAGAAAAATCCATATTCTCCGACTGAGGATCGAACCCAGAAACCGTCGCGTTACAGGCAGACGTTGCGCCTCTGCGCCACGACGGTCCTCAGATTAATCAATAAACATTATTAATTAAATTACAAAAATCTGTCTGTAAACGCGACGGTTGTGGGTTCAATTCTTTTCTAATAGCAACAGACAAAAGGCGGCGCTGAGTTTCGCCACTCAACACACTATGACCACTCTTTACGTATTATGCTCTTCAGGCTCGTTAGTCCTTTTAATCGTAATTATTATTAATTCCAATTACGACGTAGTACAATTACTTCGACGTCTAGACATTTAAGCAAATGTTAATTAAAAGATAATTAATCTTACTTAAGATATTCTATGATAAAACACTTAGTATTATGTTGCATTGCAACGTATAAATGATTGCCAATTAAATATGTTTATAGTATTAGGTAATATTGTAGGTGTAGATGTCGCTTGCTTGAAATTCTATTAATCTTGGGAACTGTTGTGGCGCTGGTGCAGCTTTGGCTTGTACGCGACGGTTAGTGGGTTCGATTCCCACTTGGGCAGGACAACTAAGGAACGCGCTATAAATAATTAGACGTGCAAAACGAATAATTAGTAAACTCTTATAAAAATAAGAAGATATGGAAAAGGATTTTAATAATGAATGTCCGCTTTACTGATTAATGTCCTGAGTGTCTAAATAAGTGCCCTTACAGTGAGATAAGTTTTTTTAATAGGTGAAAAAAGCTATAAATAAAGCTTTTTTTAAAAAATTTTCATTTCACAAAATTAGGTAGAAATTTCTTAAAAGTTTATGCTAACACTTTTGTAAAAATGTGATTTTACCATATACATGATAAATAAGCTTAACGTCACGTGTCATATTGAGACAGAATCATTCACACGAGTTCACTTGTCGGTCTTCTTTGTATTAATGCGAGAATAATTTCACAATTTGTTATAAAGGCCTATGCTTTTACCTTGAATACATTTCGGTAAACTGCGATTTTTTTAAACTTAAAAAGAAATATCTAATCTAGTTTACCTATAGTGAGTTATTAGTCTAACATCGAGAAAAGTACGTTCTATCTCCACTATTGGGTAAATATTTAAAAGTTCCATCAAAGATTATAGCGGAGAACGGAGTGTCTTAACACTAATATCTTTGCTCTAATACGGAGAAGATGCATAGAAAAAACTAACAAAATCAAACATAAACAAAACAAAAGCAAATAAACCTCTATTGTAGTATTTTGCTGAAAAATTTACTTATTTAGTATATCATATTTATTATAAAAAGTATATATATATATATATATATATATATATATATATATATATATATATATATATATATATATATATATATATATATATATATATATATATATATATATATATATATATATATATATATATATATATATATATATATATATATATATATAAATATATATATATATATATATATATATATATATATATATATATATATACAAAGACAAAAAAATTACGTACATACCTAATACTGTAATACCTACAGGAAAAGGGGGCCCTGAAGTGAAAAACAACTTATTTTCGTTTAAACCTATAATTTAATAAGCTCCTCTTTGTACAACGCCATGGGCTCGGCACCGTCATGGTGAATCCATGGAATGGTAGTTTCGTATTTTCTTGCGTCATGTGAACTGTAGAGCATTTGTTAGTGTTATTTATATTTTAACTAACAGGAAAATGAAATATAGGAATAGAAGTCAATATAAAATCATTACAAAACTGCAACATCTGTCTATGTATTCGCTTGTAATGTTTATTTCCTCGAATTATTAATATATATAATATATACACATGAATATTACAAATTAAAAAACCGCGTACATTTTTCCATCTCTCACGTTTTAGAACGGAGGCAGTGTAAACAATATTGACCTCTAAAGGAAATCTGTTTATTTTACCGATACTTTAGACAAGAACTAACTACAATGTATATATGTGTGTATATATATATATATATATATATATATATATATATATATATATATATATATATATATATATATATATATATATATATATATATATATATATATATATATATATATATATATATATATATATATATATATATATATATATATATATATATATATATATATATATATATATATATATATATATATATATATATATATATATATATATATATACATATATATATATATATATATATATATATATATATATATATATATATATATATATATATATATATATGTATGTATATATGTATATATAGGTATATGTGTGTTGTAGAAAAAAACAAATGTTTTCTAGTGATAATCGCTTCCTTGTAAACTCGTCTGCCCTTCACGTTATTTTTGGTGTCGTGTAAACATAATGTAAATTGGACTTTTCTTAAAAAATACTATTGAATTCTATAGATTATGCGATGCTTTGCAACTTTTCTTTTTTGTCTTCACACTTTATCTCGCACATGGCAGGGTAGGCAGAGGGAACTGCAGGGACCATAGAGACCTAGTGTTAGACACTCCGTTGCTTAGTCCCTGCTTTCCGCCGTTTTCGAGACATTGCGTGTTGAGTAACTTAACTCAACGCCGCGCTGTGCTGTTTTCAGAGCAAAGATAATGGAAATAGAAAAATCCATCTTCTCTGAATGGGAATTGAACCCATAAACTGTCGCGTTTACAGGAAGACGCTACGCCTCTGCAGTACGAGGGTTTCTAAATAATTTATATGCATATAAAATATTTTTAGCTTGACGCATCTACCAGGGCTACCTTAAAACCTTAAAATCCTCTGGACTAAACTTTCCTTTTGAACTCCAGACTTCGACCTATATATATTCCTCGAGGTATCGAAGAATCGCAACAAAATCGGTCAAGAGCGAATGGTACTAGCGCACTAAGTGTTCCGCAGCAATTTTAGAACAAAAAATACTAACACACACACATCTTCACGCTTTATTTCTAGCGGGGTAGTTAGAGAGAACCAAGCAAAGAGCGCCAAACGCTGCTGTCCCTGCTTACCTCTTACGCCTCGTCCAATGCCACTAGCCTCTTCATACATGCTCTCCGGGGAGTCATTTTCACGTAACTTTCCTCCAGTGTCTTCGATACTGTGGCATCGAAAGTCAACCAAATTCTCCCCTTTATATCTCTTACAAAAGCTTACAAACTTGCATTATATATTATTATATAGCAACATACATTTGACCATACTATGTTATTTGCTTTCAAAATGTACTTGCAAAAACATGTGAAACATGTAAATGTAGAAACGTGTAATTTTTTGTTAGTGTCGTTGACTCATCTGTTCCTAACTACCTCTAAAAATAGAGCACCACTCGCCTATTAATGTAGGTCGCGGTTGATTGATGAGGTGATCTTTTAACGGGCAATTGTCTAAAAACCAAATTTACTTACATTGCATTTTCTTATTAAGGAAAGACGTAAAATATACATCCGAAAATATTTAAAAAGATGCATAACGTCTACCTGTAAGCGCGGCAGGTTGTGGGTTCGATTCCAATTTGCGAATTTTAAATTGTATTCGTTTTCACCACTCTGGCAATAAGATAAAATGCGGCGTTGAGCTCCGCTCGTGCGAGGTACAAGGTCTAAGCCAAAAAAAGTAAAAAAAAATATGTCAAATGTAATGTAATGTAATGTTCTCTCTGACTACCCCGCTAGGGATAGAGCGTGAAGCTATGTATGTATGTATGTAAAATATGTCAAAGAAAGGCCTGTAGTATTGTTTTAATTATATCTTTATAATAATTTTATTTATAAAAATATATAATATATACTGTTTTTATACAATTAATTAATTTAACTTTGTCATGTGAAAATGAACCCGTGACCTCTGTTAAACATAACTATTTCTATTAGTGTACACGTGTATTATTAGATCGTACAATTAAATGTCCGTCTGATCGTATGTCGAGACTTATTTATAATTGTTGCGTGGCTCCAGTCCAGATTTTGTAGACTGTGACTGTGTGACTGGTCGAATGCTAACTATTTTTTGAATATATATATATATATATATATATATATATATATATATATATATATATATATATATATATATATATATATATATATATATATATATATATATATATATATATATATATATATATATATATATATATATATATATATATATATATATATATATATATATATATATATATATATATATATATATATATATATATA
This sequence comes from Dione vanillae, assembly GCA_037178615.1. Classification (NCBI taxonomy): domain Eukaryota; kingdom Metazoa; phylum Arthropoda; class Insecta; order Lepidoptera; family Nymphalidae; genus Dione; species Dione vanillae. Next base: position 17,574 of record JAZFAU010000264.1, read on the forward strand.
TATATATATATATATATATATATATATATATATGTATTAATATTAATTTTTTAATGTCAATTATACCTATTTATAAAAAAACACCTCTCTCTTTTCTCTATTTATTCTTTATTTTAAACATTATATATAGCTTCACGCTATATCCCGCATAAAGACAGAGGACACATAGTGATACTCCGTTCTTTACTATCTACCTGTTTTTGAGACATTGCGTGTCGAGTAGCGGAACTCAACGTCGCACGTAACCGTGTATAGTTAAAAAAATGACACATATAGACTATTAATGTACAATTCCATTCAGATCCGTCATCCAATCAATATGCCTAACCTCTGACCTACAACAATTGCTTTATATAACATGGGCGGATAACCCCTTGTATTTAAATGCACGTGTGGCGACGTGCCAACGCGGCGCGTCATGACGGCCCTCGCGAAATTTTACTCAAGATATTTTCGATTTTCTTTTGGTTTATTTATTTTTTTTTGTCTTCACTCTTTATCCCGTATATAGCAGGGTAGCAGGGGGAACTAAAGGATCCACAGGAACCTAGTGTTAAGACACTCCGTTGCTCAGTTCCTGCTTTCTCCGTCCCTGCTTTCTCCGTCCCTGCTTTCCATCTTTTTCGAGGCATTGCGTGTTGAACTCAACGCTGCGCTTCTGCCTAATTTCCAGAGTGAAGAAAATGGAAATAGAAAAATCCATCTTCGTCGAGCGGGAATCGAACCCACAAACGGTCGCGTTTACAAGTAGCGATATAAGTTTTAAAAATCCTATAAGAATTTTAGCTTAGCTCGATAAGAACGTGTGGCTTAGTAAGCGTCGAGCATTTGGACGGTTTCCAATAGGTAGGTACAGGTTAAAATCTAGCTGCGTTAAAATTTTTATACGTTTCTAAATATTTTTGCTTTTGCAAGCGATTGTTATTTAAAGGAAGTATTTATATTTTTTTTAGCTTCACGCTTTTATCCCGCACACGGCAGGGTACGCAGAGGGAACTGCAGGAACCATACGAACATAGTGTTAAAACACTCCGTTACTTAGTCCCTGCTTACTCCGTCCCCGCTTACCGCCGTTTTCGAGGCATTGCGTGTTGAGTGGCGGAACTCAACGCCGCGCTTTGCCTTAGTTGCCAGAGCGAAGAAAATGGAAATAGAAAAATCCATCTTCCCCGACTGGGGATGGAACCCAGAAACCGTCGCGTTAGTCGCGTTACAGGCAGACGTTGCGCCTCTGCGCCACGATGGTCCTCAATTAACGGTATTTTAATAATTTTTTACTTTTACATTTGGTTTATATTGTATGACTTAAGGTCTTAACATAATATTCATTAAAATTTTATTATACGTCGCATAGTCGTTTATATGAAACAAAATGTTATAATTTTAATAAATCGTGTCGTTATCGTAGCGTGTCGTTATAAAAGTCCATATGTAATTGAAGTAATTGAAGTCATTGAGACAATTTTAAAGATATTATGTTCGACAATGCAATAGTTTTTATAGTTTTATTTTGTTTGTAAAGAAAAATATAAATAAATATATATATAAATAAATAATATATATTTTAAAGCATAATTTGATATTAAAAAAAATTGTAGTCAGTCAAAGGACTTAGATGGAGTGATTTTAAAAAAGATCATTTTATTTCTCGCCAGTACTATTTAACAATTTAAAAATTAAAAAAAATACTTTCCATGTAAAATCAATTTAATTGTCTTTTACTTGTGTAATAATCAATTAATTGATTTCAATTAATTGAACGTTAAGCTATAAATATTATTTTGACAATGATACAAAATATGTATTTAGCATTCTTCATTAGTCATATAGATCAAAAATAACGATTTTGAACGAAAACAAAAAAATTGGCACGAAATCTACAAGACTACAATGCATTTAGTAATCATGTACTCCAGTTCTTATGATAAAGTTTTATATTTCTGCTTTTTTTTTAAATTAGCGCAGTCGTAGATGACAAATTTCATAAAAAACGGTGAAATTATGTCAATCGAGGCAGTACTGAAAGGGAACTAACTTGAAATATTTTTTTGAATGAATATGTCATTTACTACATCACTACAATAACGTAGAATCGCTGTCCAAAATGTGAAACATATAATCTACGTGTGTATATATATATATATATATATATATATATATATATATATATATATATATATATATATATATATATATATATATATATATATATATATATATTATATATATATATATATATATATATTATATATATATATATATATATATATATATATATATATATATATATATATATATATATATATATATATATATATATATATATATATATATATATGTATGTATGTATATATATATGTATATATATATATATATATATATATATATATATATATATATATATATATATATATATATATATACATAGAATATTTAATTCTATATAATGTTCTACCATCTGGTAATAAGTTATTACAACTTACAATGTATATACACGTTTATTTTTAGTTAACATATCGATATCTGACAAGCAAGGGTCACGCACGCGTTGATACTACAAGTACTTGTGTAGATCATTAAAAAAATGTTTTTTATTTCCATTGGGTTCATTGTAAATATGTCTCCTCAAGTCTAAAGCATTTTTAGTAATCGTTTAGCGAACCGGTGGTAATTTTTATGTTAAAAAAATAAACTTAAAAAAAAAAAAAAATAAAATAAATTTTAAATTCGCGCATATGCTGCGTAATCAGGCACTACATCTTAGTATCTAAATATATATATATATATATATATATATATATATATATATATATATATATATATATATATATATATATATATATATATATATATATATATATATATATATATATATATATATATATATATATATATATATATATATATATATATATATATATATATATATACATATATATATATATATATATATACATATATATATATATATATATATATATATATATATATATCCTTTTCCACTCAAAATTGAAAATAATTGAGGTGAAATCGAAAGTATTTTAACCAACGAACATCGTGGATAAGCGCAGTTCTATTTCCACTGCACTACTAAGGTGTATATTAAATGAATACCATCAATATAGCGAATCGACTCCTTAAGTATAGCTATGACTATACCTAGTTGGACGTAATTCGTGCAATATACTAAGATTAATTGCTGGAAACTTCTCTAACTTTGTCGCACTCACAAACTTTAATTAGCGTTTGATCAACATTAGTTTTGATATATAAATACAAACCTATACGTTTAACACAATGAATGTATTAATTGACGTATTTAAGTTGAAATTTAAATATTTAAATATTTTTTCTTTAATTGTAACACTATTTATGTTCATACTAAAAATATTTTCATTATCATTCAACAGTCTAGCTTATCAATTAACCACAGCCTGTGCGTATGATGATGATGTGAAGCATTATCACTTGCGTGTAATAAAGAAAAAATTAAAAAAAATATTTAAAAATGTTAAAAAAATTAAAATTACAAAAATAAATTTAATTTAAATTAAAATTTGGAGATCGTCGTAAACAATACGGCTTGTGGGTTCGATTCCCACTCGAGAAAGATAATATTTTCATTTCCATTTTCTTTGCTTTAGCAAGGCAAAACGCGGCGTAGAGTTCCGCCATTTCATTCGTCTCGAATACCTCGAAAAACGAAAAGCAGGGACCGTTCCCTGCTTTCCGCTAGTGTCTTAACACTGGGTTCTTGCGATTCCCTCTGCCTATGCTATAAGCAGGATAAAGAGTATCTCATCGTATGAATTTATCAATCTTATAATTGCGTGAAAATATGCAATTTACATTTTCTAGGGCAAGGCTAGTTATTATTGTAATAAAATTATTTTTAATTGTATTTAATTTGATAAACCACGCTAGAAATATTTACTAAGTGAAGCATATTGCCTAATTGACTTAATAATAGACTAAGTCGCAAATTTGATATAAGAATAACCCAATTCTACATATTTACAATACAAAACAAAAATACAACTTTAGAGGCGTATTAAACGGGTTGGCGTATTAAGCGTTAAGAAATAATTCAAAACCTCTTTCAAGTTGCAGAGATTGACGTAAATTGACGTTTTATGCGAGAAATAGTATGAAGGCTTCTCATGTATATATAAATAACATTACCTACTATAAGACTGTGATTTTCGAGGCATTGCAAGTAGGGGATGGAGTGTCTTAACACTAAGGCCCCACGATTCCTCCGGTCTCCTCTGCCTACCCTGCTATGAGCGGGATACGGTGTTAAACTACAAAATGTTGGGTGTCGGAAATCAACGCCACGCTTTATTTTATAATTGTTATAACCTACTTACTTACTGTATTATTAAGTAATTTTTGCTATTATTTTTTTAAGATTATAACATTACTGAAACTGATAAATATAAAACATTAAATTATCATTATATGTATTAAAAAATATATTTTTTTATCAATAGACTGATAAGCGCATTACAGAGACAGACTGACAAGAAGAGTATGTTGTTTATCATAAACTAAGACAAGCACGACATTCAAATGTAAGAAATGAAGGAATGGGTTCGATTCTCACTTGGAAGGATGGATTATTACATTTCCATATTCACTCTGGCAAGTAGGCAAAGCGCGGCGTTGAGTTCCACCACTCAACACACAATGCCTCGAAACGCGAAAGCGGGGAACGGAGTGTTTTAACACTACGTTCCCATTTCTTGCTGCTCTGTTCTTGCTGTTCTTTTCCTACGACTGAGATAAAGCGCGAAGCTTTAAAAAGACATAAAAAAAGTATTACGGTTTAATTTAATGATATGTTAAAATGACTGGTTGAAATCCTAATAAAGGGGACAATATTTGAGACACTGCAAATTGAGTGACAGGACTCAACGCCGTGAAATATCCTTTTACCAAAGCGAAGGATTGAAAGTCATTTTGTCCTCTGTATGGACATCGAACCAACAACCATCGCGGTCACCTCGCAGACCCTGTGCTTAATGACGAACTGTATAAAATTATACAAATTGTGTGCTTTTTTAATTGTTTTCATTATTTTAATTAATATATACCATTTTTGTTACAGATTCCATAGAAACACACAAACACACAGAGAAAATCACTAAAAACACTAGAAATTTAGAAGAATTGACTAATCGAAACCACCTAACACCTTATAAGCTAAGATGTCCGTACGACTTTAAACTGCATGTGATATATATATGTTTATAGGAAAACGCATTTAATATATATAATATTTTTTTAAATACTCGCATATTTATTTTATTTGTTAATTAAATTCGCCATTAAAATGAGGGACGAATCGAAGATATGCCGGCATATGCTGCCAGATGATGTGATATACAAAGAAGTCGTTATTGTCGGTGAGTTTTTGTTATATTTTTATATATCTTAATATATCTATTTATATGTTTTTTTAGCTTGACGCTTTATCCCGCATATAGCGGGTTAGTCAGAGGAAACAGCGGGAAACTAGTGTTAAGACACTTCGTTCCCCTACTCTCCATCTTTCGAAACATTGCATGTTAAATGGTGGAACTCAACACCATGGTTTCCTAAATGGAAATTAAATAATACACCCTCGAGTAGTAATCGAACTCATAAACAGTCGCGTTTACAGGCAGACGCTAGAGGCTCAGTTGTAGACAACTGTAGTTAAAATAGGCATATTGTGACGGAGATCGCAGATTCAAATATAGGTGTTAATAAATCTGTAGCATACTGCGATACAATATAAGTCTTTGTTATAAGATCTCACATGGTTTAACATTATGTTACTGATGTACGTCATTATACATATACTTTTATGACGTAGGAGGATTCATATATGTATTTATATGACATAAGAAGATTTATATATGTAATTTTATTGTCTAGAGTAAATTATATATTTTTTTTATGACACGAAGTACTTAAAGTGTTTTATGTACGTGTTTATGTGAAATAAATATATATTAATGAATGTATTGTATTCAAATTTATTTGCTATATATATATATATATATATATATATATATATATATATATATATATATATATATATATATATATATATATATATATATATATATATATATATATATATATACAACAAACAATTTAATAGTTCATTGTTACCATGTAATTACCTATTAAAACTTTCCATGGTTTATGCATTTCTAATTCATAAACCATGGAAAGTTTTAATAATAATATTTAAGATGAATTTTTCATGACGTTTAAAATTTTATTTATTAATATAACCTGAAGTGTCTGATATTTCTTAAGACTTGCCTGTCTTTTTTATCTAGGATTTTGTATGGTGGTAGATTTTGATTAAGTCATGTCAGTCAGTCAGTTTTTAGTTGAAACTTTTACGTCTTTTTATTTATATTTTAAGCATATAGAGTACGGTAGAATAACGTCATATTTCTATTATTATTTAGCTTCACGCTTTATCCCGCATATTGCAGGGTAGGCAGAGGGAACTACAGGAACCATATGAACCTAGTGTTAAGACACTCCGTTGCTTAGTTCCTGCTTTCTCCGTCCTCACTTTACACGTAATATTTCGGCTATCTAATACTATTACTAAAGCAATGACCATTGCAAGACAGATTACTATTGCTTAAATATTGTTTTAATATGGTAATTACAAGTAAACAAAAGAAAATGTTCTTAGAAAACAAGTCAAGAGTTCGTAAAGAATGCAAAACCCAAAGACAAAACCTTTACCAAAAAACTTATTTTTGTTATATACTTAGAGAATCTAGTTCTAATGGAGAACATAAAAAAATCAAAGGAATTTTATTCAATTCAAATTCAAATTCAAATAATTTTATTCAAAATGAGAATACATGATTCATTTTTTTAACGTCAAAAACACTACCACCGGTTCGCTAAAGTTAATGCCTCAGACCTGAGAAGAACCGGCGCAAGGAACTCAGCGGGACTTTTCTTTTTTTTTTTTAAGTAGTCAATATTTTTACATTAATTCATTTTGATAATGACACATTTGAAACAGACTGGAGCGAGCATCTCATTCCCAAGGTGTGTTGTCATTTAAAAAATCATTAATCAGGTAATAACCTTTAACACACAAACGTCTTTTCACAATTCTTTTAAATTGTGATATAGAGCATTGTTGGACGTTTTCTGGGATCCTATTGTAAAAGAGTACACACTGCCCCATGAAAGAATTGCGGACTCGTTGCAATCTAGTTATAGGCGCTGTAAGTTTAAGCCTATTTCTAGTATACATATTATGTGAATCACCGATTTTCTCAAAATCATTAATATTCTTTTTAACGTACATGACATTTACAAAGATATATTGAGATACAACGGTCAATATATTTATTTCTTTAAATTTTTGCCTTAAAGAATCTTTAGGTCCTAGATTATAGATTGCACGAATAGCTCGCTTCTGCAAAACAAAAATTGATTTAACACCGGCTGCATTACCCCATAGTATGATGCCGTAAGACATAATACTATGAAAGTAGCTAAAGTAAACGAGGCGAGCCGTTTCTACGTCAGTCAAGGATCTAATTTTCTTAACTGCAAAAACTGCTGAGCTAAGTCTATTCGCCAATCCCAATCGCCAATTATTTCTGGGAAATATCTATTGTTAGGATAATTTTTATTGAAATCTGTTTCAGGCAATGGACCAAGCGGAATGGTTACATCGTTCATGCTGGCAGGAAATGTACCCTACTTAAAAGAAATACCAGACTCCTTGCCCATTGACGAAATGCTTAAAGCTAGGTAAGGTATAGTAGACTAAACATATCTGTGTGTAAAATTATAATACAAGTAATATACTTACAAAAAAAAATGTTTATTCAAACAAAATAAATAATTAAATTATTGTTCCAAAATAAAACACCATTTGTCAAGTATGACGCGAACGTACACTGTACTGTCAGAGCGGGAAAGAGATATATCTCTTTCTTATTCACTAATTTTTTTGAATTAAAGGTGACAGATTGACAACGTTTAATAGTATTTTTGTAGTAAGTCATTGGTTTAATCACGACTACCTCACGCGTTACACAGCACGTATAAATATCGTGAAATGGGAAAAATGATCCTGTGCCTAATTTATTGATACTATCTGTATAGATATTTGTGTAATACTAAATTGACTGTTACAAATCTTAAAGATACTAATAAATTATATTTTACAAAAAGACTATTCGTTTTCAATTTAACTAATTGTAAGCTTGATTCGAAAATATTTCAGTCATTCTTCTTGTTTCTCGTTCTCTCAATGCTTAGAATAAAGACCTCTAACTCCAATACTAGGGCTTCGGATTCTAATAGTAGGTCTCTAATCCCGCGTATTCGGAATCCGTGTACATTTGTCAAAACAAAGAATCATCACGCCGCGTCGATATTCTTATATGCTTTATACAATTCATTATCCGCTACCAAAAGACCATTACAAAGAACAATCGTTTGGCGAGAGAATGCTATTTTTATGATATTTAAAGCGTTAATCTACACTGAAGACAGAAAGGCACGAAACGCAGCGGGACTCGAACCCTGCGTCCCTCTTGAGAATTGCGAATGCTGCGAACGAAATAAATTGAATAAAGAATCATGTCCAATTATATCTTGCAAAAAAATCTTGTTAAGGTCAACAAACTAATATATACATGTTATTAATCATTCACTATTAGCATATGAATTACTTTACATATATATATATATATATATATATATATATATATATATATATATATATATATATATATATATATATATATATATATATATATATATATATATATATATATATATATATATATATATATATATATATATATATATATATATATATATATATATATATATATATATATGTTTTTAAATAGATATTCGGCATTTCTTATCATTTTTGCATGATGCAACACTTTAAAGATAAATATTAGATACTAGATACTACATCTAATCATCTGGAGACATCTGCCAGTCTAGTGACATGGTAGGAATTATAAAAGGCAAATGAAGATTTCTTAGAATAAGTTAATGTGCAAATAAGGCTTTTTATATAACGATGACTTTCAAAAATGGGTGTTTTTGTATGCTACAGTTGTATGAGGAAAATATCGATGATTACACTTTGTGAGGGTTTTTTAGTTCAATGCGTCTATTTTTTTATTTTACGTGACGTATAAATGGTGTATAAAAGTTATATCTAAATCATTGTGTAAAAATATTTAAATATATATATATATATATATATATATATATATATATATATATATATATATATATATATATATATATATATATATATATATATATATATATATATATATATATATATATATATATATATATATATATATATATATATATATATATATATATATATATATATATATATATATATATATATATATATATATATGTTTTTGTACTTTTTAAACGAGAACAAATGTTTAAAACGTTAATTTTTACATAAAAACTTTACAGATTACAAAATTTACCACCTGGTCAAAATTTATTGGAAGCCGATCTCATGGAGTTGGCTGAGGGCTTAGAAGGGAGGAGTCAGAACCCAGTACCGTTATTAGTAAGTATTTGAAAGATATTTTTATTGTTTTTAAAGTGTTAATCCACACTGGGGATAGACAAAATACTCAAAGAGAACATAAAAATTTGAACGCAGCAGGACTCGAACCCACGCCCTCTTAAGATTAAGGTGTACAAAGCACGCATGGATCAGTGGTGAGAGCAAGCGCTCTCTCCTCTTATATTTGAAATTCTCCTATATTTGAAATATTTTTCATTTTTTAGCTTCACGCTCTATCCCGCTCATAGCAGGATAGGCAGCACTAAAAAGTTTAAATTTAAAAAATTTTTTGATAGTTTAAATAGTACAAGTTTAACATGCAGAGGCGCAACGTGTGCCTGTAACGCGACGTTTTCTGGATTCGATCCCCAGTCGGAGAAGATGGATTTTTCTATTTCCATTTTCTTCGCTCTGGCAAACTAGGCAAAGCGCGTCGTTGAGTTCCGCCACTCAACACGCAATGCCTCGAAATAGGCGGAAAGCGGGGACGGAGAAAGCAGGGACTAAGCAATGGAGTGTCTTAACACTAGGTTCCTGTTGTTCCTGCAGTTCCCTCTGCCTACCCTGCAATAATATGCGGGATAAAGCGTAAAGCTACAAAAAAAATAAATAAATAAATAAATAAATTATTGTTCCTAAATAAAACACCATTTGTCAAGTATGACGCGAGCGTACACTGTACTGTCAGAGCGGGACAGAGATATATCTCTTTCTTATTCACTTATTTTTTTGAATTAAAGGTGACAGATTGACAACGTTTAATAGTATTTTTGTAGTACGAGATGTTTACGTCATTAGTATTTAATCACGACTACCTCACGCGTTACACAGCACGTATAAATATCGTGAAATGGGAAAAATGATCTTGTGCCTAATTTATTTATATCTGTATAGATATTTGTGTGATTCCCTCTGCCTACCCTGCCATGTGCCGGATAAAGCGTGAAGCTACAAAAAAAAAGTTTAAGATGAAAGTTTTTTTTTTCGAGGGTTCATCTTTTCAGAGTAGACAGAACTTACCACGCTATTGATCCAATGTTAGTTTATTTAATTTTAAATCATAAAATTACGTTGTAGTGATATTATTTTCCGTCTCTATAGAGAAAAAAGTAATAATAAATAAAACCTCTACTCTCCTCATGTCATCTCTCAGACTCTGGCATCTAGCATACATTTTTAACAAATGTGTTAACTGAAAACATTTTCAATAATAATATTCACTTAACTCTATAGAATGAAGGTTGAGGCGGAACTCAACGCCGTGTTTTATCTTGTAAAGTGGAAATGAGAATTTTTCATTCCCCCGAATGGGAACCGAACCCAATGTCGCTTTTACAGGCAGACATTATACCACTGCGTCAGGACGACCTCCAGTAATATGGATACATACTTTATGTATATATATATATATATATATATATATATATATATATATATATATATATATATATATATATATATATATATATATATATATATATATATATATATATATATATATATATATATATATATATATATATATATATATATATATATATATATATATATATATATATATATATATATATATATATATATATATATATATATATATATATATATATATATATGTACCTACATACTTACTTAGCAACTCTTAAACATGAAAAAAAATCTCACACTTTCTCTGAAGTAGATAATATATATATATATATATATATATATATATATATATATATATATATATATATATATATATATATATATATATATATATATATATATATATATATATATATTTGCAACAAAACAAAGAAAGTAATTTATTTCCTATAAATGATTTATAATGTTATAACTCATTTTGATATCTTCGCAGCAAACAGCAGGAGGCTCTTTGTAGTGTATATATAATATATGTATATGTTTATATAGAAATACTGTAGTTAAACCTGGCTATATTGGAAAGGCAGTGGAGGCTAGTGTTGGGCATTTTAGAGTCCCTAATGCCTTCTTCGATACTTAGAATGCGAGTTCAAGACATTTATCGAAACTACTCCTTCTTTATAATGAGATGAGATGAGTCGTGGCACGTTAAGAAGCTTTTTTTACCTATTAATAGTGTGAATTGAATTGAGAGTGTTAAAGCTATGATTAACATACTTAATTGGTTTTAAAAAGTTCTGTATGCAAATTTAAGCTGTTTCTTTTAAAGATTAAAGACTAAATTTAAATTTAAAAAGCCGTTAAAAAAAATTTATTATCCTTAATATATTCAAACAAATATTATAAAAATCTTAAAAAACTTAGATCACTCGTTAAACAGCCTAAGAATAATAAACAGATAAATAATCAGCATTTTAATTAATTACTTATATTTATCTATTTACACGCGGAAATAGATTAAAAAAAATGTAAAAAAAAAAGTATATAGAATTCAGTGTTAACGAACGACTGTGAGAGGTTATCTATATTTCAGTTAGTAACAAAACATTTTGGTGTACGATTAGATTTTTTAATGAAAACGTTAATTAAAAGACATTAAAATATGTTTTTTTAAATAGAATCTATATTTATTATCTACTTCAGAGAAAGTGTGAGATTTTTTTTCATGTTTAAGAGTTGCTAAGTAAGTATGTAGGTACATATATATATATATATATATATATATATATATATATATATATATATATATATATATATATATATATATATATATATATATATATATATATATATATATATATATATATATATATATATATATATATGTATAAGTTTTTAAGATTTTTATAATATTTGTTTGAATATATTAAGGATAATAATTTTTTTTATGGCTTTTTAAATTTAAATTTAGTCTTTAATCTTTAAAAGAAACAGCTTAAATTTGCATACAGAACTTTTTAAAACCAATTAAGTATGATAATCATAGCTTTGACACTTTCAATTCAATTCACACTATTAATAGGTAAAAAAAGCTTCTTAACGTGCCACGACTCATCTCATCTCATTATAAAGAAGTACTAGTTTCGATAAATGTCTTGAACTCGCATTCTAAGTATCGAAGAAGGCATTAGGGACTCTAAAATACCCAACACTAGCCTCCACTGCCTTTCCAATATAGCCAGGTTTAACTACAGTATTTCTATATAAACATATATATATATATATTATATATACACTACAAAGAGCCTCCTGCTGTTTGCTGCGAAGATATCAAAATGAATTATGACATTATAAATCATTTATAGGAAATAAATTACTTTCTTTGTTTTGTTGCAAATATATATATATATATATATATATATATATATATATATATATATATATATATATATATGTATATATATATATATATATATATATATATATATATATATATATATATATATATATATATATATATATATATATATATATATATATATATATATATTATATATATATATATATATATATATATATATATATATATATATATATATTGAAGTATTTTTGGGATGGATACTGAGAAATATTAAGAGCAACACACACACGACTTGCGAGTACTGTTTATTCATTCCGACTGAAGGATGACAATTGTTTTACTTATACCTACATTACACCTCCGACATATATTTAGTTACTAATCTTAATAAGATATAAAACTATATAAACTAAAACTCTTAAAGCTTAACTAACAATATTCTACTTTTCATATCTTAATTTACTTAACTTAGAGCTACATGCCTAATTAGTTTGTATAACAACATATGTAATTCACGAAAAATATTTAACAAATAATTATTATTTAATTACAAAACGATCAACTAGACGGCGGATTCGCTTGGGACGATTAGACTGGTTAGAATTTGTCGGTTGAGGCGAGGAAGCCGGACTATTTAAGTCCACTACTAAATTTTCAGAATGGGGCTGTTTAGCCTCCGCTATAGAAGTGTCCGCTTTGACTTCCTCCGCAATCGACAATGACCTATCGTTGATGCATTCTTTCGTATCCTCACCCTCGCCCTCGTCCTGAGTTGAAGAGGCAATATCAGATAATCGTGATCTGCGTCTTATTTGATCCGTATGACGTACCACAGGTCGACCGTTATCCGTATTTACAATGTACTGCCGTGAACCGTGTCGGTGCGCTATGGATCCTTTAATCCATTTATCATTACTGCCATATTCTCTCACCCAAACTGACTCCCCCTCTTTTAACGCTCGTGGCGTTCCACCAGCGTAGTTCTGTTGTTTCTGTTGTGCAGCTCTAACGTTATCAGCGAGACCGCGTTCGCTACGTAATAAATCTAAGCGTGAACGTAAAGTACGCCTTTGAAGCAAAAGGGCTGGTGTTTCGCCGGTTGTACTATGTACCGAATTTCTATATGATAGTAAAAATGTTTGTAAAGAACATTCTATGTCCTTATTATCCCTAATAGCTTTTTTAATAGTCTGTTTACAAAGTTTAACCGCGTTTTCTGCTGCACCGTTTGACTGAGGGTGATAAGCAGGGGAAAAACTTTGATTTATACCATTTCTTTGTAAAAAATCTTTAAATTCGGTACTAGTGAAGGGAGGACCTTGATCGGATACTACTTCTACTGGTAAACCAAAACGTGCAAAAGTCGCTCGCAATACTCGAATTACATTAATAGAATTCGTACGCTGCATTTCAAAAACCTCTAGCCATTTAGTGCTAGAGTCTACTAATACGAGGTATGTTTTACCCCGATATGGTCCTAAGAAGTCAATGTGGATTCTACTCCATGGCTGCGTGTGATACGGCCAAGGCTGTGGCGGTGCTCGCGCTGGTGCAGGAGCTACGGCTGCACACGTATTGCAGTTTCTACACATATTCTCAATATCACCGTCAATGCCAGCCCACCACACGTAACTCCTCGCGATTCCCTTCGACTTAACCATTCCCATATGACCGCTATGAACCTCCTTAAGCACCGCGGCCCGCAACGAATCAGGTATAACAATTCTATAACCCCACATGATACAATCATAATCCAAATATAATTCGTTACGTCTTGAAAAATAAGGTTTTAATTCATCGTCTGTACACGATTTTGGCCAACCTGTTTTTAAATAAATATAAATTTTACTTAGTATCTTATCCTTTTTTGTTGCCTTTCTTATTTCCTCATTAGTGACCGGCAAAAAATCTTGGACAAAGTTTACATACGTTACTTCCCCTTTTTCATTTATTTTGTTATAAGGTAACGGTAATCTCGAAAGACTATCAGCGCAATTTTGTTTCGACGCTACGTATTCAATATCGTAGTCATATCCCGTTAATAAAACCGCCCATCTCTGCAGTCGCGATGCAGCCATGATTGGAATCCCTGTTTTTTTTCCAAATATATGTGTCAATGGTTTGTGATCTGTTCGTAATACAAATTTTCTACCGTATAAATATTGATGATATTTCTTTAATGCAAAAACTATCGCTAGCGCTTCCTTGTCAATCTGCGAATAAGCCCGTTCAGTAGCAGTGAGTGATCGCGACGCATAAGCCACGGGACGCTCGCCGGACGGTGTCACGTGCGACAAAATCGCCCCCACGCCCACATTACTAGCGTCCGCCGTAACCACCACAGGCAAATCGACCGAATAGTGCATTAAAACCTCACTCGATGCCAGTAATTGCTTTACTTTACTAAAAGCGTCTTGACAACATTTACTCCATACAAACTTAACACCTGATCTCAATAAGTTATATAGTGGAGCCAGAATTGTGCTAATATTTTTAATAAATTTAGAGTAATACATTACCATTCCGATAAATGCTTTTAAATCTGATATATTCGTGGGGGCCGGCGTATCAACTATAGCCTTGACCTTATCTGGACACGTATGAACGCCGTCTCGACTTATAACATACCCTAGATACTTTACAGAGGTTTTGAAAAATACACATTTCTCCTTCTTAACCCTAAGGCCGAATTTTTCCAAGCGCTCAAAAACTTTGTACAAATTGTCAATATGTTCCCTAGTGGTTTTTCCGGTTATTATAATATCGTCAATAAAAACCCCTACGTGGTCCAAATCATCAAATAACTGCTCCAATCGTTTTTGAAAAATAGCAGGGCTCGAAGAAAGACCGTACACTAAGCGGTTATACCTAAACAATCCTTTGTGAGTATTTATAACTGTATATTTATTGGAATCATCCAAAACAAACTGAGCGTAAGCCTGTGAAAGATCAATTTTGCTAAAACGATCACCACCATTCAATTTTATGAGTAAATCTTCAACCCTAGGTAACGGATAACGATCGACCTCAATGACCTTGTTTAAAGTTAATTTATAATCCGCGCATATTCTGATATTACCATCTTTCTTTACCACTGGAACTATTGGAGTCGCCCATTCCGAGCGTTCGACGGCGGTGAGGATACCATCTCGAACCATCTGCGTTAACGCACGCTCGACCGGCTCGCGAAGCGCGTACGCCAGAGGGCGCGCACGCATGAACACCGGCCGCGCGCCCGGCGACACGTGAATGCGCACGGGATCACCAGTGAATCGTCCCAAACCGTCCGCAAACACCTTACAGAATCTGGAATTAAAAGCGTGAAAATCAAAGTCATCGACATTTACATTTAACACATTTTTCACATATAAATTTGGTAGTTGAATGCCGAGCGCTGCGATCCATTGCCTTCCTAATAATAATGACTTCCCATTTTTAACCACATATAAATCAAGATTTCTTTCTAAATTCTTATATTTAACTTGCGGCGTTATAAAACCAAGGGGTCGGACAATCTCCCCTGTATAATATTTTAATACTATATTACATTGTTTAATTTTTAAATCACTAAACAACTTACAATAAATTTCTTCACTAATACAAGATATCGCACTACCGGTATCACACTCCATATTGAGCATTTTTTTATGAACTAGTAGCGGTATAACTATTGGTTTACAGTCTGTGATAGATAATTGATTCATATTAATATAAATTACCTCGTCACTCATGTCGCTTTCTTCATCGGGAAACTCGTGACTTGGTGTCGCATCCACGGTATGGTGGCTCATCACATTAGGACACATGCGTCGTAAATGCCCCCGCTTATTACACACTCGACACACATAACGACTGAATCGACACCATCCAGTATGAGCTCCACCACACACACTACATTGCTGCGACTGCGCACGGCCAGCCGCTGCCGGTCCCGCTCCGCCGTACGCCACGCCGCGCGCCGTCCCGCGCGCACCGCGCGCTGCACGAGCCGCGCCCGCTCCCGCCGAGCGCTGCGCTGGCATCGCTTCGTATACCGCTTGACAATCTGCCGCGACACCGCTGCATCTCGCGTCCCCCTCAACAATAGCGGCGTCCTTTTCCGCTGCTTCTATACTAATTGCGAGATTATACGCCTTAATAAAATCCAGCTTGCATTCTGCAAATAATCGTTGACGTATTATATCACTTCTGATACCACATACTAGCTGATCTCGCAAACTATCCTGTAGCCAGTTCCCGAACTCGCAAGTCTTAGACATTTTTTTTAACACCGCCACATACTCTGCGATTGTTTCACCGTCTTTTTGTTTTCGTTGACGAAATTTATATCTTTCGGCAAGTTCACTAGGTTTGGTTGTAAATAATTTCCCATTATCGTTATTAATTCCTTAAAAGTTTTTGTATTCGGTTTTTCTGGAGTACACAAACTCACCAATAGTTCGTAACATTCCGCTCCCATTACAGTTATAAGTGTAGGTACTTGTAATTCTAAGCCGATCTTGTTAACTAAAAAATATTGTTCAAGACGCTCAACGTATAACTGCCAATTGTCCGATTGTATATTAAACTCGGAAATCTTCCCGATTGACATTTTTTTTGTAAATACACACACGCTAGATTCTTTAATGATCCTCGTCGCCACTGAAGTATTTTTGGGATGGATACTGAGAAATATTAAGAGCAACACACACACGACTTGCGAGTACTGTTTATTCATTCCGACTGAAGGATGACAATTGTTTTACTTATACCTACATTACATATATATATATATATATATATAAATATATATATATATATATATATATATATATATATATATATATATATATATATATATATATATATATATATATATATATATATATATATATATATATATATATATATATATATATATATATATATATATATATATATATTGTTATTATATTATGTCATTCAATACATATATTATTGCACAATATATGACCTTGTATATTATTAAGATAATTTTTAATGTGTTACATTTTTGTTACGAGATGACCTTCGTGTTCTCGAAGGTCAACAGAGGTCTTACCCTACCTCTCTTGCCACAGATTTTGCATTATAAGTAATAGTAATCTGGTAATCTTGTTGCTACTACTATTTACCGAACGGGACTAAGCAACGGAGTGTCTTAACACTAGGTTCCTATAGTTGCTGCAGTTCCCTGCCTACCCTGCCGTGTGCGGTATAAAATGTGAAGACATATATCTATTAATTCTCTAAGTTTATTTATTTGTAAAAATAGTGTAGGAAATATTTTTGCTAAACGATGGTCATATGAAGAGTTATCTACTAAATATTAAATTTTTTTTAATACTTATTTAAGAAGACGTTTGTGAAGTGATCACAATAGGTTTAGGGAAACCTGGCTGAGTTTGTTGTGGGCTCTTCTCACCAGGCCACGCTTGGAACCCTCGTAACCTCAGTTCTAAGTCGTGGAGTGTGTAGGTTTCAGAGGGGCTCAATTCGATATTTGTTATCGAATTGGGCTCCTTTGACACTCCTCCGTTCGCTCTATCTGACGTACACAAGTGATCATCTTATTGATTCTAAGTGGAAAATAAATAAATAAATAAATAAATAAATAAATAGAGTAAACAAAACTCACATGTTTTCATGGGTTTTATTCCCATTGCCCTCACAAAAATCCGGGTCTGAGTCGTTCAAAGGTCAGATACATAGCTCTTATATCGCAGCAGGCTTATCACGAACATGTCATATTTCACATATTATAAGTTGATATTTAGTTTACTTGTACTTAAAGACTTTTTTATTAGAAAAAAAGAGCGAGCGAAGAAAAAATAGTGTTAAATCACTTCAATATATCTCATTTTTTTCTATTTTTAGTCGTCCTTAAATAAAAGCATATGTATATTCCAAAATAAAACACCATTTGTAAAGTATGACAGCGTACTCTATCCTGTTAAAATAGCAAAGAGATACATCTCTTTCTCATTCGGTTATTTTTAGTGAATGAAAGGTGACACATTGACGTTTAATAGTATTTTTGTAGTACGAGATCTTTACGTCATTAGCATTTAATCACGACTACCTCACGCGTTACACAGCTCGTGTAAATATCGTGAAATGGGAAAAATGATCTTGTGCTTAATTTATTGATATTTCTTGAATAGTTTTTGTATACAGCCTTGAAATATTTTACCCTATAGGTAGTTTTAGGCTAGGGTCGCGTATATATTTGGTATATCATAATGACTTCTCTAGGACCCCTGGTACAAGGGTTTTGATAGGTATTAAGACAACACTCTTTAGACATTATTAGGAACTATATACGCGACGGTTGTGGGTTCAAACCCTATTATGGTTAATGTAAACAGAAATGTATAATATGTTCATTTTCTTTCTATAGTAAGACAAAGCACGACTCCGTAAAGACTCAAATTTGGATGTAGAGTAGAGAACGGAGTGTCTTAACACTAAGTTATCTTTGCTTACACTAAAAAAAAGAAAACAGCAAAAGAAACAAAACGCGTTTTAAAAATATGTTCTCGCAGTTAAAGCTTTAATGCAAGCAAAAAATATGTTACAAAACAAAATCGCGTGGAACCCGTTTCTGTTCAATGATTTATGAGGTTGTTTAAGTAAGTGGTTAGATTTATCTGTACATCACGAATGTATATCTATATATATATATATATATATATATATATATATATATATATATATATATATATATATATATATATATATATATATATATATATATATATATATATATATATATATATATATATATATATATATATATATATATATATATATATATATATATATATATATATATATATATATATATATATATATATATATATATATATATATATATATATATATATATATATATATATATATATATATATATATATATATATATATATATATATATATATATATATATATATATATATATATATATATATATATATATATATATATATATGTATATATATATATGTATATATATGTATATATATGTATATATATGTATATATATGTATATATATGTATATATATATATATATATATATATATATATATATATATATATATATATATATATATATATATATATATATATATATATATATATATATATATACATATATATATATATATATATATATATATATATATATATATATATATATATATATATATATATATATATATATATATATATATATATATATATATATACATATATATATGGATGATTTAAATCATACAATAGTATTTGCTATATTAAATTCAAATCCAAGAACAATATGTTGATGTATGTACTGTATACAGTGTTACAATGGGACGTGTGATTTTTTTTAGTTCTACTCCCTGATAAAACAATGTGCTGCGTTGAGTTACGCTAAACAAAGCAGTTAGTCGCCATTTGTCGTAATTTGGAAACGAGAGTTGAAATATATATAAAAATAATTAAAATAAATAATTAAATACTTTTGTGATTTTTAAAGTGTTGTTCCACACTTAGGATGGAAATAATACTTAAAGAAAACATAAAAATTTGAACACGCGGGATTTGAACCTTGTCTTGTCTCTTGTAAATCGTGCTTTCATTAGAACGTTAAGTTGGATCTTAGTTTAACGTAATGTTCGTTCCGGAAAATATATTTTGGAGAAGTTTATTAGGATGAAGAATTAGCAGCGCTTCCTTGGGCTAAAGGTGTTGGTTCAGTTCTCAGAATCTTATGTACACTAAAAAGAGAAGCCTTTCAAATCGTTTCAACTCATAAGTAGTCAAAAAACCTTAGTGTCTCAAAACTAGGTAGTGATTGATCACTAACTAAACTTAACCTATTTTTTATGATATAGAAAGCTTAATTACTGAGTAATTATAATACTTAATTTAATTAAGTTTAGAAACTCAAAGGGAACGCCAAGAGATTGATATACTTACCTTTCCATCATGGGAATCGAACCCATAAGCGTCGCGTTTACAGTAATACTGTTATTCTTAGTTTTACAATTTTTAAACTACTTGTTTGCGATAAAAATAGAAAAATATTCAAAGAAAACTATTTATAATAATTAATTATTGTTATTTTTAATTACAGATTGACACATTACTGAGACCGTGTGCAGATATGGGTATAGAAGCGGAATCACTTATAGAATGGCGGTACGATATCGAGAAAGAGGTATATATATATGCAATTTCAAATAATATTACACAAAATATATTTATATTTAATTTAGAGCCATTTAAATTCAAAATATTTTAATTATGTAGATTTTTACCTCCCAGAGGTATATATCCCAGAGAGATATATATATATATATATATATATATATATATATATATATATATATATATATATATATATATATATATATATATATATATATATATATATATATATATATATATATATATATATATATATATATATATATATATATATATATATATATATATATATATATATATATATATATATATATATATATAATATATATATATATATATATATATATATATATATATATATATATATATATATATATATATATATATATATATATATATATATATATATATATATATATATATATATATATATATATATATATATATATATATATATATATATATATATATATATATATATATATATATGTAAGCTTTGTATATTGTGTACGCGGTCTATTATTTATTATTTATATTATGTATACGCCGCCTTAAAGTTTGACGTTGCCATACTGACATGAGATTTAAAACGGTTATTTAGAATAGAAGCCATGAATACATGAACATTAATAATGGCGTCGATCTATTGGAAGTAAAAACCTTTAATTGTCGATTTTCTAATTTTAGGTTAGTATATAATGTATGTGACAATTTATTTTAAAATAATAATATTGTAAGAATTAAAAATAATTAACATTAAATATTTCTAATTTTAGATAAATCAAATTGTGTGTTTTTGCTCCCGTCTTCGACATCCAACATATTATAAATCGACAATTGTCAGAGTTTAATTGGATATCCATAGATCATGGCAAGATTACAATTTGAAGTAGAGCTTTCAGCGGATGAAGATCCGAAAAATAATATAATTACGATAAAATCTATAACAACAGAAGAAGGAATGACATATCTCATGCCGCCATGTTTTCAAGCAGCAAAACATCACCTACAATTAACGAACCTTCCAGAATTCGTAAAAATAAAAAGAACATTACAGAGAAGGGGTCATAGTAGAAAGGTATGGATATCAATGCCAAGCGATGTGCTAAAACTATACAAAGATAACACTGGAAATATAATGTTTAATGATTATTTGTTACAAGAATTGACTCAAACGAGCCAATCTACTACAGACGGAAAATTATTAGAAATTTTAGAGAAATTAAGCGACAAATTCGATACTAACAAAGAAAAGTACACCAATTTAAGCGGATTGACTGAAAAATTTGTTTTGAAGAAATTTGACAACAAGACCACTAATGCCAAGCAATGGTTACAATGCGTTGAGAGTGAATGTAAAAGATTTGATTTAAATTGTAACACACAGAAAATTAGTGCATTGAGGCTATTTTTGAATAACTCAGAAAGCGACTGGTATGAGTCTATGCTGATTAAACACAGCTTACACTCACTGTGGCAGATATGGCGAGAAAGTTTTCTAGATACATTTGCGGATAAAAGCTGGTCTTCTGTAATCTATGCATTGACTTACAAGCATTTGAGTGGCTCTCTACTGGAATATGCATTAAAAAAAGAAAGATTGTTACTAGAGTATAACAATAATATTGATAACAGAACTCTCACTGACTTAATCGTCACAGGATTACCTACTTATGTTAGGAGCAAATTAGATAGACAGGAAATGACAAACCCAACTATTTTATTTAATGCCCTACAAATGCATGAAGATCAGAATAACAATATAAAAAGAAAAGTTACAGAAAAAAATAAATCAGAATCAGAATGGCGAAAGAAAATACCATGTCAGATTTGTTACAAAATTGGAAAGAAAAACAGATTTCACTCTGAGGATTTGTGCTGGTTCAAAGAAGACAAGAACAGCAATAACAGTGGCAAACACTGCAAAAATTTGACAATAGAGATTGATCAATTCGAGGATACAAAAAACTAAATATTCCCCCACTAATTGAAGTTGAAGTAATATTGAATGACAAACTGAAATGTTCTGGTATTTATGATCCTGGATCAAATATAACTTTAATAAATTCTAAATTAATAACAGTAAAAAATTCAAAGATAAATTACTTTGAAAACAAATTCAACACAATTGGTGGTGGGGGGAAAACTATAGGTTTAGTAAAATTAAACGGAAGAATATTGAATATTGAAGAGGAAATAAATGCATTTATTTGCAATGATAAAAATTTCACTCATGAATTGCTTTTGGGACTGGATACAATAAAGAGGTTTGGATTGACCCATGACGGGAATTTAAACATCCAACTTCAGAAAAATGCCAACCCAAGTGAAAATCAATATATCAGTCCAATAAGAGACGAAAATAAATATTTTGAAATTGAAACCAAAGAGTCTCAAATATCGAATTATGAAATAAATTTCAATGAGGGCATAGATGTGAATAAATTTGACATCGATACTACTAACTTGAAAGATGACCAAATAACAAAAATTAATGCATTATTAGATGATTATAAACACATAGTTGCGAAAGATAAATTTGACGTTGGACAGGTGAAAAACTATGAAGCATTTATTGATTTACAAGTAGACAAATATTGCTCAAAAAGACCATATAGGTGCTCCTTGGGGGATAGAGAAGAAATTGAGAAACAAATTGGTCAATTGCTAAAAAATGAATTGATTGAAGAATCTTATAGCCCATTCGCAGCACCTGTGACATTAGCATTCAAGCGGGATGAAGGGAAGAGGTCAAGATTGTGTATCGACTTCAGAGACCTTAATAAAATTATCGTTCCACAGGCACAACCATTCCCTCTTATAGAGGATCTGATGGTAAAAACAATAAACTGTAGGTATTTTACTACGCTTGATATTAATTCTGCTTTCTGGTCAATACCACTGAGGATCAGCGACAGAGCGAAGACAGGTTTTGTCACACAAGAAGGTCATTACCAATGGACTTGCCTGCCTTTCGGGTTGAAGACATCTCCGGCAATTTTTCAAAGGATTCTGACTAATATAATAAGAAAACATAACCTGTCTAATTATGTAATAAATTATATAGATGACATAATGGTGTTTTCTAAAACTTTCGATGACCATATGGACCATCTATCGAAGTTGTTGAATGCTATAGCCGAAGAAGGATTCCGTCTAAAATTGACAAAATGCAAATTTGCGGCACATTCGGTAAAGTTCTTGGGGCATTTAATAAAAGGTAATATAATTACACCTTTAAAAGATAACCTCAAATCTATAGCAGAATTTCCAGCACCGCAAAACAAGAAACAAATAAGACAATTTCTGGGTAAGGTAAATTTTTACAATAAATATATTCCTAATGCTGCAATAACTCTTGATCAATTACACAATTTACTTAGAAAAAACACAAATTACGTTTGGTCAGCTGATTGTGAAAAAGCTTTCCAAACAATAAAAAGCAATTTATGTTCAGCCCCAATTTTAGCTATTTTTGACCGAGAGGCACCAACTTTTATATATACTGATGCAAGTATAAAAGGCATTGGTGCAGTTTTGAAACAAACACAAAGGTGTGGTGAAATCAAACCAGTGGCCTACTTTTCAAAAAAGTTGAATGAATGCCAGAAAAAGAAGAAAGCTATATTTTTAGAATGCCTAGCAATTAAAGAAAGTTTGAAATTCTGGCAACACTGGCTATTAGGGAACTCATTCACAATTTATACGGACCATAAGCCACTCGAAAATCTAAACATTAAGAACAGAACAGACGATGAACTGGGAGACATGACTCATTACTTATCACAATACAATTTTGTAATAAAATACAACCCAGGTAGAAACAACACCGAAGCAGACTGTTTAAGCAGAAATCCTGTATATGAAAGCCATGAAAATGAAGAAGATAATTTGAAAACTATAAATATTGTCAAGATTGAAGAAATACTAGATGACCAGAACAAAAACACAAACATAAAGGACAAGCATACTTTTATTAGAGAAAATGGTATATATTACAAGTGGAACAATAAGAAAAAGAAAATAGTTTTATCCGAAGACTATAGTAAGACATTAATAAAAAAAGTGCACGAGCACTTCTGTCATATAGGAGTAAATCAGATTGAATCAAAATTA
Source organism: Dione vanillae (assembly GCA_037178615.1). NCBI lineage: Eukaryota > Metazoa > Arthropoda > Insecta > Lepidoptera > Nymphalidae > Dione > Dione vanillae. Next base: position 42,711 of record JAZFAU010000264.1, read on the forward strand.
AGACCTTTCTACACAGCACCAAACCTACTGAACAATATAAAGTTGATCTGCCGTCAATGTGAAGTTTGTATCAAAAATAAAACACGTATAAATAGAAAGTATGGACTTATGTCACAGTTAGGACCGGCAGAAAAACCTTTCCAAATTATGTCCATAGACACTATAGGAGGATTTGGTGGTAACAGGTCTTCAAAAAGATATCTACACTTGTTAATGGATCATTTTACACGCTATGCTTACATTTCGTGCTCAAAGTCACAACTAGCAAAAGACTATATAAAATTGATAGATCAGGTGATTAATTACAATGAAGTTGAGATATTACTTTCAGATCAATATCCGGCATTGAATTCAGAGGAATTTAAAAGTATTTAAAAGATCACTCTATTAAATTAATCTTTACGGCTGTGGATGCTCCCTTTTCGAATGGTCACAATGAAAGGTTGAACCAGACGCTGGTGAATAGGATTAGGTGTACCTTGAATAGCAAAGAAAAAAAAATATCTTGGACAACTGTGGCAGCGGATTGTGTAAAAGCCTATAACTCAACAACCCACACAGTGACAGGTTATTCGCCTCACTATCTATTAAGTGGAGAACTAACAGATTTACTACCAACAACCCTGAAAAGAAAACAAATGGAACCCGGAGAACTGGAAGAAGACCGAAAAATAGCATTTCTCCGGTCAAAAAAATCTCATGAATTGAACAAATCCATTTTTGACAAAAATAGAATAGATTACAAGTTTCAAAAAGGTGATATGGTCTATATAATGGACTGTAATAAGTTGAACAGATCTAAAATATATGAAATTAGAATTGGTCCTTTTGAGATACAAGAAATGTTATCAAACTCGCTATGCAAAATCAACACTGGGAAGAGTAAAAAGTCCTTGGGATTGTATCATGTTACAAAGCTCATTCCTCAGTTTGATAATCCAAATTAACTCCAGTCAATTTGCACATTTTGGGGGGGAGATGTAAGCTTTGTATATTGTGTACGCGGTCTATTATTTATTATTTATATTATGTATACGCCGCCTTAAAGTTTGACGTTGCCATACTGACATGAGATTTAAAACGGTTATTTAGAATAGAAGCCATGAATACATGAACATTAATAATGGCGTCGATCTATTGGAAGTAAAAACCTTTAATTGTCGATTTTCTAATTTTAGGTTAGTATATAATGTATGTGACAATTTATTTTAAAATAATAATATTGTAAGAATTAAAAATAATTAACATTAAATATTTCTAATTTTAGATAAATCAAATTGTGTGTTTTTGCTCCCGTCTTCGACATCCAACATATTATATATATATATATATATATATATATATATATATATATATATATATATATATATATATATATATATATATATATATATATATATATATATATATATATATATATATATATATATATATATATATATATTTTACAATTTTTATTTGAAGTAATATCTCTCCGTCCCCGCTTTCCGCCTTTTGACTAGTTGCCAGAGTGAAGAAAATGAAAATAGAAACATCCATGTTCCCCGAGTGGGAATCGAACCCACAAACCGTCGCGTTACAGACAGACGTTGCACCTCTGCGCCACGACGGTCCTGAATGGAAATTAAAAATTTAATGTCAATGTCAAATAATATATATAAGGATATATTTATAAAATAAGGAGTTGCCAAATATGTACGATTTAACAATTTGTTCCCTAGATCGACCACATAATCCTGGGCAAAGGTCCCCCGGGGGGTGCCTGGAACACATTCCCGGGTGCAGTACGGTCTCTATCCCCGGGCGCGTGGCTGGCCCTCCCTCCCCACGTGGGGGTGTCGGGGGGGTGCGGGAGTGGGCGGGCGAGGGAGGGTGCCGGCCCGCGCAGTCGCCGCCTACTGCAGGCGGTATATACACGCTTGCAGGTTGCAGGTTCGTTTTTTGTAAAATTTCTATAGTAAAATGCATTTTTTTAATAGGTATGTGCTATAAGATTTTATTTGACATCCTTGTTTTATGATTTCATTTTATTCTTGTTAATATAAATTTAATAAAAAATACAAGAATTACGAACGACTTGACAAATTAATGGTTATATTCACAAAGATAATGATAATTCTTACGAAATTTGTGGCAGTAACAGAACTGTCATAGAAGTGACGTAATTTATTCTAGATTACAGTTTTAAAGAACGTTTCGAACTTATATAATTTATGAAATAAATACTTAATAATTTCGTGTGATTTTAATTAAAACTTCCATCTTTTTCTACAGAAGTATTTCCGCAACGGCGTAACAGTAACGCACGTGTCACGGACGCCCGCGTGTCGCGCCCACCTCCCGCGCACTCCTGCGTTCCTGGTACACGCGCGGGACGCCGCCGGCCGCGCCACGCACTACGCGTGCCGACGCCTAGTACTAGCTGTTGGCTCCGGCGACCGCCCTAACGCGCTCAAACTGCGTGCGTCCCCCGCGACCGCCCCCGCACGACTGGCACGCGACCTCGCGGTCACTGCGAGGGGGGTGCGGGGGTTGGCGGCGCGCGGGGGCGGCGGCGTATTAATAGTGGGGTCGGGCGTGTCGGCGGCAGACGCGGTGCGGTTGGCGCGCGCTGCGGGTCTGCCGGCGTTGCACGTGCATCGCGCCCCGGCGGATTCCCTCGCGAAATTGTCGCCGGTCGCGTATCCGGAATATTGTCAGGTGTGTTGTGTGATGATGTATTTGGTTTGGGATGTCAATATCTAAATGAGATTTCAATTTTTTTTTTAATGTTTATAGTGTCTTGGTTGATGCATATATGAAATTTTAGTGCTAATATGTTTTAATTTATTATTGAATTATATATATCAAATATCTTTGTCACCCTTCACAGGTATACAAAATGATGCTAGACGGCCCGTCCGGAAACCACCCCAACTACACCCCCTACCCAGAACACGTGGTACTCGACATCAACCCCCAGAACACCACCACACACCCCCACGACGACCTCCTCACCCCCAAAAACGTGAAACTCCTCAACCTCAAAACCAATCAAACTGTGGAGGTAACGGTTTCTTTAATAGCAGTCCTAATAGGGTCTAGACCCGACCTGTTTTTCCTACAACCAAACTTAGACACAACCATAGAAATAGACACAAATGAAGAAAACACAGAGAAATGCATCAAATGTATGAAAAAACAGGAGGAGGATCAGAAACAATGTTTCATAAAAAACCACTGGGATTACATAAAGAGTGTTCTAGAACAAAGCATACAGAGCTGTAAGTCTAAATATTTGAACTATGACATAAACGGGGATGAAAGGGAGTGTAGGGAGGGTTGCGGGGAGTTTGGGGCTTTCGAGGGGGGTTTGGGGTGGGGGGTGGAAGTGGGGAAAGCAGTGGACGGCCGGGGGAACCCCCTGGCGGTGTGGGGGAGTTCCCACGAGGCTCGCAAGGCGGAAGGAGTATACGCCCTGGGTCCCCTAACTGCGGACAACTTCATGAGGTTCATCCCAGGGGGTGCGGTCGCCATAGTCGCCCACATACATAAGACGAGGGATGATTGACTTGGCCATGGTGTGATAATAAATCGTTCTTTTTTTATTATATTTTGTCGTGGTTTTCCTGTTTTTTTCCTTTTGGTTATAAGTTATTTTTATAAAGGAACAGATACGGGGTTTAAACTTTTATCCCGTACATAGCAGGACATCAGGAACCTAGTGTGAAGACAATACCTTTCCTGCGCTCCGCCTTTCATGGCATTGCGTGTTTAGTGACGAAACTCAATAAGCTGCCAAAGCCAAGAAAATGGTAATTAAAATATCCAGAGGAACGTCGTGACCGTCGTTTGATGGTTCGATTCCCATTCGGGGAAGATGGATTTTTCTATTTCCATTTTCTTCGCCCTGGAAACTAGGCAAAGCGCGGCGTTGAGTTCCGCCACTCAAGACGCAATGCCTCGAAAACAGGCGGAAAGTGGGGACGGAGAAAGCAAGGACTAAACAACGGAGTGTCTTAACACTAGATTCATATGATTCCTGCAGTTCCCTCTGCCTACCCTGCAATATGCGGGATAAAGCGTGAAGCTATAAAAAATACCATCGCGTTTACGCTGCACTTCATGGCCACAACGGTCCTCTATACTTAAAAATATACATTAACGGTATCCCATATCCTTGCCTTATTCTCGCTGATGTTTCCTATGGAGGGCACAAGGGGCGAGGAAGGTGGACGGTGAGCTCGTATTTATGAAATATAAACAAAATATGGAATATATTTTTTGGATAAAATATATATATATATAATATTAAATAAACTTTGTTTTACAAACTTAGCACTTTAAGTGATCTCTTCCAGAGGCCTTAGCCAAAACCTAACGCTTCGTTTCTATTCCATAAGTACTGTCAAAAATGCTTCAGCTTTAACAATCATAGATAACGCTAACTTGGTTACCAACAACACATGTCAACATCAGACTCTCATCTACAGTGTCAATAGAAGACATCGGTGATATTGTCTGTGATTTGCGTTTTTTGAAACGTCAAGTGAAGACCATAAATACTAATTTGATTATAACAGATTAAAAAATTGACTTAACCAATTATAAAAAGAAATTGTAAATGTTAAAAAATGTAAAGTAAAATAATTAAAATTATTAACTGATATGTTCCGGAATATTACTGTTAAAATAATATAAAAATAATAAAATTGTAAAATAATTAAAAAATTATTACAAAATAATCGTAATTTAGTTAGTAATTTGCGATTTTACTCATAAATTAGTAATTATTGGGGTAAAAAATTCAATATCCATAATTTTTCAGCATTTTCTGCAAGATTTCATGCTTTGATAGGTGACAGGTGACTATTAACACTGACAGTCGCATGCGATTGTCAAAATGAGCAACATGGCTGTCATTTAGCGATTGACACTGAAGAAAAGATTGGAGTAGTGTTGGGTAGGACAAATAAATAAGAAGAGTTTGTATGAGTTACTCATTTTAAAAAATGAGGTGGGACAATGTACCACCTCATTTGAAGTGGTCCTCAAACGATGAAAATATGAAGTCTCAGAGTTCATTACTTTTGAGGATAATAAAAATTAGAGATTGTGTATAGTGTTTAATACCTACTTATAAAAAAAATACCATTTTATAATTAAATTAAAAGTCATTATTAGACTAAGCCAAATAATTACTACTTGGTTACTTTGTTGATGTTTTGTTTTTGGCTCTGAATTTACTATAGGTTGGCTTAGATCACGTGACATTTTAAGCGTAAGCGATTGTCAAATTCCGTCTTAGCTAAGGCTACAGAGGCCTTAGCCAAAAACCAAACGCTCCGTATCTATTCCATAAAGCGCTTCAGCGATAAAAATTATAGATATCGCTAACTTGGTAGCCAACAACACATGTCAACATCAAACGCTTGATCTACAGTGTCAATAGAAGACATCGATCATATTTTCTGTGATTGGCGTTTTTTGAAACGTCAAGTGAAGACTGTAACGTCACATATATTGCATATTTTTCAATGTTGCATGTGTAAGAATTTAATGTTAAACTAATTTGATTAAAACAGATTAAAAATATACACTTCTCAAACAAATATTAATAGAAATAAAAAATATAAATTTAAGTATATGTTACAAAACGTAAATAATAGTAAAGTAAGATAATTAAAATTATTAACCGATGTATTCAAAATTATTAATGTTGAAAAATAAAACGAAAATAATAAAATTTCGTAATATAATCGTAAAATTTATTACGTAATTATTAATTAACAATCGATTCACTTAATAACTTCCTAATTAACTTATAAATTTGTAATTATTAAGGTGAAAAATTATTTTTCCATAAATTTTTAGCGCTTTCTGCAGGGTTTCGTATTTCGATAGGTGAGCGTTGACAATTAACACTGCGATTGTCAAAATGTGCAACATGGCTGTCAATTATCGATTGACACTGACGAAACGATAAAATTTCTCGTTTTACGCCAACGCTTCGTTGACGTTATATTTTTGGCTACGATCTTTCTATTCGTTGTCTTAGATCACGTGACTTATCGTTAAGTCCATACATATTGTCAGCGTAAACGATTGTCAAATTGCGTCTTGGCTAAGGCCTCTGGTAATCTTGAAGAAAGGTTCTTATGGGCAGTGCAAATATTATCTATATTTAGATTGAATTTAAATAAACAACGAATAAGATATATACATGTACTTACACCGAAGAAAGCAGGAACTAAGCAACGGAGTGTCTTAACACTAGGTTCACATGGTTCCTGCAGTATCCTCTGCCTACCCTGCAATATGCGGGATACAGCGTGAAGCTAAGTAAAATCTTATATACCGTATGAATATATAAATACACATACATACCTATATGAATATGCTTTATATTAGGATAGTATTTTTTTCTTTTAGTTTCAAGGTTCTTACACTTATATTGACTTTTTTAAAAAATAAAGGGAACCTTAACACTTGTAATATAAATAACTGAGCTAGGCTAGTCCCCTCATGTGGTGAGCACCAGTTGATTCTGGAGTGGGCACCAGCTGATACTAAGATGAGCACCAGTTGATTCTGGGGTGGGCACTAAATCGTTCTGGGATGGACACGGAACAGGTCACCTACGCTCACTATTCGCCTATTCGCTCTTATTAGCACAATTACAGCAGTCGTCTCGTTTTGTTTATTTAAATACGGACTTTCGACCAAATGAAGAAAGCAATTAGTTTATCAGTTTTATTAATACTTGTACGTATGTAAAGTATTTGCTTCTCATATTTTAACATTGTGATAAACATTTAAAATATGTTTATAGGATTTTTAAAGTGTTAATCCACACTGAGGATAGAAAAATACTTAAAGAAAATATATAAAAATGCATGCAATTCAAACGATCAGTGGTGAGAGCCCTTGCACGGTTCTCAAGAGGACACGGGTACGAGTCCTGCTGCGTTCAAATTTTTATATGTTTTCTGTAAGTATTTAAAATATATTTTCAATCCTATGTGGGGCACATAGCAGGGCACATAGAGAAAAAAATCCAGTGATAAAACACTCCGTAAAAATCTAGTGATAAAATACCCGGTGTCCAACATTTTTGTTCCTAATAAAATTAAACTTAACAATTCATTTCTTCCAAAACGGATTTAAACGTACGACCATCGAACTTAGTTACAAAATGTGAAACCACTGACTACTGTACTATATCAATAAGCTAATATCTAGAAAGACGACCAAATTGAAAATATGAAGAGAGGATTAAAAATAAAAGTAATTAAAAAAAACTAGTACAAATAATAAAATCATTTATTCCACTATTATAATCATTATCATTATATAAAACAATCGTTTATATATATATATATATATATATATATATATATATATATATATATATATATATATATATATATATATATATATATATATATATATATATATATATATATATATATATATATATATATATATATATATATATATATATAAATGAGACTATGGCACAAAATACAATTTAAAATTAATATAAACATATTAAAAAAAACAACATATACAACATTATAAATAACATTATAAAAACTTAAGAAACATTATCCCATATACTTAAAATAGCACTTAGAAACGTTCATTAGTGATTAACTAGCATTAAACTACTAGTTTTTTACTACCTTAACACTTTATCACGCACATAAAAGGTTCGGCAGAGGGAACTGCAGGAACCATATGAAGCTAGTGTTAAGACACTCCGTTGCTTAGTTCCTGCTCTCTCCGTCCCCGCTTTCCGCCTTTATCGAGGCATTGCGTGTTGAGTGGCGGAACTCAACGCCGCGCTTTGCCTAGCTGCCAGAGCGAAGAAAATGGAAATAGAAAAATCCATCTTCCCCGAGTGGGAATCGAACCCACAAACCGTCACGTTTACAGGCAAATGCTACGCTGCGCCACGACGACCCTCAAACTACTAGCTTTAGATTACATAATGTCATTTAAGCACTAATGGACGTCTCTGAGTGCCATTGGTACTATTAAATAAACAATTAATAAAGCAATTGTTCTAAAAAATTACAATAAAATTTTCAAACATCAGCATTAGATCACTTTCTGTGTTAACTTATATTTAAAGAAACAATTCTCACTTAAAATCAAACCCCTTACCACTGTCACCTAACACAATACTCTTCATACATACATATTAAATACATTTAATACATAAAATATCTCCGTAATAATTTCTTCCTATATTTTCCCTTAAAACAACATTTAAAGTATATTAACAATAAGATTTCAAGCTATAATATAATATAATATATAATATAAATATAAATACCAGTCATTCTATGCAAAGTTATACAAAAGCCACTCCATTTCACAAGCAGGCGGACGTTAAAAGCTCAAGGAGCTTTGAGAACCTGCTACTGCAGTCTTACACAGTTACATATATTATTAATTAATGAACATTTATATATAAAGATAATTACTTTGGTTTTACTTAGCAGTTAATTATAAATCATTATGTACAGTATGTGATTCAACACCCTGTTTTAGGGAAGTTTGGTCAAAAGTATTTCATTTGATAAATTGTATATATATATAGGGTTTTTAAATTTCCATCCATAACCCAAATTGAGCTTAATTTGCAAATTTTTGAATAATGTACAGCAACATCTTGTTGTTTACAGTTCTTGCTTCAATATTAACAAGTAAATTAAATGTGAAAATATATACAAAAACTAGGGGTTATACATTTAGGCATATCACTAGCATCTATATAGTTCAATTATTAATATTTACATAATATATTTTAAACAAAATATATATTCTTATATATTATATCTTTTATATATATATATATATATATATATATATATATATATATATATATATATATATATATATATATATATATATATATATATATATATATATATATATATATATATATATATATATATATATATATATATATATATATATATATATATATATATATATATATATATATATATATATATATATATATATATATATATATATATATATATATATATATATATATATATATATATATATATATATATATATATATATATATATATATATATATATATATATATATATATATATATATATATATATATATATATATATATATATATATACACACATACATATACAAATTAATAAAAAATAAACTAATTACTAAGTAAACACTTGCCCTTTGTTTTGGTGAAAATTTATATTTTTAGATATATACTATATTCTATAATATTTAACTTTCTCATAATATACCCATATGTGATATATAAATATTAATAATATTATCTTAACAGTTTCTTAATAATATGATCTAGAAATGACCATGAGTTGATCTGTAAGAAGATTTCTTTTGTCAGCTTAACTTAGCAGTGTTTTGAGAACCTTATATATATTTGGCCGATTATATTTTAGATTTTTTTTATAATAACACATATAATTTTTAGACATGATTCAATATTCTTAAATTGAGTAATGAAATTTATTAAAAAGCTTTGTTTTCTTTAAACTTTAAATTCTACTTAGCAACATAATGTAATTAAAAGTAAATAAAATTAAAAACTTGTTTTATCAAATGATACATTAAGTAATGTTAGCGTAAATAGAGCACTAATAAGATAAACGCTCATTTAAAATATATAGTGAATAAGTCTAAGGTCAAAGTACTATTGAAAAATTTTATATATCTTGGACATTTTTATATATACGTATAATATACTATTTCTTAGTTGTTATATTAGAGAAATATTATATACAATATTATATAGTTGTATTTAAAGAAAACATAAAAATTTAAATGCAACACGATTTAAATGTTATCTTAAGTATTTTCTATTCTCAATGTGGATTAACACCTTTAAAAATCATAAAAATATTTAATAATAGAAGTTCCAAACGGGCTGAGTAATGTAGAACTTTACAATGAATTAGCTACTTCTTAACTTTAGTATCAATAAGAAAATTAAAGAAAATGCTTTAATCGCAACATTATAAGTCAAGTAATATTGAAAACATAATCTGGCAGTAACATGGTTTGCGTAACCTTAAGTATTACTTATCACATAAATAAAATATCTATTTTTATAATTACCATAATAGTTGTACTTAATAATAAACAAAATTAAGCTTTCAATTTAAATCTCAATTATTTCAAATTAAAAATATTTGTTACTTAGAATCAAAGTCGGCTCAGATCATAAAATATATTTCCTATAAACCAATATAAGTTAGTTTTTTTTTTCAGTCAGTGATTACGACGACAGTATAGAACCATTAATAATTGAATTGCAAGTATAAGAGCCCTTACGGTAATGTTGGATGGTAATCATAACTTTAAAACATATATATTTTTAATTAAAATAACAAGATATTGCACATTAAAAAACTTAAGAAGAGAAGCTGTTTGTAAAATTATTTTTTTTAATTTATTTTATATAAATCATTGTTATACTTAGAAGTCTAGAAAACTTTTAGAGCCAGTTATAGATAAACAACAAACTTTAGTTACACAGGCCTCGGATAGATATACTTAGGTGATAAAAACCTGTTCAAACTATTTTACTATCAGAAACTATATCTGTAACTAATGAAGTGTCCAAAAGTAAGTAAATGTGTAAATTTTTAATTTTGTTGCAGCAAGAACAGCAGAGTCAATAGTTTAAAGATATACAAAATTATTAGAATAAAATATATATTGTGCAACAATCTAGTTGTGTCAAATAATTATCACAGTTTAAAAACAATATAAATGCACTTTTATAAACATGTATGTGGCTTTGATAAATTGATTTTATTATAACATTAAATTCAGAAAAATTACAATAAAGTAAGGAAAGAAGAAAATATCTTGGAGATTCCGCTAAATCTATTGTATCATAGCCACATATATGTTCATATATCTTCTTTTTTTAATTGATATATCATAAAGCTAAGTTATTTAAACAATTTTATAAATACCTTTGTGACAAGGTAGTGGAAGTAACACCATGTCAGGTATAGAAATATGATCATTACCACTATGGTAAAAATTATCTGGCGTCAATCGCGCTGCACGGGTGGATCAGTGGGCGGGTTGTGGATGATTGATACCAAGTTCTTCAACTCCTCACTCAACACCTTAGGTAAGCCAAGAGACTCGACTTTCAGAGGATGATTTATATGGACCGCCAGTTTGAGAAGAGCAGTCTGTCGTAGACTCCTAACGCCGATTGTAATATTCCAGTTTGTTCTATACATCATTCCACCAATGTTTGCAGGCGGTCTAAATATATGCTTGTTATTAATAACATATCGCTCTTTTGTTGCGACATCAGTAAATTCCCAAGGATGAGTTATAAATGAATTTATATCGTAAAAAGTGCCTGCTTCCAATCGAACATAGTGTCTTTTGGCACCATGAAAGTCCCGCCACCAAACATCAATCGGTCTTGAAGTTTTGTTCGTGAAACGTAAATAGGCCCGCGACAGTGATTGCAATGATTTCACAACCACTTGCTGGCCTTTTTCATCCGTTTCGTATATAAGATCGGCAGCTTCCTGCCGCTCCGCCATGATCATCAAACGGTATAGTAACGCGAACACAATTTTGCCGGTTCTCTTGCCTTTTCACAGAAAAAAATATATATAAATTAATCACAAGCACAGTTCTATGTATAGACGGCTGTAACAAAAATCATTTATTTAAATAATCCCGCGTTTTATATTCTGCGGACAGTGACTTGACGTTTGATTCACTTCCTCTTCGATTTTCGCCCACAATGGCTGTTTGTGTCGCTGTTATCGGCAAAGATGTAAGTATTATTCATTAATCTTTGTTGGAATACTTAATTTAGCATATTATTTGTATTTTCTTACAAATTAAATACACGAAAATAACACGATTGATCTGTAGGAAGATTTCTTTGTGTACTGGCAAAGCAATTGTGGTAATTAGGCACGTCAAAGTTTGTTGTCATAATAAACCAGAGACAAGTTAATTTTTTTTTTGGTAAAGTGTTGAATGCTGACATTATTGTGACACCAAATGTATAAAATATAGTGTACAATAGGAATTTCATATTATGTATAAATCAATTTAGGCTAAAATTTTATATGTTATTTATTACGAAACTAAGCTTGAAAAAGTAAATATAATTAAAAATATACATACATAGAATCTTAGAATTTTACGTTAATAATTAAATTAAATTTAAAAGCTATTTGCTATAAGCTCATAATACACTAACCTAAAACCACAATATATTATCTAAAATATATTTAGTTTTAAATTATATTTTTATTATTTGGAATATTTCAGAATTCCCCACTTTATATTGGTGGTATCGGCAATGATAGTAGCACCGATAATGAATTGTCTCGACAATGGCTGGTGCATACAGCGCTAGATGCCCTAGAGGAGCGACTGGCGAGTACAAATCCTAACAATACTACTACAGGTGCAAATGCTTCACGAACTGACTTACGTGATCTCTATCTTGGACTTCTTTACTCGACCGACACTCATAAAATGTAAGATTATTAATAGGAAAATATATAAGAATACAAGTAGTGCTATAATAATTCAGTCTAAAATGTTCAATGCGTTATAGCAGTAAAGCCCAAAACCGCATTTTTTTAAAAAATATTTTGACCAAATATTTTGACTTAAAAAATATACATCTACTTTCTGTGCCATTCGTAACGGTTGTAAAAACAATGTACACTTAATAATATAACATATGTCTAAGCCATAGAAAAACGTCCAAACTTGGAAAATAAATAATCGATTGATTCCATATTTTTCTCTTTTTTTAGCTATGGCTATGTGACCAATACAAGAATAAAACTAGTTCTTGTAACGAGCTCTACTTCACCGAGTGGAAGTAACATTAGAGATGCTGAAGTTAGAACTGCTTTACGTAGACTCCACGCCCTGTATGCTGATGCTATTTGTAATCCCTTCCATCTGCCTGGTGACCAAATTGTTTCCTCGTAAGAATTTTTGTATATATATTTATTGGAGGACCGTCGTGGCGCAGAGGCGCAACGTCTGCCTGTAACGCGACGGTTACTGGGTTCGATCCCCAGTCGGAGAAGATGGATTTTTCTATTTCCATTTTCTTCGCTCTGGCAAACAAGGCAAAGCGCGGCGTTGAGTTCCGCCACTCAACACGCAATGCCTCGAAAACGGCGGGCGAAAATGCCTCGAAAGTGGGGACGAAGAAAGCAGGGGCTAAGCAACGGAGTGTCTTAACACTAGGTTCCCACGGTCCCTGCAGTTCCCTCTGCCTACCCTGCCTTGTGCGGGATAAAGCGTGAAGCTAAAAAAAAAAATATTTATTGGACTGTATGTCTTTTCAATTTTATGTTTTAATCTTATAATACAAATTTGTTTCAGAAAATTCGATAAGCAAGTGAAAAATCTCATGATTAACAATGTTTAGATCAACTTACATCAAATTGTGCAACACGAAGATGTCACTTGTCGTATATAAATCTTAGAATTCCATGTGTGTAGTAGCTTTTACTTTTTGTTGATTGTGTTATTAAAAAAAATGTTAAACGTTTATGTAAAAAACGTTTATTTTAATTTGTGTGAAAGTTTCTTATAATGATAAATGTTACTTTAATATTTAAGTAGCTAGTTTTAAATTTCATTCAGTTATAATTTATGTTTTCACCATTATGTTTCCAATTAGGATATATTTAAATTAATTTGAATTTATGTGTGCGTTTATATATATTTCTTGTAGCTCGTAGCAACATTAAAAGAAAATATTAAATAAAAATATGTATAAATATATTTGATGTTTGAATTAATATTCCTAGTGAAATATCTTTTTTTTAATAATTTATTTAAAATACTTTAATAATTATATATAATAAAAGCAAATAAAAAAGACTAAATTTCTCTTTTATTTTAGCCTGTTTCTACAGTATATACTTATTTGATATGTGTATTTTATGATTTTTAAGCTCAAAATATTTCCCTAACGTTATATAAAATTGAATAGAAGTATTAATCTTGCGATATAACTATACAATCTAAATAAATTTCATCACAAGTTATTATTACAATTTTATAATTTTCTAAAAGTAGATTAAAAATGCGAAGTTTTTACACATTCCAAATTATGATTTATATTTTGAATCTGTGCGTTTAACATCTTTGTTACAGGCGCCATGTTTTAATTCTCTTTTCAAGTGACATTTGAGTTGAACTGATCTCCGGTTCAGCGCTGAGCAATTTTTAATTGAAAAGTTGTTTATCTCGACCGGGAAATCGCTTAAACATGGTAAATATGATAGATTTTATACTAAATATAATATAGAGTTAAATATTATAATGCTACAACTTATTAGAATGTTACTAAATTTTGTTTTAAGGTTATGTACACGTGTATGAATATTCCCGCTAGAACAAAGTTTTCTTTTTAATTAACTTTAAATAAATAATTCCAGGCAGCCGCCGTCGTATCTGGCAAAGACATCGAGAAGCCCCAGGCTGAGGTCTCACCGATCCATCGTATTCGTATCACATTGACGTCCCGCAATGTACGTTCTTTGGAAAAAGTGTGCGCCGACTTGATCAACGGTGCTAAGAAACAAAAATTGCGCGTCAAGGTAATTATTTTTTTTGTAGCTTCACGCTTTATCCCGCACTAGGCAGGGTAGGCAGAGGGAACTGCAGGGACTGCGGGAACCTAGTGTTAAGACACTCCGTTGCTTAGCCCCTGCTTTCTCCGTCCCCGCTTTCCGCCGTTTTCGAGGCATTGCGTGTTGAGTGGCGGAACTCAACGCCGCGCTTTGCCTAGTTTGCCAGAGCGAAGAAAATGGAAATAGAAATTCCATCTTCTCCGACTGCCTTTACCCTAAATTGTCAATATAAGTTTACAAAAATTAGTTGTAAAGTACAATTTTATGTTACTTAGTTATATAAAGGAATATGGATGAAAGGAATTAATTACATAAATTACATTCAATTTGTAATTTTTCCATCTACATACATAACTTCACGCTATCCCTAGCGGGGTAGTCAGAGAGAACGGAGCGCTAAACGCTGCGGTCCCTGCGTACTTCTTTTGCCTCGTCCACTGTCATTAATTAACCTCTTCATGCATGCTCTCCGGGGAGTCCTCATGCTATTTACGCGACTTTCTTCCAGTATCTTTATTACTGTGTTTTGTATTTTTCCATTTAGATTTATTTAATTCGGTAGGTCATTTATTTCTTTATTCTGTATACAAAGCTAGGGTATATTAGTTGTTGGAGCCTTTCTTTTAATATATTTGGCGCCAAGATGAAGACATGCCATCATTTTTTAGTGGTGTGTTCACCAAAGAGGCGCTATAAAATAGCTTTTCAAAGTGCAGTGTATTGTTACTTATACTGTACTCTGCTCATAGGAAAGCAACAGGTTCATTTTATATAGTCAATGTATAATATTATATATTTATTTTTACAAACTTATTTTATTGAAAATAATCATTAGTCTAACTGTAAACTAGTCAAAAGCACAGCATTGAGTTCCACAACTGAAGATGCATTGCTTCAAAAAAAAGATGGAGAGCGGGGATGGAGAAAGCATTGACTAAGTAATGGAGTGTCTCAACACTAGGTTTCTATGGTTCCTACAGTTCCATCTGTCAAGTGTGGATAAAGCATGAAGACAAAAAAAAATAAAAATTCAAAGTTATAAATAAAACACTAATTTGATGATATTTTTACCGATACATCCAATTCAAACTATTTCATTTGTTGAAATACACAAATAAATTACACAATATACTCATTTTTATTTCAGGGTCCAGTCCGCATGCCAACCAAGATCCTCCGCATCACCACTCGTAAGACCCCTTGTGGTGAAGGTTCCAAGACTTGGGACAGGTTCCAAATGAGAATCCACAAGAGAGTGATAGACCTTCACTCACCATCGGAAATTGTGAAGCAAATCACATCTATTAATATTGAGCCAGGTGTAGAGGTTGAAGTAACTATTGCCGATGCGTAGGCACAACTGCCTTAATAAATTATTTTGATTGACTTTGTATTACTTTTATTTTTTGATTCATTTAAATTTTTAAGGTATGTAAATGTGCATATGACAATACCATAAGCATATATTTAACATTTTTTAGGTTTACTCTTTATCCTGCACAGAGCAGGGTAGGCAGAGGGAAGTATGCTACGTCTCTGCTTTCTCCATCCCTGCTTTCTGCCTTTGCGTGTTTATTGGTGGAACTCAACGCCGCGCTGTTGCCTAGTTGCCAGAGAGATGAAAAACAAAGAAACGGAAAAATCCATCTTCCCTCACGGGAGTCGAACCCACAAACCGTCGCGTTACAGCAGACTGCGCCACAATGGCCCTTAACAATGTTACAAACTATATACACATATTAATTTATATTGGGACTAGTACAGGATTGTATTGCTTTTCACCATAGGTCTAGTTTTCTTAAGTCGTGATACAGCGCTGTCTTACACATTGTTCTTGTTGTATTCTTATGTTATCTTCTCATATGTAAATTGGATTTTCTCTTCTTCTCTCTCGGATATGATTCTGCTACATTTTGAGTCCATTTTTTTTCTACATTTTATTGTGGGGCCATTTGAAATTTTATTGTTTTTTGTTTAAAAATTTTCTATATCTATATATTGTTTGTAACTCTTTCAATATATGTTGACATTTTTTCAGCCTTTTTAATAAGTAACCAGATCTGGCAATGTCTTTTTTATGGGTCATAATTGGTTTAATACATGAATTTTACACCAACATTGTAATTTGATTGGGGGGTTTTTTGCTACTTCTTTTAGAAACCAGTACTGGTTTGTGCAAAATTTATTTTGTGTTATATTTCTTTGGTAATTAGTTGATAAGAGGAAATAATCTAAATCTGGTATTGTTTTTATACACATTGTTTATACTATTGGTGTTTATTTTTAATATACATTTTTCTGTGGTCGTTCATCAATTTAGTTTTTAAAGTTTTCAAAGTGTCTTGACACTAGATTCCCACGGTCCCTGCAGTTCCCTCTGCCTACCCTGTCATGTGCGGGATAAAGCGTGAAACTAAGAAAAAAAAAAAGAAAAAAACAAAAAAGAAAGTTTTCATATGAAGAACAACTAATTTAAGGTAGCTCCAGCATTTCCTGCAGATGCTGAATTATTCTTCTCTATATCACAATTTAAAAGAATTGTGAAAAGACGTTTGTGTGTTAAAGGTTATTACCTGATTAATGATTTTTTAAATGACAACACACCTTGGGAATGAGATGCTCGCTCCAGTCTGTTTCAAATGTGTCATTATCAAAATAAATTAGTATAAAAATATTGACCACTTAAAAAAAAAAGAAAAGTCCCGCTGAGTTTCTTGCGCCGGTTCTTCTCAGGTCTGAGGCATTAGCTTTAGCGAACCGGTGGTAGTGTTTTTGACGTTCAAAAAATGAATCATATATTCTCATTTTGTATAATTTTGATTTTAGTTAACAGTGACAAATCTCAGAGGGTGGATAATTTACCATATATTTTTATGCCACAGTTGCTCCAGTTGTGATTACTGAAATGTGGCAGAAAATAACTTTAAAAAGAGATTCTTCTTATTTGACATCTATTTTGTTTAATTTTTTTTTTTAATATTTCAGTTTTTATTCTTTGTAGTTATGTCTTATTTATTTGAATATATTTCATGTAGTGGAAAAGGGGGTAATGACGGTCGGTTCAGCACTTTTTGAAACAAAAGTAATATTATGAACCACAGCTTTACTAAGAACTTAACATAGCAATTTGAAGACCGTCGTGGCGCAGAGGCGCAACGTCTGCCTGTAACGCGACGGTTACTGGGTTCGATCCCCAGTCGGGGAAGATGGATTTTTCTATTTCCATTTGCTTCGCTCTGGCAACTAGGCAAAGCGCGGCGTTGAGTTACGCCACTCAACACGCAATGCCTCGGAAACGGCGGAAAGCGGGACGGATAAAAGCAGGAACTAAAGCAAAGGAGTGTCTTAACACTAGGTTCATATGGTTCCTGTAGTTTCCCTTGCCTACCCTGCCCATGTGCGGGATACAGCGTGAAGCTAAAAAAAATAAATAAAAAACATAGAAATTTTGTATTATTGGGCTACTAATGGAGATCAACATTTTCATCTTTGGAGTCACCATCAAATAGTTATAATAGTTATTAAAAAAATTAAACTACTAGTAAAGTAGTAAAACAAGAATACAAGATTCGTTTTCTAAACGTCAAAAACATTACCATCGGTTCACTAAAGTTAAGGTCTCAGACCAGAGAAGAACCGGCGCAAGAAACTCAGTGGGACATTTTGTTTTGAAGACTCGATCTTCTTGTCTTCAAGAAGATTCTAGAAATGTTCTCAGAAAACTATAAGGAGAGTTCATACTCTCCTTATAGTTTTCTTAGGATTTTCTTTGTATTTTATTTTTGCCTTTCCCTTTGTATTTTGATTTACTTTTTCGTTTATTTTTTTTTGTTTTTTTTTTCTTCTATTGGACGGTCTTTTAATGGTGTTGCGGTAAATATGGTAGAAGGTTGTTTTTCAAATTTGTCTTTTGCCGGTAATTGGTATTTTGGTGGGCAAATTGATAAAACTTACAACCCTTTGTGTTGTTTGCTGTCTAGACGTTATCTAACATTTTTTTTATGGGAGGAAACCCTCATGGACAGCCGCCGCCTTGGAAAAGGCGGAGGGGTGTGCCGGACTCTTACCACCTCGGTGTTTCTTCGCACGTTCACGTGGGGCTGCTTGAATCCAATTTTTTTCGCAGCAGACGTTATCCACTAGTAGCTCATTGCATTTGTTTGGAATTGAAGGTATCTCACATTTTTGTATACGCTGTTTGAAAAGAATTTTCGATGTCTTGAACAACTACTGATTCGCCTTGCAGCTTTTTAACAGCTAAATAGTTTTCATTACTAAACATATTCCGAGTTCATTGGAAAGATACCAGTGGCTTCAAACCCAGACTCCCCTTTACTTTTTGAAGCCGCATTTGAATATGTCTTATTAAATAGAGATGCAACATCATATGGAGTAATTTTTTGAGCAATATATATAAAACAAATTCCTTTTTGTAAGCTACCTAAAGTGGTCTAAAAAGTGATGTCTAATGTCTTCATTTGATGTGATGTTTGCTGCCTAGATTACTTAGCAAATTCAGTTCCCAATAGTTGTTCCATATTAATTTTTTAAAGCAAAGAGAACATAGACAAAACACGTCTGATCTCACTAAAAATCCAACATGTACTAAAGATAATCGACTTTTGTTTGCGATAGTGAAAAAAAAGTATTGAGTTTTGCCTAGCCATATATAGCATATTCAGAAAAACAGCAGGGAGGGAGGTTTTAAAAATTAGGTAGTAATTAGGTTTTTTTAAATTGGAGAATGGGTTTTAATGTATTTTCTACAAAATGGAGCAAAAATATTGAATTTGTAAAATCTATGTAATCTATGTATCTATTTGTAAATCGTGTTTTCCGGTTTAGCCCGTAGGGCTAGTGTATTGTCGGCCAAATGGTGACCTCCATGGCGTTTTCAACGTGTTAAGAAGGCTATAGTTTTAAAAGATTGATGAAGTTGTTTGGTGATTACACTAGTTGTACATAAAACTATAGGGATGATGCTTCTTAACTTCTTTAGTCTGTTACATTGTCTATTTAGAAAAGTTTTAAATAAAACAATTTAAACGGATTTATCGCGTATATTAACATTTTTTGTGAAACCCGACGTTTCGAACACTTTGCAGTAGTCCGTGGTCACGGGTAGACTGAGGTGGCACTCGTCTGTCATTTGATATAATTATTATATCAAACTACCGCCAACGGTTCCTGAATTGCCTCGCGTACTGCCCTGGATTCCTGCAGAATGAGCTGACTGTATTCTGCCCTCTAGTGTGGTGTGTTTGGGATTTTAAAATTTTTAAAAGTGGATCCCAAGTGGTAGTAAGCTTCCAATCGTCTCCTCTATTGAAATTAGGATGTTTCTGTATTTCAATAGCCTCGCGGATCATTCTAGGAATATATTTATTTTCCCTACCGAGTACATGAGGTTTATCAAACCTGATGTAATGGTTAGGCTTGTTCAAGGAGTGCTCACACACAGCTGACTTTAATACACGCCCATTCTTGATATCTGAGATGTGCTCTTTCACCCTAACACTGATGCTTCTCTATGTTTGACCAATGTAAGATAAGCCACAGTCACAATCAAGTTTGTATACACCTGCACACTGTTAGGGAATATTACATTTAACTGGTCTCAAGAATTGGCTCACTTTTTTGTTAGGCTTAAAAATAGTTTTAATTGAAGCTCTTCTTAAGATGTTGCCGATCCTGTCTGTAACTCCCTCTACATATGGTAGGAGTGCTGGCTGTGTCTCTACTGTGGGTGGCTTGGTGGTCTTCTTACAACGTTGGCGGGAAAATTAGAAATTTATTTAGAAAGGTTTTCGGCAATTGTACTTTGTAGGTTTTGAGTGTTAGGTTTCTCTATGTCTTAGTAGGTTTGTTAAAAATATTGCACTGGATTTTGTAGATCGCGTACGGTACACTTATTCGTGTTGGTGTATTCAAGTAGTTTAGTCATCCATTGGTAAATTATATTATTTCAAAATATTTTTATTTATGTGTCTATTTTAAAAATATTAAGGAATTCTAGTAGCCATAAATGAGGTACAGATTTACAGAATCATACGCTTTTTTGTTTGTGGTATATTAATATTAATCCCTTTTCTTTCTCTGTACCTGTTTGGGAGTTACCGAATCTATTGTAAGTGATGGCGCAGGGAACGTGTTAAGTCATCCCTGACTTAACACGTTCCCTGCGCCATCACTTTCAAAAAACTTTCAGCTGGTGCTTTGGAGACCTAAAAGATCTCCAAACTAACCTACCATTTGGTGCGTTTGAGACCTAATCGGTCTCCTAAAGATACAGTTTTCAGAATAGTTTATATCTTCCAAAAAAACAATCAAATATATTTTGAAGTTTTTGTGGGTGAAAGATAGCCTATTGCTTTACATTTTGCTAGGTTCGCACGCAGTTATGACATTTGAATAAACTACAAATACCAAAAAAAAAATGATATCGATTGTATCTCGTACCGCAACGGAAGATAGTTCAATATGTGTAGTAAGTAGTGATGGGAATAAAATAATATCTCAGTTGTCGATTGAAAAAGTTTTATTAATTATGCAAAGTGTTTTTCATTAAAACATGGTAAGCACATTGATTGCTTGCATTGCGCGCAAATGGTAACAATTCGTTTAGTTTTTTTAGAAGCGTCAGTGCTGTTTAATGTGCGTCGTAATTTTTCGTAACAACCCACACAACGTCTTTTTTTGTCGCCACGTTGGAAAACATGATCAGTACATCTTCCTTCGGGTAATTCTGTAATAAAGTGCATTGTATAAATAAATAGCATGCAACTATGTCAGTGAAGTAAATGCGATGAAATCTAATTTTATTAGTTTCGTAATTCGAGTGTCTTATGTATATTTTTGTTTTTAGGTTGTTGCTTTAAAAAAATATACGGAGGTATTAAATAAAAGCTGGATGTCACAGGTCTCTTGTAAGTTTACTATAACAACGTTTTTGTTTTAATAACCGAAATTTAGGCTACCAGAAACTTACCAGAGAGTGATGTGAAATCTATCTCTTCCCATGAGAGAGCATATATATTCATTTCTGTAAATGGATTTCTTTGACCAATAATCGTGAAAATGTGGAACCTTATTTAAGCCCATCGTAAGTATGACACTGAAAAACTGACGCATTTCATTTGCATCTGTAGGTTTCCAAGCTTTAGAGCGTGATTTTGCTGTAATTTCTTTTTCTAATAAATATTTATCTGCGTATTTATTAGTTTCTTCTACTATTTTATCAATAATATCGTCAGTTAGAAACAAACTATAAATATCGACGGGCAATTTATTACGAATAGGTACATTTGTTACGCTATCAAGTATGCTCTCATCGAAGCTCAATACGTCATTGTCGGGAATGTCAATCCAATCTTTATCACCCTCAAGCTCTCCACCCTCACTTTCTGATAAATTTTCAGACATATTATCTTCATCTTCACTTATTATATCGGATGAGAGATTTTCACCTGTATCATCATCACTTCCATTTGAAACGATTTCTTCTATTTCAGTATTGGTTGCTTCATCAGTCTGCGTCTCCGAAGCGTCTTCTTGTATTTTTTCGTTTTCCACGTCCTGATCTAGTTCTTCCACTTTTTCATTCTGTATTTCTAGACTTCTATTTTGCTTATTCTGGTCTTTTTCTTGTCCTATTATATTATTTTCTTGTTGTTTTTCAGTGTTTCTCTCTTCTAAATGTTTTTGTGTATTATTGTTCAAGTTGCATTTTGACGTTTTTCTTTCTGCTTTTTCGTCATAAGTGAGCGCATCATCCTCAAAAGTATACTCAAAAGAAAATGGACTATTGTTTGTATTGCCTGTGGTTCTTCTTTCCTTTATAGTTGTTTTAATCAATTTTTGCATACTGCTTTCACTAAATTCTAAAGGTAATAAGTTCGAACATGAAATATTATTCAAAGACGAGCACCTACTTGATGTACATAAAGCATTCAATGAGGCAGGAGAAGCTTTAGCATTTGTGTTGGATGTTTCTGTTAGCATTTGAGTGCACGAGCTAGGAGTAGATAAAACACTATGGTTACGAGAAACAGTACCACAAAATCTACGAGTAGGTGTCATAGGATCAGTAGGTATTGTCGGTGTAGTATTCGTCATCAATATTGTGGTATTATTGTTACTACTTTTTGGATTGGATATCGTATTCTGAAGCACACTAAATCGTTTTCCAGTACATGGGCTGATATATATATTATTTTCATTACTTAACTGCGTGTGCTCCAGCGTAGAAAGGTTCATCATTTTCTTTTTAGATGCGTCAAATATTTCATAATCAGAATCACTGTCATTATTAGCCAATGGAGAGCAAATTTGAACATTTTCCAAGATTTTTATTTTACTGGACGATGCAGAAATATAATCCGGCGTTGATTTTTTGTTGGAAATCTCACCAAAATAAATAGATTTTTTACACTTTTTTCTTTTAAAAGCACTCATTGTATAACAAAAATGATAATCAACACGTAGGTATATGCGCGAGTGTTATTTCGCAAACGTGCGCGCGACGTTCCCACGTCGATGCTAGGACAACACTAAAACAAGTCACGCAGCGCCCGCGCCGCCCACCTTCCCTCTCTTGCGTCTACGAGGCGTACGATTCCACGAGTACCGACATATCTCCTAACGCAAGGAATGAAAATAATTACAGTACTGTGCGTTAGGGACCTAATCCATCTCTAATTTATTTTTTAATGTCCTTGAATTCATCTTTAAGTAGGAAGCAAATATGTAGGGGAGCGAGGGGCTTGTTGTAACAATTTTTCTAATTACCGATATATCTTAAGATGTATGTGTTATATTATCACTAGCTAAATTTTTATTGATACTCTAACTATCTTTCTATTAATTCTCATTGAAAAAATGACAAATCTACAGGTTTCTTTAGCAAAGTTTTTTTTAAAAAAAAAAAAAACGGCAGTGTTACAATTTACCCCGTACTGGGGTTTGTTGTAACACCCATTGGGGCATGTAGTAACAACAATAAAACTAAGAAATGTACTGAGGACCGTCGTGGCGCAGAGGCGCAACGTCTGCCTGTAACGCGACGGTTACTGGGTTCGATCCCCGGTCGGAGAAGATGGATTTTTCTATTTCCATTTTCTTCGCTCTGGCATCTAAGGCAAAGCGCGGCGTTGAGTTCCGCCACTCAACACGCAATGCCTCGAAAACGGCGGAAAGTGGGGACGGAGTAAGCAGGGACTAAGTAACGGAGTGTCTTAACACTAGGTTCTTATGGTTCCTGCAGTTCCTGCCTACCCTGCCATGTGCGGGATAAAGCGTGAAGGTAAAAAAAAAAAAAAAAAAAAAAAAAAAAAAAAAAAAAAAAAAAAAAAAAAAAAAAATGTACACCTTCAATTATTTATTCTCTTCACATTTTGGTTTTTATAAACAAACAATTAGGTATTTATTAAACATAATGAGGTACTTCTTATAAAAAAAATTATTCAACATGAATATTTTTATTAAATAATTAACTAAAATTAAACTTTTCTCGAAGTGATCAACAAATAAACTTTTTTTTTACTTAAATACTACCATTAATATTTATTATATCAACAAGGCACTTCAAAATCACAGTAAGTTGAATTATGAAGTCTCGTAATTATAATTAACTTAGTTATTTAACGTTACATATTATTAATCAGCCTTTTAATATGTCTCCGTAATAGATAAATAAATTTAATAAATTAGTCTTCATCTGAGTCACAATTTCTACAAACAAAAGAAATAGTGTCGCCTGTGACACATCCTACATGTGCCCACATTTTACATACAATACATTCTACCCAATCACCTTTTGAATGCCTATAATTTTCATAGCAAACTAAACAATACCAGTCATCAGATTCTGAATCTGAACTAAAAACCCTTTTCTTAACTCTTTCTACAGTATTTTTATTATTTGCTGATTTTTTACCCTTACCTTTGCCTTTTCCTTTTTGTTTTTGTTTATCTTTATCATTTATTTTCTGTTTTTTCTTAATTCTTTCTTCATGTTCAACTCTCAAAGCTTCTTTTTCAGGTGTATCTGTCAAAACAGCGGACTTTCTTTTGCGCCTGCCGTTCATATTTGTTTTTCGTGGTGGTGCCTTCGGTAAAGGTCTTATCTTCGATGGGGAAAATTGGTTTTGACCAGAGCAACTAGGAGTTGGTTCATTTGCAGTTTCAATTTGATGGATAATTTCTGTCGTGCTAATATCTAATTCAGGAACCGAATCTAACAGTTCTGGATTTAGGAGATTCAACGATACATTTTCATCATTTGCTGATTGACCAGCAGGATCTGGACGGTCGGTCACAAATGAGGGCGCATAGTCACTGTCTTGAAAAATATCAGCATTTAAAGGCCAAATACCAGAAGCTTTAAATCCACTCATAATATTTGCAGGGTTCAAGGCAAGTGGTAAAGACTCCTTCACTACACCTGGGATGTCATATATTGTCATCGTTTTCCCCGGATTATTATGCATCCACGCAGTTTGGGCTCTATTAACGTAGTTTTTGAATGGACCATATACTCCTACGTCCATAGGTTGCAAATTGTGTGAGCAATGAGGGGGAAATGATAGCATGATAACATTGTTTTCCTTAGCTTTTTCGACAACTGCAATATTAACATGTGAGCAATGATTATCAAGTAGCAACAGAACTGGCTCTTCTTTAGTGGGTCTCGAATGTTTGATAAAATGGTCCATAAAAATACAAAATTCTTTTTCTGTCATCCACCCTGAAGAATTGCCAGCTCCGATGCAATCAGGAGGTCCACCGCGAATGAACATTTCAGAGTATTTAAGCCTAGGAAATATGAACATTGGCGGAATAAAATTACCTGCAGCGTTGGCGGCACAGGCAAGTGTTACAAGTGTTCCTCTCTCAGCTGATGTGATAGCGCCAACTTGCTTTTGACCACGAGCAGCAACAATTTTCTTTGGTTTTTGAACGGTTGTGACTCCGGTTTCATCTATGTTCCATATTCGAGAAGCACTAAATTCATATTTTTCGAAAAGGCGTTGATATGTTTCAAAGAAACTTGTAACATTAGTCCTATTAAATGATGTAGCTCGGCTCATCGATGTCGCTTCTGGAGTCCTTAATGACAGGTGAGGATTTCTGCGCATGAAATTTTGGAACCAATCAGGACCAGCACTTTTATTTAGATGCCAAGAAGGGGGAATATTTTTAGCACTAAGTTGCACAGCACATTCGTAAGCTAGTTTCCTTATTTCCATCGGAAGTAATCCAAAATATATTTCAGCGCACTTGAGGATATATGAAGACATTTTAACCTCTTCTTCTTCTGTCAATACTTGCCTAGGCTTGACATAACCAACTTTTGGATTTTCATTATTCTTCTTTTTCTTAATGTATCTGTACAGAGATACGTGACATAAACCAAAATTCTTACTTGCATTCCGAATACTACATTTTTTATCTAAAACTTCAGCTGCAGCTAATTCGTATACCTCCTGGCTTTGTGTTGCCCGCTCTGTCTTTCTTTTATACTCTCTCATTCTAAAAAACAACAAATAAGATAATTAAAATATGACAAATAACATACAGCAATAACATACTTCATAATAATAGTATTGGGGCAACTTGTAACATGTTACAACTTGCCTCAAGATTTTGTTACAACTAACCCCAAGACATAATTTTTATTTTTTTGTCTGTTAACTATTTAATTGAATAAATAATCTTGAAATCTATAACACAATATGATACATAGGTAAATTACAACACCAAATGATATACAGAAAGTTCAAATTAGTCAATTATAAACAAGTCAACCAAAAATTTACGAAAGTAAAATTATACATTACCTGTCGAAAATGGAGCGCGTGCACTCACCCACTCACAGAGCCACCCGACAGGACACTGACTAGGGAAACATGTTGCGACATGTCATAACGGTCATATCGAATCAAAGTAATACGTCAATATAGTTTAAATTCCTAGTGAAAAAGCACTGTTACTATTTACCCCTGTTACATCAAGCCCCTCGCTCCTACGCTGTTTGAAAAGAATTTTCGATGTCTTGAACAACTACTGATTCGCCTTGCAGCTTTTTAACAGCTAAATAGTTTTCATTACTAAACATATTCCGAGTTCATTGGAAAGATACCAGTGGCTTCAAACCCAGACTCCCCTTTACTTTTTGAAGCCGCATTTGAATATGTCTTATTAAATAGAGATGCAACATCATATGGAGTAATTTTTTGAGCAATATATATAAAACAAATTCCTTTTTGTAAGCTACCTAAAGTGGTCTAAAAAGTGATGTCTAATGTCTTCATTTGATGGGATGTTTGCTGTCTAGATTACTTAGCAAATTCAGTTCCCAATAGTTGTTCCATATTAATTTTTTAAAGCAAAGAGAACATAGACAAAACACGTCTGATCTCACTAAAAATCCAACATGTACTAAAGATAATCGACTTTTGTTTGCGATAGTGAAAAAAAAGTATTGAGTTTTGCCTAGATATATAGCATATTCAGAAAAACAGCAGGGAGGGAGGTTTTAAAAATTAGGTAGTAATTAGGTTTTTTTAAATTGGAGAATGGGTTTTAATGTATTTTCTACAAAATGGAGCAAAAATATTGAATTTGTAAAATCTATGTAATCTATGTATCTATTTGTAAATCGTGTTTTCCGGTTTAGCCCGTAGGGCTAGTGTATTGTCGGCCAAATGGTGACCTCCATGGCGTTTTCAACGTGTTAAGAAGGCTATAGTTTTAAAAGATTGATGAAGTTGTTTGGGGATTACACTAGTTGTACATAAAACTATAGGGATGATGCTTCTTAACTTCTTTAGTCTGTTACATTGTCTATTTAGAAAAGTTTTAAATAAAACAATTTAAACGGATTTATCGCGTATATTAACATTTTTTGTGAAACCCGACGTTTCGAACACTTTGCAGTAGTCCGTGGTCACGGGTAGACTGAGGTGGCACTCGTCTGTCATTTGATATAATTATTATATCAAACTACCGCCAACGGTTCCTGAATTGCCTCGCGTACTGCCCTGGATTCCTGCAGAATGAGCTGACTGTATTCTGCCCTCTAGTGTGGTGTGTTTGGGATTTTAAAATTTATAAAAGTGGATCCCAAGTGGTAGTAAGCTTCCAATCGTCTCCTCTATTGAAATTAGGATGTTTCTGTATTTCAATAGCCTCGCGGATCATTCTAGGAATATATTTATTTTCCCTACCGAGTACATGAGGTTTATCAAACCTGATGTAATGGTTAGGCTTGTTCAAGGAGTGCTCACACACAGCTGACTTTAATACACGCCCATTCTTGATATCTGAGATGTGCTCTTTCACCCTAACACTGATGCTTCTCTATGTTTGACCAATGTAAGATAAGCCACAGTCACAATCAAGTTTGTATACACCTGCACACTGTAAGGGAATATTACATTTAACTGTAATATTGGTTTAGATTTTAAATAGATATTTAATTGTTTACGAAAAAAAAATATTTGTAATTTTTTTTTCTTTAAATGCCGTGGAAGGTGTAGTGTGGTAACCTGTGGCATTACTTAAGTATATGTTAATTAGAATAAATCAGAACCTGGTGACAACAAGACGTGTGTTATTAATGCCAACCTTACAACGGTTGGCTACAGTAATTGGGTCATCGGGGTCTAGGGCGTCGAAGTAGTTTGTGAGGATGGGGAGCGTACTTAGACGCTTCGACGATTAGGGGATTAGGGTGAGAGTCTGCGCGCTCGTAGTAGCGCTTGGCTAAGCCTTTGCAGAACTCTTTGATCGATTCCAATTCGAAGTCTTTATGTAGGTCTATGTTGCGAACGTACCAGGGGCATCCGGATGCTATCCTGAGGAATTTATTTTGGACTCTCTGAAGGATGTCTGTGTTAGTGTGTGCGAACACTACACTGGCGTAGGTCATGATGGGGCGGATGCAAGTTTTGTACAATGTCAGCTTGTTGCGAAGTGACATTTTACTCCGCTTGCATATGAGCGGGTACAGCCTGTTCAGGATGAACATGGCTTTGTTTCTCACGTGTCTAATGTGAGTGAAACGCGAATCTAGGATGACGCCTAGATATTTGACCTGGTTTTCCCAGGGGATCGGTTTATTTTGTAGCCGTATAGTAGATACGGTTTCGTAACGTTTACGCGGAAAGAGTACTGCTGCGGTCTTCTCCGGGTTGACCTCAAACCGCCACTTGCTAAACCAATCGCCTAAGGCGTCGGCCGCGAGTTGCAGTCTTTCGGCTAGGATCCAAGCGGAGCGGTCCGTGGTGTAGAGCGCGGTGTCGTCGGCGTACATCGCGAGTTCTACTTTTGGAACGCGCGGAATATCGCTCGTGTACAGTGCGTATAGAAGGGGGGAGAGTGTGGAGCCTTGCGGGACTCCAGCGCGGACGGGACGACGTGACGAGAGGGTCCCTTCTATACGGTAGCGGAACGTGCGGTTCGACAAGTACTCTCGAATGATGTGCACGAGAGTGTCCGGGAGTGCCATACGGCGGAGCTTGAAGAGCCGGCCGTTGTGCCAAACCTTGTCGAATGCTTTGGCGATATCTAGGAAAACGGCAGCCGTGTCGCTGCGGATCGAACGGTGGACGTGGTATTTCGCGATGTGTTCGGTGAGTCGGTGAACTTGATAAACGGCAGAGTGCCGTTGTCGAAATCCGAACTGCTCGTCGATGAGCAGTTTCTTCGTCTCTACTATTTCTATAATGCGAGTGAGTACGATTTTCTCGTAGACTTTCCCAAGGCAGCTGATGAGGCTGATGGGTCTGTAACTCGAGGGTAGGTGGGCGGGTTTATTGGGTTTTCGAATCCCTATGACGGTGGCTTCCTTCCATTCGGCGGGGAAGGAGCACCCTGCTAGAAGAGCATTGAAAATCATGACCAATAAAGACACGAATTGGATCGGAAGATTCTTAAGGACCTTGTTGGGGATGTTGTCAGGCCCCGGGGCCTTCTTGGGATTGAGGTCCTTGAGGATATTTTTGACTTCGTCTACGTCGGTCGGGCGAACCGGTTCGCCGGTCGGGGGCATCGATGCCCACTCTGCCACCTCGGAGTCCACCATCGATAGGTGTTCCGGGTCGCATGGCTGACTGCTCGGTGAGCATTGCGCTTCTAAACTATCTGCGAGGCATTCCGCTTTTTCTGTGTCGTCGGCCGCGGTAGAGTTATCCGGCTTAGTGAGAGGAGGCATAGTCGCCACTGTGTCGGATCGAAAGGTTCTCGACAACGCCCAGAACGCCTGGGCCGTTGGCGTGAGCCCCTCGAGCCGAACATCCCAAGACTCGCCTCTGAGCTGTTCAAATTGGGATTTGACTCTTCTCCTAAGGTCGTTAAGTTTTTTACGGTTTTTGTCGTTAGGACACGCGTCGTGGTCTCTGGTGGCCTTATTTTTACGTCGGATAAGGCGTCGTAGTTTCTCTGAGATCTCAAATCTGCCTTCGGGCAGATCTGGGACCTCTTTGGAGCAACTTTGGAGCGTGTCCTGTATAAATTGGGTAAATTTAGTCGCGGCGTCCTTTGCTACGTCTACGGAGTCTATGATGCCAGGAATCATGTACGCGAGAGGGGAGTCGTCCGCTCTGATGAGCTTGGCGAACTTTATCCAATTAATAATGACTTTTTTGGCTGGCCTGAAGGGCTGTCCGAACCTAGTTTTAATACTACTGGTCTGTGGTCAGAGTCGAGTTCCGATAGCGATTCTATAGAGCGTATCCTGAGGGACACGTCCTTAAGAATGACTATGTCCAGAACTTCTGGGTTGCCTATTTGTCCGGTTGGATACCTGGATGGTGTTGATGGGCCTAGTACGGAGAGGTTGTATCTATCCGCGAGGCTTTCTAGAAATCGGCCTTTGGTGTTGTGGCGGGTCGAATTCCACACGGGGTTCTTGCTATTGAGGTCCCCAGTCAGAAGGACCGAGGGACCCATATTTATCAATAGTTTTAAGTCATTTTCAAGTAAGGGCTTGTTCGGTGAGAGGTAAACCGAAGCTATTATAATTGGCTGATGGCCTGTGAGAAATATCTGGCATATAGACGCCTCGACGTTTTCAAGGGCCGCAGGCGGATGTAATGGAACGCAATGCAACGTCTTTTTAAAATACAAGAGAGTTCCTCCACCTTGCGAGGTGGGTCGATCGTTGCGTATTAGACGGTAGTTTGCGATTTTCGGATCGCGTATGTCGGGTTTCAGGAACGATTCCTGTATGCAAAAAATGTCTAGTTGTTGCGCGGTAACGAAATCACGTATTAGGTCGTTTTGGCCGGCGATACTGTTTGCGTTGAACGTCGCGATCGATAGGGCTCTAGGTTTTATGCGCGCGAGTCGCGTGTCAGCGGACAATGGGGTGTTTTTATTTAACGCAGCCATTGAAATTATTTTGCGTTACAGAAAGTTTGACGGCTCTTATCAGAGCGGTGTGCTCGAGGGTCGCGTTAAGTCTGGCGTTGTTTGTGTTTTCTAATTTTTCCGAGCAATTTTTCGAGCAATTCTATTTCGTCTAGATTGATCATGTCAGCGAGTTGACTTACGTTATACGTTTCTGCGGGCTGCGCGGGGGTGGACAGCCGGGGGTCCACCCTTGGTTCGGTTTGCGGTGGCTGACGGTTGGCCAGCCGCGGGTCCCTTCGCGACGGAATATATGTGGGAGCTTGAGCTAGCCGAGGGTTCCACGCTTGGTGTTGGCGTGTATTTGGGTGTTTGGTTGACCTGCCGGGGGTCCACCCAAGGTGCGGCAAGTCGGGGTTGCATGGGATTGAACCATGCGTTGGTTGTTGGTGCAGGTGCCGGGAGGTACTTTTGCGGGGCTGAAGGCACCGCTTGAGTATTATGGTAGTAATAGTTGGAGGGTCTCGAAACCCTCCCCATCCCGCCGCCCTGCCTTGCGTGCCTGCGGCGTGGGGCCATGGGGCATCCTCTGTAATTCGCGGGATGCCCCTGGGTCCCGCACAACACGCAGCTCGGCGGAACGACGGGGTCTGGCACTTTGCGGGGACAATCCGCGGTGCCATGGTCCTCCAGACACTTGACACATCTGTGTCTGCCGTTGCAGTTCCGTGCTGAGTGCCCGTACCTTTGGCAGCGATGACACTGCCCTATTAGGCCGCGGTTTCGAGGGGGCTCCACGCGGAGGCCCGTGAGAAAGCATACGGTTTTGACGTTAAATATTTTCTTACCCTCGGGGGTAAGGTCGGATATTATGAGGCAACTGTCGTACGGTTTTTTACTCCTAAAATGGTACATCCGATGTACCTCGCGAACCGGGTATCCTTTGGACTGAAGGTCCTGCAGGATATAGTCTGTTTCTAACTCTTTTGGTAAACCCTTGATGACGACGCGCAATTGCCGCTCGTCCTCAAGGGCGTACGTGTGGAAGCCCACGTTGACTTCCCTAAGGTGTGCCGTGAGGCGGCGGTGGTCCGACGTCTGAGGGCATTGGACTTTGATGCCCTCCTGGGAGGCTCGCGCAGACGTGAAAGCCACTTTCTGCGCGAGCATCCAGGCTGACACATTGTCCCATGCCCCCTTATCTTGTATGATTACCGGCGGGGGTGCCCTAACTCGCGGAACGGACGCGGTGGCCTGAGGGGCCGTGCTTGTCGTGGCCGTAGGGGCCGGAGAAATGATTATTTCCGGTACCGAGGGTACCGGGGAAATGATTTTAGCCTCCTCGTCACGGGGAGCGGGGGCTGCGGCAGCCTTTTTAGGGGCTTTCGCGGGGACGGTCTTCACGTTTTTTGCATTAAGCTTACGTTTGGCGGCCTTAGTGACCACCGTCTCGAAAGCACCCTCTGCGTCGTCCTCAGTGAGGTCCATCGCAGCGGGTGCCTCTTGCGACTTAACGAAAGACATCGCGCTATCGAAAACGGATGCGTGGTTCTGTTTAAGGAAGGCTAAGAGCGCTTCCATTACCATGGTCGTTGAAGCCATGTTTATCTGACAAAGAGAGACCTAGGGTAGCTTAAATGGTAAATACTTATAATACCTCTCCTTAGGCGGGTCGGGCGGCAGAGCAGGATCGGCGGCGCCTCACAGCACTGCACAACACTACACTGCACGACACTGCACACACAACTGTTACGTACAAACGAGAGTACGCATTACTGTGTCGATCACAGCTCTGCTATTTATACTTAGTCTTGCCATAAATATTGTTATAAAGAAAAGCACGATTTTTTTTTTATACGTAACATTTATTCCTTTCATAGTGAGTTAGTTTAATACATCAATATATAACTACTAAAAATATACAATATTTATTCGAAGTGGTCCCCATTGGCTGCAATACAGTCTTTTAAACGTTGAGGCCAGTTATCAATAGCAGCACGAACTCTTTCTAGAGGAAAATTCTTCACTGCCAACCGAATGGATCGTTTTAGGGACTCCAAATTATCATGGCGTTTAGAGCAAGCCTTACTCTCTAAAACTGACCATAAATCATAATCCAATGGATTTAGGTCAGGACTTGACGACGGCCAGTTTTCAGTGCTGATAAAGTCCGGAACGTTAGTTTTCAACCAAGATTGGGTGGATCGAGCTCTATGACCCGGTGCCGAGTCTTGTTGAAAGCACCATTCTTTGTTATTGAACATGGTGTTAGTTAAAGACTTAACTACCGTCTCAAGAATGGTATTTTGATAAACTTGTGCCGACGTTTTAATACCTTTTTCACAAAAATATGGCTCAGTCACCCCTTCATAGCTAACACCCCACCAAACCATCACTGAAGTGGGATAATGCCCACATTGTACTCTGTTTACTAATTGCGAAGCTTCTTTAGAGCTTTCAGCATAAATACGGTCATTTTGTTTATTAAAATACTGCTCAATTGTAAAAATTTTCTCATCCGTAAACAAAATTTTTTTGTGACCTCCCTTTGCGTACCGCTTAAGTAGTTGTTTGGATTTTACCACCCTATTCTTCTTTAAATTATCAGTTAAGAAGTGACCAGTACGTCTCTTATAGGCTGCAAGTCCTAAGTCATCTTTTAATATACGCGACATGGTTCTAGGAGCTATCTTCATCTCCCGAGATAAAATCTTTTGCTTACGGACAGGATTTCTTCGAATTCTTTCCCTAACTGCTTTAATCACCTTTTTCACACGAACGGTACGTGGACGGCCAGATCTTTTTCTGTCACAAACAGAGGAGGTATCATTGTACCTATCAATAGCCCGGTAAACAAACATTTGACTAATACCAAGCGGGTGGAGGGTTTTAAAAATTGCACTTTTCTCCATACCTACTTTATGTAAGGCAATCACAGCGATTCGGTTCTCTTTATCACCCCACTCCATTTTAATATAACAAAATATTTAACAATATAATGGCGCGAAAATAAGAAAACACATCAAGCAATCATATAAAAATGACAGATTCCAAATTCAAACGTAATATTTTCTTTTTTTGAATAGTAACAGTATTTATGGCCAGACTAAGTATATGAACCCCCCCTCTCCACTATCAGTTAAAGACACGTGACCAATCACGCGAGCTTATAAGCACTAACTGCTTGGCACACGCGTAAGTTATCTGTTTAAAACAACTCTCTCTAAACAACCCTCTGTCTAAAACAACTGCCGTTGCACCTAAATTATTTTGTTTCATGCTAGTTTTCGTTAACTACTGCCCTACTATTTTGTTTATATCCTTCTGAATTAGTCTTCAATTCTCTAACATATCCTTATATTTTTTAAATTTATAATGTTTTTCTAAAATAATTAAAGAGCCGCCGCTAATAGCTTTTTCTCTGTTGGTGGTTTTTAAAACTACTTGATGGTTTTGTACTTAAATTAGCCTCACTTTTCCGAAGCCCATGCTCTGTAATACAAAGTATATGAATATTATTACCGTCGTGGCGCAGAGGCACAACGTCTGCCTGTAACGCGGCTAACGCGATCTGGGTTCGATCCCCAGTCGGGGAAGATGGATTTTTCTATTTCCATTTTCTTCGCTCTGGCAACTAAGGCAAAGCGCGGCGTTGAGTTCCGCCACTCAACACGCAATGCCTCGAAAACGGCGGAAAGTGGGGACGGAGTAAGCAGGGACTAAGTAACGGAGTGTCTTAACACTAGGTTCATATGGTTCCTGCAGTTCCCTCTGCCTACCCTGCCATGTGCGGGATAAAGCGTGAAGCTAAAAAAAAAAAAAAAAAAAAAAAAAATTACTATTCAGAAATAACTCAATGTTCAAATCTTTACTCAGCATACCTATATTGTTTTGATTCACCAAGCTTGTGTCATTGTCATTATAAATTGTACAAGGTGTCCAGAAACGATATCGTGTATTTGTAAGTTCAATGAAACAAAAATGATTTGTACGTAATAAAAATGTTTATTGTTTATTATAAGCATATGAATTGGAGAATTATTTAGAAAAGATGATGTTTTTGATGATTTTTAAAGTGTTTTTAAAGATAATGTTATCCAAATAATGACCGTAACGTTGCTGGCACTCTTTTAAACGGAAACGAAGATTGGTGATAATACGTTGACACATAGCTATCGATATTGCTGCCATTTCTGACTTGATATTTTTCTTTAACTGGGTTAGATTCGTCGGATTGTTTCGATAAACCTTACTTTTAAAGTATCCCTATGCAAAATAGTCAAGCGGGCTAAGGTCGGGGCTTTTGATTTTAGGCCAGTTGATTTTATCCCTTCGCGAAAATACTTAATTAGGGAATAATTCCATTGAGTCATTTGAGGTACGGCAAGTGGCCCCATCTTGCTAGAACCACGTTCTTGAGTTGAAACCTGCAAACTTCTGCAACTCTGGGATCAAAAATTTCACAACATATCGCAATAACGGCCACTATTAATTACTCGGCCTCGTTGATCTTCGAGTAAAATAAAGACCAATTATGCCTTTAGCAGACATAGCGGCCCAAACAACGAACTTTGGGCTATGTAGGGGTCGTTCATGCTTTCGTCTCGGATTCTCCACTGCCCAGTACCGACAATTCTGCGTATTCAAATGACAATTCAGGTGAAAATTTGCTTCGTCACTGAACAGTATGTTGTTAAAGTTGTTTAATCGCTGCAGCATTTTTTTTCGCAAAATTCGTCCGTATCCTTCAATTTTCGAACCAATTGAATTTTATAGGCTTTTAGATGTAAGTATTTCTTTAAAAACAAATATAAAGACGATTTTTTTGATTTTCAACACTTGGCTTCGCTTTCGGATGGATAAAGACGGATACTGAGTAGTAAGAGCCGACGCCTCAACTTCTTCAATTGTTTCTTCATCGCGAACTGAACGAGGACGACCAGAGTTTTAATTTTTCACTGTCGCACCTGTATTCTCGAACATGATCCATTTCCTAAGGCTATCGTCACTTGTCGCGTGGCGAGTACGATATTACGCACGATAAGAGACGTTGAGCAGTCACTATTGATTCACTATTACAATAATACGCTCATACGCAAAATGCGCGATGCGTCCCCGAGTACTGTTCCATCGTGACTAAAACTCCACAAAATGGCGGACGCCACGAATCCCTCCCCGCATCCTTTAGACGCCCCGTTTCAATTATGGCGCGAAAACCTTGAACTACTTGCAACATCTTTTTCTTTGAATTTAATATAATATGAATAACTGACTGAGATGACCTCTTTTGCCTTACTACTTAATTTAAATGATTTGAAATAGATTCCAAACAACTAGGCAATTTATTCTGTTCAATAGGAACCGTTGTACTTATAGTACTATACTACTTATAGCTATAGTACTGGCAAAGTTAATATGTAAATAATATGATAGCATACTTGCTATTTGTCTTTTGTAAAAGTAAGATAAGTGCAGCCTATCACATGCGGATTCAATGGAACAAAATATTTCGATAAATGTTTGTGTGAAGAAACGAACTATCTATAGCTAGCTAAGTCCGAGCGCCGAGCACAGAAATCACCACTGTGAATGTTGTTTGTATTTGTAATTGTATTTATAATTATATATTTAACGAAAATATACTTCTGATGATTTCGAACCTCGTCCCCGGATGTGTTACTAGTTGTGGTTTTTTAGTTCGTCAGTACCACTTCACCATTAATCAAGCATGCAATCTCTGAATCTATTGTTGCCAGCACCTCTTTTGTGTTAAATTCGGTGTTATGTTATATTTAATCCTCTTCTCCAAAATGTAACTCTTTGTTGGTTAATTTTACACTAGTCATATTTTTATCTCGTGGGTAGAAAAGATGACCTGCCTGCCACCATCACCAGCACTACGAGGAACGTTTAGTGTATTCTCTTTATAGGCATGAAAGAATAAGCAGAAAATTCTGAATTAGAGGAAGGGTAATAGGGTATCTAAGGAAAATGTCAAAAATACAGTATATGTACATAATCATTACGGTTATTGTTCTTATTTATTTATTACACAATGTCTTAGTTATCAAACTAC
This sequence comes from Dione vanillae, assembly GCA_037178615.1. Taxonomy (NCBI): domain Eukaryota; kingdom Metazoa; phylum Arthropoda; class Insecta; order Lepidoptera; family Nymphalidae; genus Dione; species Dione vanillae. The sequence goes on from JAZFAU010000264.1 coordinate 79,798, forward strand.
AATTTGGCATAGTCTTTGGGAGATGAACTTATATTAAAATTAAAAAAAAAAAGATTTAACTGGAACTTGCGAAAAACCATCTTGCCCCTTGCCATGGGGTTAAGTGGGGTAAGCTAATTATTACCTATCAAAAGAAAAAAACAAATATGAATTTCTTCGGTGATATCATCATCCACACCAGCACAAGCATTGTGAGCCCAAGGTCCACAAAGCTGGCAGCCTACCCAACCTTCGGATGATTTCAGAAAAGTATGATTTTCATCCTTACAATAGAGACAAATTGCATCTTCATCATCATTATTTTCCATTTCGGCTGCAACTGTAGTCTTTTGTTCCTTAGCGTTTTTTTTTGATCATTAGGATTGGATACTTTCTTCAGTTTTTTCAAATTCTTCAGCAGGAATTGAAGTTATGACGGTTGTTTTTCCTCTTCGGTATTGCTTCCTCTTTTGCATGGATTGGAGGTGCATGTTGAGCAGGTCTTTTGCGCTTTTTGACTTGAAGCTTGTTCTTCACCGAACAGCGTCTGGATAAACCATATTTTGTGCCTTTTTTACAAAGAGTTGCTGTAACTTCCAGGTGAAAATATGCTGACGAAAAGAGGCCTAATGCTGGTAGGTTTTTTTATTTAGATGCTCTTTTGTAAAGCAGCCATGCATTAGCCATCGTGAGGTCTAAGTAATGATAAAACCAGCGCAGGTGCCATCGTTTGCTACGCAGCCGTATCTTTTAAATGCCCATGGTGCTGTCCATGCGGTCAACACCATCTATATGACGATTGTACTCACCAACCACATTAGGCCGCTTTATATTGACATACTATAAGTTTTGTTTGTCCCATCTACGAACATCAGTTTCAGGTATTTGTCCAGCAAAAGTTGAAGCCAGGATAACGATTTTGTTGTCTTTCCAAGTGACAGTAGACACATCGACTCCGTTTATGTCGGCTACATGGTCTTCAGAGTAACCATGCTCTTTTTTCAAAATAATCTTTTCTGATTTTAACTTACAATCCGGTATTCTATTTCTTCTCACTGTACCAAAAGCATGGATGTTTCATTAGCTAGATATTCCAACAAAAGTAGAGCGGAAAAATAATTGTCCATATATAGCCGAAAGCTCTGGTGCCTCGAAATCATGCGTGCTAGTCTCATCACGACGTTAGAAGATGCACCAAGATCAGGCTCATTGTCTAGGACAACATTCTCCTCACCAGTTTCAATTTCTGTATTATAAGCGTAACCAGAAACGCCGCTCAGCACGTAAACTTTATAACCCCATTTGTGGGGTTTATTGGTCCGAGAGGTCCTGTCCCCCCCTTCAAATGGTGTTGTAGCCTCATGGCTACAACACGCTCGCAGAGCGTGAGAGCGAGCGAGCTTGGCCAGGACCGCCTTGGCTGCTACGATTGGGCACTCCGGCTGCATGGTGCCCATGCGTCCGCGGCCGGGTCTAATGACCCGGTCCTTGATGCCTGTGATGGAATAGGCCCTGCCGCCGCTATCGCAGCAACCACCTCCTCTTGGGTGACCAAATCGTCAAGGTCGGTCACCTCGAGAGTCATACATTTGAATGGCCTCGCGACCTTGGCCGTGCCGGCGACAGCCTTTTTGAGCTTTGTTGGAAAGAGGTCTGCCTTGGTGCCGCCCTGAGACCCGAAGAACTCGAAAATTCTATAGACGTTTGGGTCTTCCGGCACGTGACTCTGCCCGCCCCGAGTTGCGCTGGGTCGACACTTGTACGGGCCCGCCGCAATACGGACTTGTATGTCTCACCGTGCTCCGCTGCCGTCGTGGTCACGCTGACCACAGAGGCATTAGGAGCGATCTTCCTCTTGTTGTCGGCCGCAGGCTGGCTGGCCTTCGGCTTGGCTGCGGGGGGCTTAGGGGCCGATTTCTTCCCTTTCCGCTTCCTCGATGCCACCTTTGTCCAAGGCGCGTTGGAAGGGGTGGTGGAGGGTAAAAGTGGGTCTTCCCTCTCGGCAACCTCAGCTGCCGTCTGGGTCGTCGGGGCGCCTGCGGAGGACTTTTTGCCCTTGCCCGGTGACCCTTTTGACCCGGTGCGGTAGGCGTTGCTTTATCCGCCGCTAGAGGAGGGCGAAGCCGCTTCTCCGGCAGGAGCCGGTCCGCTAGGCTCCGAAGTGGTGCGCTGCGCCAACTCCTTGACAATGCCGAGCAAACTCGCTGCCCGGCATTTCAGCGCCTTTTGAAAGGTCCCCTTCAGATTGGAGGACTTGGATACCACCTCCAAGTCTCCAGCTGGTCCTCCAGAGCCATGCGCTCCGTTTCCTCTACGGAGTGGTCCGCGTAGAGGACGCTGGATGCGCCGTAGCCGGCCTTGGCTCTGGCAGTTCGCGCCTGTATCTCCTTGGAGGCGATCCTCTCCTTCAAGTCCATCTGGACAACGACCCTCTTGGCGGGCTACTCCGCTGTATCTGGAGATTTTCCAGAGCTTTGCCTAAAGAGGGCCCTCTTCCTCGACCGGCGGCTTGTGGAACCGCAGTTCGAGCCACTTCTTACGGACTTCACGTCGGAATAATTCGACCCAAAGTCGCTACCTCTAGCCAGGCTGGCCACTGAAGCAGCGCGGCTGGTCCCCGATGCCGAAGCGTCCCGGGACATGAGTTGGCCCTGAGGAGGGCCTTTTGGTTGGCCCTGAGAAGGGCCTTTGGGTTGGCCCTGAGAAGGGCCTTTGGGTTAGCCCGGAGAAGGGCCTTTTGGTTGGCCCTGAGAAGGGCCTTTTGGGAGAAAGCGCCCGGAGGCGTTCCTCAACTGCTTAGTCATTGCTACCGACAATATCGAAAGCAGACACACAAGTAGAAATTTTCGATTTGCAGCGTTCGTTCGCCGTCAGCCTGCCACTCCGTTACAGTGGTCAGGCGAGACGCTGCCCAGGGGCCAGTACGTGGATGTCGGCACTGCGGGCACCCCCCTTTATTTTTATATTTTTTTTTGTCGCTGGGAAAAAATGCCATTACGCATCCCCTTCCTGTCGGGGGATGGGAGAGGGGTATGTGGGACTCCCCGGTAAAGGCGTTCCCGGTATACACACTAAAAATACCCAGCGGCGCTCCGGCATCACCTACGTGGAGAGGGCCTGGGAGTCCATAGCGTCCAGGCCCCCGCCGATGACTGCCCGCCCTACGGCAGGCCCCTCAGACCCCCCCTAGTGGGGAGGGGTCGTTACAATGGCCCGAGTGATATATTCGAAATAACCAGACAAATGCAAGGTTAAAATAATAATTAAACATATTTTGAGAATTATGAACAAATGTATTGTAAGTTGATGAAAAAAAATTAGAAGCCAGCTGCGGTAATGAGGTAATAAATTTTTAACAATTGATCTGTCGGCTTACCGCTTCGGCGGCAACATTGATGTTTGGATACAATGCCTGTTTATTGCCCTTTCCTTGACTTTTATACAAAAAAATAAGCTTTTAGGCAATCTTTATGAACAATAGAATATGCAGGTGTGCAGATTACTATTTATCACCAATATTTTCTAAAATATTTACTGATAACAAACATTTTTATTAGTGGTCTCAAACTTTCGAAATCCGAAGCAACCATGCCCGGACAGCACTTGCACAAGACGCAGGGAGAGGGAGCCGTGCCGCCGACCGAGCCAGTCGCCTAGGACGGGCCCGATGGCGTCCAGCAGCCGGCGACCGAACGCTGCGGAGGTGAGGTCCGCCGGGTGACAATCCGGCGTTGGGCGTCCCTCATCTCCCGGCGGATTCCCTCCCGCTCCCCCGGATCTGGACGACGGTTCAGTGCCCTCTGCCCTGCCGTCCACTCGTACACTCTGGCGAGCACCCAAGCCTTCAGCTCCTAAGGGTGGGTGCCAGCCAGAACGTATGCCGGCGTATAGACGCCGGCATCGATCACCGGGACTCCCGACGTTCGGGAGGAGCCAGAAGAGGGCGTCCGCTATTTTTAGCAGGCGCGTCGACAGCCCAGCGAAGTGAGCGCCGAAGCGCCACTTGCTGTCGAACACCAGGCCCAGATATTTCATCTGGGCCTGCACCTCAACGCGGGCACCCTCAACGAATATATGGGCGTCGGGCGGTTGGCGCTGCCGAGGTAAATGGAAAAATACGGCCTCGGTCTTGTGCAGCGCCACCTTCAGCCCTAGGCGGGAGATTCGGTCCACCACTAGCGAACCTCCCGCCGAGGCCAAGCTGGCCGCCTCCCCAAAATTCCTCCCCCTGGCAGTGAGACGGGTGTCATCTGCATAGCAGATGACAGACGTACCACGGGGGAGATTTCCCCTCAAGAGCCAGTCGAATCCGATGTTCTTCTCCCTTTGACTTCTCCCTCTTTCTTTTGTCCCTCTTGTTCTGCTCGCAAATCGTCCATTGCGTTCACAGATTGTTTAAAATATGTAGAGTAAGTGCGCCAATTAAGGACCACTATAAGGTTTTTTTGTAATAAAACTCGGAATTATAAAGATTAATCAGCCTTATATTTTGAAAGGTTTGATAGTTATTTAGGAACAAAAACAATTTTTAGAATTCAAGGAACATTAACATCTTAGAAATAATCAACATTTTCTAAAATGTCATTATTGTACATTAGAAAAGTGTACAAAATATGGACCACATGGTTCAAAATATGGACCATAGTGAATTTGGTACAAAATTATTGAGAAAAAAAAAGGACGTGTTGCTTTAAACTAAATCAGTCAACTAGTAAGAAGAAACTAATTGCTGGTACACAATTCACAAACAAAAAAATCAACCTTATCTTCAATGCCAGCACATTCTTCATGAGCCCACTCCCTGCATGATGCACATTTAATCCATTTCTCTCCATGTACGTCTTCAGAAAAAAGCCCATTACAATATAAACATTTACCGTTTTCATTTTGGGAACGATCAGGAGTTCCATCGGTCGAACTTTCCGACTATGATTTTTTTCTGTTATGATTTTTCTTTTCTTTTGGGCTGTTTTTTTTTTGACATTTTCTTTTTTGTCTTCTTTGGCAGTTTCTTTGGCGTATCTTTTTTTAAGTTCTTCTGTAACGACGTCTCTAAATCTTGTTTATAAGGGGAAGATGTCAAGATTGTAGGTTTGGTGGCTTTTCTTCCTCTGTTGCTAACAGTTTTCCTTAAATGCGGTATAGGCTGCAACACTTTTGGCGAAAAATATGATTTAGATGATGTAGAGGGACTAACTATTGAGTCATTCATAGTCAGTGTTGACACTCCTGTTTGCTTCATGATCTCCGTCAACACTCTGGGGTGATGGTTTGATTACAGATTGAGGTGCGGGAGATGCAACAACCCTTGTCTCAGGTGGGCAGTTATCGGGTTCAGGTACAACAGCCTTTTGCTCAGGTATCGGGTTATCAGGAATTATATCAATTGGTGTCGTTATATCGCGCGCTGCTGCTGGAAGGTCTTCGTCAATAAAGTCATGATCTTCGAAGACGTGTCTATTAACGGGATATATCCTTGTGGCACGGAAACCGCTAATGGCCAATTCTGCTCGCTGAGCTCGTACATAGGCTAGACCAAATAATTCCGCAATGTCAAAATGTGTTATTGCTCGAGGTTGCATTCGTAGTCGTTTGCGAATTTCTTCAGTCAAGTATTTTTTAATCGACCCATGAATGTTTTATAAAGTAGCTGCATTTTATGACTTGAGTGTGGAGGCAGACACAGCAAGCGAACATGGTTTTTTCTGGCTAAATCCACAACTTTGATATTTCTGGTGTGGCTTGCATGGCCGTCTAAGATCAGTAGAACCGGTGATGTGGCACATGGTTTCACATGCTGTAAAAAATGCTCAAACCATCGAGTAAATAGATCAAGTTGTATCCATCCGGATGGATGACAAGCATGATGAAGTGGAGCACCTTTCACCAGTAGTGCATTGTCCCGTTTCCTCCGAAATATCAGCATCGGCGGGACAAATGTGCCACTTGCACTCATACATATCATACAAGTGATCGTTGATCCACATTCTGCTGATGTTACTGTTCCTATTTGTTTTTTGCCTTTGAGAGCTAGTATCTCCGGTATTTTCGATGGTACCACTGAAATTCCAGTTTCATCCACGTTATATATATTGGTTGCATGATACTGGATTTTATCAAAAGAGCTCTCTAACAAGTCAAAATTATAAAAAAACATGCGTGCGTACAAAGTACACATGTCAGAAGTGAAACTTCTTTGGCGAACTAATTTATAAATCTTGTTTATATTTAAACAAATCTAAAACTTTAAACTTCCAAGATTAAGAGGAAGGGAAAAAGGAAGATAGGTTAGGAATTTAATTGTCATTAAAATAAAAAAAGTGTTGAAAATTAATGTAAATTATAAATTTAATTTTTTCAATTTATTTCTTCAATATTTACATTGTTTGACGTTGTTTGTATTGGTATTATTGTGACTAAAGCATTATGATAGGTAAAATATGCAACATAAGTTCATGTTTCAACATTATCTAAATATCTTGTAAAAATAGCATCTATTGTCGTTCCTGAATTTGTAGTTGGTCTGTTTGGATTATTATTTAGCTGTAGACTTAATTTTTCTTCTAGAAAGTTAATTAATGGTTTGGAATCATCAACTGCAAAATTAATGTTAAAGTCACTACCCAAAACAAGTGGTATTTTATCATTCTCATTACCGAGAATAGCAGCACCTCCGTGGCTGTATGGAAGTAATTGGTGATGCAAGAAACTAATTATATCTTCAATTTTTTTATTAATTGATATGTATACAGCAGCGAAAATTATTTTTCTTCCATGAAGAGTTTGACATTCCACCATGTAAATGTCACCAATTGATGTTGATACTAGTTGCTGTGATGATGAATTAATTGCTGTCATTGTAACGTTTGGCGTAACAATATTTGTCGTATTGTTTTTTTTTTATTAAAATAAATACCCACTCCACCTGCTCGAACGTTCGATCGTTTAAAGTTAACAATACAGTCAAAATTAATTAGACTTATTTCTTCAGAGCTATTTATCCAAGTTTCAGATAAAAGTATGATGTTAGATTCTTGTAAAATTTGATTTTTTAATAAGTCTTGAGAATGACTTCGAAGACTTTGACAATTAAGAGTATATACAGTTAATCGCTGTTCTTGTATGAAATATAGCATGTCACTATCAACCGTTTTTACACAATTTAATGAAAGTCTTCTAATTCATCTCCTACATAATTCACTTACTGTTTATTCACTGTAGAAGTGCCTAATGATATTGTAAATATTACGCTATGCGACAGAAATGCCATCTAAAGTTCTAATAATTAACTAGTAAACGAATACACAACCAATAGGGCGTGTATTCTTTCTCGATATCCCGTATTCTCTCTCTCTCTTGTTCAATCTTTCTCACTATAGCTCTCTCCCACCTCACACTCCATAGCACTATGCGTGATACGACGTTCGCTCTGTCTCACTTTATCTCTCAATCTTTCTCACTCGCTTGCACCCTACTCTCACTCCATGGCTAGTTGCTCATGCTACGTTCTTCCTGTCTTACTCTCTCTCATTCGGTCTCGATCACTCTCTCTCTCTTTTCCGACACTTCCGTTGCATACCGGCGTGACGTTTCATCTGTAAAAATTTTACCCTCATGCGCCTAAAGAAGTTTCACTTCAAAATTCTTTAACATTTTCTTTGTTAAATCCTTTCATTCTAGCTATTTATGTGCCAGTTGGACGGCTAAAGGATAGCTTTGAATGGCACTTAAGGAACAACCGCAGATTATCTTGAGAAAACGTGTGCTTTATATTATTCTTTTCTGCTAACTGGTAAGCTAAAGATCTGATGTCCCTGCGCGTAAGACCAAATCCAGATTTTTCCATTTCTAAAATATAATCACACAATTCAGCTTCCAAATCACTCGGCAAAGTCGATTTTCTTCCAAGTTTATGGTTCGTCACGTCTCTAAGTGACTGATCTTCCATTTTCGATAAGCGTATAAGCGTAGTTTTTGGTACTCCATATGTTTTAGATGCTTTTAAGAAACCCATTTGCTTATCTCGTATAGCTTTAATTGCATTAGCCATTGCCTCTTTATCCCATGTTTGTCTGGTCTTTTCTTTGGTTGTAGTATTCGTAGATGTCATCCTTAAACAATCAAAATAAAATAATTTAATATAACACTGTTTGTAATATGGACCACTAGTCCATATTAAAAACATGCCGGTGGTCCATATTGTAACACACATACATTTTTAGGTTAATATTGTTGCTAAGAAAAATATTTAAACTATTAGATATAACAACTTATTTTGAATGATTATAAAACAAACTCACCTTATGCCTGGTATAATTCACTTTTCCGAACAGTAATATTTGCTGAAGTTATGAGCTTACGAAGTAAGGTAAAAAATTACGTCGCGCGATGACAAAAACAAAAAATGGCTGCCGTTAATGCGTGCGCGCTCTCTGCCAACCAGCAAACGACTAGCGAGGCGCGGGCGGGGTGGAATTCAGTGTGCGGAGACCGATACCTATCTACGACTGATGGTTTTGGAGAAATGTAGGTAGTCCTCGCAGGACTCGCAATCTTTGTTTAAGGAAGACCGCCTGTCTATTTAAAAATCAACTATTTACAACATTGATTGGTTTATACATACGAGTATATGCACATATACATGCGCATATATACACATTTGTACAATATTTACATTTTTATAGTTTTTTTTTATGTACTTTTTTGGATTTTTTTAGTTTTTTTTGGAACACAGGTAACTATTTCATAACTTATTGCAACCAATGAACATAAGTTCCGATATTTTTTTTTGTTGTAAGCCGAGTTCTTCTTTCGTTCAGCGTTAACCCTGCTTTAGAAAAGACTCGCTGGCAAGGAACAGATGTTGCCGTGATATTTAGGCGTTTTAGCATATATCTGTGGAGCTCCTTTACTACTGCAGCGGATCTTGATGCCGGCTGATCAACGGCTCCTGTAAATATTTATCAAATTCTACGATTCCGGCTGCATTTGGATTTTCTGGTATCAATCGCGAAACTTCGACATCGAAGTCCTCCCAAATTGAGCCTGTTTTAGAAGGGCCAAGGGTCGGTTCTTCAGGCACTGGATTGTTCGCTGTGTCCTCATCGGGCAAGACAATTCTACTGATTTTCATGACGCCACTAGTTCTTCAATCGGTGCATAGGTCTCGGCAGAAGTTTTTTCTATTTACATAAACAACAGCTTGCAAATAACAATATTTTTTGAAGCGGAGACATATTCTTCTACACTCACTTCATTGGTGACCTCGTAGAATACCTTTAAAATAGGGATCGCTCTTTCTACAATCGCCCACTCCTCTTGTGATAGGGCTAAATCAGCCCTCATAATTGCCACAGTAGCAGTCACAGCATCTTTAATCCTCAGTAGACGGTCCAACATGTCATAAGTGGAATTCCACCGTGTACTGACGTCTTGTTTCAATTTGAGTGGCCCAATGTTCATTTGAACCTGAATTTCTTTAAGTTTTTTAGCCCCAGGCTGACTACGATGAAAGTATTCAACTAATTGCTTAACTTTTGTCAGTATGTGTGCAATTTTGCAGATACTTTCTTGCGCAACTAAGTTAAGACTGTGGGCGAAACAGCTAACTGATCTCCAACCACCTATTCGCACTGCGCCCAAAATGTTAGCGGCGTTGTCGCTGACAATCGCGCCAATGTTATTTTCGATGTTCCACTCTGTGAACTTTTACATCGGGAAATCAGATATATTTACACTTGTGTGACTTTGATCAAAATTAATGCACCCAATCATAACTGACACTAATTGAAGGGAGTCTACATGTATATAATGTGCAGTTATTGCAATATAGTCATCATTAGTAATAGATTTCCAACCATCGGTGGTGATACATAAATCCGTAGCTTTTGTGATTTTACTTTTTCTAATAGTTTATTGTAAACTTTAGGAATCAGAGTTTACGAAACTGTTTTGCGTGTGGGTGGGTAGTGAGTATCCAGAATTTAGCATTCCGACTAATTTTTGAAACTCTTTCGTCTACGATCCTCAAAGCGTGATAGCCTATTTAAACATTCTGACTAATTGTTCGTCGATCTGCTGAATTGAATCGGTCATTTCAAAAATCTCATAAGTCACAGAATTATAATTTTTCAGAAATCAATGAAAACTGTTTCATATACAAACAAATGAGTTTTAAAGAGCTTTTTAATGTTTAGTTTAGTATTTGAGTGATAAGAAATTAAAATAGCGTATAATCTTTACAGTTTAATAATAGAAATAATGAAAAACATCTGAAAAACAGTTCTTGACTTATGTTGTTTTAGGAATAGGTTTAGTGACATAATTTGAACAAAACAATCGCAGTAATCATATGTTTTATTGCTTATAATTAAGAATTCTTATTAACATTTTAGATACATTAACTTGTTATTTTTTAAGATTTTTATGGTACATAGTCATATTGTCCATCATTCTCATCTGGATTATTTTCAATAATTGCAGTTGGCCAGCTAAAAATGTTGTTATAAAATGGCATATGTTCTTCCAGACTGCTATTTTCAACTTGTTTTAAATCATCTATTTTTTTTATTGATGGGCACTTTCAAATCATAGGCTTTAGTTGATGGAAGTGAAATAAAAGTTGTTAATTTCTTTATTAATGAGAACGAATGTTTGGTCAATCCATCAATATATTCCTCGGCTATAATAGTTCCTTTTCTATCTGAATCATACTGAAAGCTCATGTATGTCGAAGGAGCAAAGACTTTTCTGGTCCTTTGGGACTTTTTTTCCATAAGATTCAGTTGACAAACATGTTTTTTTGTACAAATTTTTTATTTCGCCACCATTTCTTAAATTCTAAAACATCTTCAGTTTTTAGTTCTACGATTGTAAATGTTGAGCTGGAGTTCGAAACCAAATCAATGTATTTTCCTGGGACGTAAATACGATCATACTTTCGAACATTTTTTTTACTACTCCAAAATCACGGTCATTTGGTAAAAAGGAGTGACCTCGTGTGGGAAAATACTGTTAAACTTTTTCAAATCTTTTAGAGTCAGTCAACATAAATCTCAACATTGTATTATTTTTATCTTGACCGGGGCTGCCATCGGAAAAAAATATTTTTTATATAATGCATCACCATTGAACAATATGCCAACGAATGGCGGCGAAAGATCATAATTCGGTGCGGTTTAAACAATAATTGCGGGAATTAAAAAATGCTAGTGGACTGTTTTTGTGACATTTTTGTTTGATAGAAAATTAGTGAAAGAACTCGATAATAATGGCCGACACTCACAACAACGAATAGAAAAGGAAAATTGATTTACCAGCTACAGTACGGGTTTAGTTGGACAAAATAAAAGATATATGTAGCTGGGAAAAGTAGAACAATCGTACACTTACTTGGTTTTCCTTGTTGTCCTTGGATCCTTTCGTCGTGGTTGCACGGGGGGCCGAGCCGCGGCTAGTTATTTCCAATCTTCAACCAAGCTAGGCCTTGTTTATCGTTATCTTTATGTTACATACACAGAACTACTGTATTTTAATAACACTGATGCGAATGTTGAGAAATATACTAATATTTTTGAATTTTCAAGGCGCACGTTGCAGCAGCGGGGCTCAGCATATATTGGCTCCTTTGTTAGCAATACCTTCATGATACATGTAAAATGTCGATTTGCCTGTTTTTAAATCCTTAACACTAAAACAGTGAACCCATAATTGCCGTAAATAAAAAACGTTTTGTATAGGTACGAGGGGCGTTCAATGTATTCTTGGTATAGGTATGAAGGAAAAGGCAGAAAATTCCGTATAAATTTTATTTTCCAATATACTCCCCTAACATCTCAATACATTTATTTGTTCTTGAAAGTAACTTTTCAATTCCCTCTGAAAAATATTTTTCTTCATGGCCCCGAAAAATGTTCGTTTAATGCTCCCTTCAACTCTTCATCGTCCGAAAAATGCTTTCCACGAAGGTATTTTTTTAGATTAGGGAATAGATAATAATCACTAGGGGCCAGGTCCGGACTGTAGGGTGGATGATTGATTTTTTCAAGTCCATACTCCCGCACAGCAGCCTGGGCAAGGCGCGCCTTGTGAATCGGCGCGTTGTCTTGAAGCAACAACACACCTGCGGTTAATTTTCCACGTCTTTTTTCTTTAGTTGCCTCTTTTATATTACGCAGGGTGGTTGCGTATGATGCAGCAGTAATACTTTGACCTTTTTTTGTGTACTCGATTAGCAAGATTCCCTTAGAATCCCAAAACACCGTGGCCATGAGCTTTCCTGCGGACGAAGTGACTTTGAACTTCTTCGGCGAGTCTGATCCTTTTTTGTGCCACTGCATAGACTCTTGCTTACTCTCAGGGTCATAGTGATGAACCCACGTTTCATCACCAGTAACAATCCGATCGAAACTACCTTGCGGATTTTCACCACAGAGCACAGTGTTTCGTGTAGAACATGCTAGGTAGACAAAATTAATATTGTTATATAACAAGGCTTTTACTATTTTACATATAGATAGTCATGTTTTTGTAATAAAAAACGAAAAATTGGTATAAAAACAGAAAATATATTCAAAAATATTATACAAACAACAAAAATAAAATTAAAAATATTAAATTAACCTAATAATTATCATCAGAGTCTTCTGATGAATCTTTTATAGTGTATTCTTCTTCATCATTTTGTGGCATTGTTCGACAATATGATGACGATTCCTGCCTTGATTCTACTATGCCTTATTTTTTTATTATTATTTTTTCCGGTTTTTTTCGGGGAATCTCTCGAAGGCTATTGATCAAAGGATCAGATGTTATAACTAACATAGACAGTAAGTCTCTATTCGTGGCAACACGCACTTGCGGGTCTTGTACTCCCTAAATCTGCGGCAATCTTTGTTACGTGCTTCCTGAGCCTCTTCGGAAAGCTGCCCAATCGGAAGCAATGCTGCTTTGATGACCTCTGTACTGTGAAATCATCATCAGAGTACAGCAGCAGGCATACAGTACCACGAATAGAGACTAAGATAATGTCTTCTGGTTTCAAGACAAAATTTATTGAATTCCGCTAAGTTTATTTCGAATCCAGAAAATGTCCTCAAAATAACATCAACTTGTTTGATAATTGTAACATCTAACCCTGTGATGTGAGCACTCATCTCAGCATTCTTAAAAAAGCGACGGGCTGTGTTTCAATCATTTGAAGAACCAAATCCTGGCTTTGGTTTATCAACAATAAGCCCCATCTCGTTCTTAAATTTCAACTTCATTTCTTCGGAACGAACTTTGATATCTGCTTTGTCTTCGTCGCTTCTAGCCTGCCATTTCTTTATATTCAACTTGTAGCTGATATGTAAAAGGCATTCAAAGCAACGAATCCAAGCATGAAGTGTAGATAAACCAAAGCCAAAATGTTCTTGATTGCTGTTGAACTTCGCGGGATCACCTTTCATTGTTTTGGCGCCACTGATGAAACACTCTTGAGATGAACGAGTTTCTGTTAATGCGTTGCATACTTTTCCGTCTGTCATTGTCAGTAAAAGTTCTTGTTTCACAGAGATTTGAGAATCATCAAATTTGATAAGTGTTGGAAGAAGATCGTTAACTTCTTCCAACAATCTGTTTGTCTCCGCTAACGTGAAGTCGTTCGTTTCTTTAGCAAATATAAATTTGATTGGGCGACAATACATTGTTGATGAAGGCCGAGGATTTTGCCAAATAATTTTGGACCCATCATATAACTTAAGGGGAACCAAAGAAAATACAAAAAGAAACTCGTCCGTATCTGCAGTGTTTTCAAATCTCTGTTTGTATGTGCTGTGCACAGAACTTCCATCACATCCCCATTTACTAACAAGTGTAAACGATGAACTTGTTGGGAGGACACTGCTGATAACTTCATTCTGTGCTAATATTAGACGTTCCACTGTTTTATTTAATAAGGCTTGCAAATTTATTTCAGCACGAGTTTCTGTTATAGCAATGTGCTCCTCTGCTGGGTGACAGGCCTGTTGGGACTTTCTTAAACTAAAATATGACGGAAATACATTATGTCCTGCCTTCATGGACCACTTTCTTGTTTGTTTGTATGCATGCGTTGTTGATTTAGAATCTATATAGTAAGCTAAGGCTTCGTCACTACTTAACTGCCTAGGAATAACAGAACTGGTATTTTTAGACTTAATATTATCTGGGTTCTCACTAATGTCTCTAATCACGTTGGAAATTTTTCTTTGGCCTGTTGAACGCACAGCAATTTCGGCAGCAGTCACTAATTCACTGAAACTTTGCGATTCTACGAGATCCACAACGCGACGTTTCTTCGTCTTAAACGATGATTCTTCGAAATCATTGCGAGATCTTCCTGCAGGAGTCACAGCCCCACCAAGGTTGTGACGCAGAAGAACTCGCGGTGAACTGTATGTCTGCTTCATCTAGCCACGTCTTCTTTTTAATTAAAAAAACGCTCCTTCGACTTTCCTGAAGCCAACCATTTGGTACCAATCTTATTTGAAAAGTTGGATATTTTCAAATTAATTTTTTTCGGCTACTTTCAGTAATGTCACCAAAGTGAAATTTTGAAGAAAGGTAGACATATACACGCAAATTTTTTTCATTCTTCGTGTGTTCCAACCATTCTTCGAAAAAGTCTATCCTTGAAAAGGAGTAAACGTGTTCTAAAAAAAACAGAAAAAACACATGTTGTACTCAAGTGTGCTAAATAATATGTGTATTTTTATATAGAATAAAGTCAATCATACTTTTCTCTCCCATGCGCTCCCACGTATACATGTGAATTTGTTTGTGGTCAAACATCGTGTTTGCCACAAACAAATTTCTTTGCTTGTAAAGTTCTAAAATGGGCTTTCCAGCCTCATTCACTCTTCTGTCACCATATTGACCTAACACACCTTCGTAACCACTTCGCGCGGTTCCGACCCATCCATTCAAATCTCGACATAGTATTATTTTTTTATTTCCTCTTACACTTCCTAGAACATCCCTGACACTCTTCCAAAACCCCTCAAGCTCGCTCAATGAAGCTGAGGATACCGGCGCATATGCCACTAACAAGAATATTCTTGTATTCCCCAGCTTGAAGCGAACCCAAAGCAGTCTAGGGTTGATCGCCTCGTACACTATCACTGCACTAACCAACCGAGAGGACAATAACACACCTACACCTTGACACCCGCGTTCGCACTCTGGAACGCCGGCCCAGAGAGCGACGCGGCTGCCCGGCAAATCGGTTGCAACATTGTCCTTTCGCTTGTTCTCAGTCATATAAATGACAACTAAATCTCGCCCATCCATCACATCTAATAGGTCAATCATCTTCTGGCCCATCCCTCCTCTTACATTCCACGCAGCTATTTGTAGCTCTTCCCTCCACTTCCCGCCGTTCCGGACATGGCGTGCTGGGGGTGGCGGTCCCCGACGCCGCATTCGTCACCACTTTTCACACCAGCGGGGACGCACTGATACGCGTCGCCTCGGGGGGACGCCCTAGCAGTGTGCTCCCGTATGGTGCTCGTGGCTGATGGACTGTTGCAGCCCTAGGTAAAGCTGACAGGGGTCGTTACGTGCAAGCCTTCCATTTTCGACCCCCAGTGATGCTAATAGTATTTATTTAATTTAGTAAATAGTTCGTCAACACTAGTTTTATTATGTCTGAATTTAAATGTAAATTCAGCGTCTGAAAATTTACTATAATAATTTATGCGATTATTTTTTTTACTTTCTACAGGTTCTGTATCTGCATTAGAATCAAATACACCGGCATTATACATTTCATTATCACTTTCATTACTAAACAAAGCCATTTTTTTATTAAACTCGGAAGTCAAATCTTTAACTAACGATTAATCGCCCGAATTCGAGCGATATAAAATGTATTTAAAACAAACAAAAGTTAAATGACAGAGAGTTATTGAATCGCTCTACGTTTAGTTTTTATGGAAATATACAGGGTTACAGGGTAAGATGTCACGATCCTTTTAAAGGGTTATAGTCAGGACAATAGTTATCAAATGACCCCTAAAATGCTTATGCAAAAGTGTATCGTTTTCGAGTTATTAATTTTATAATATTTTTTTTATTTGAAGGATGTTTAAGATTCTAAAATTCAATAAAAAAAATCAACGTATTTTCCCTATTTTTTTTTTGTATTTCTTGCTAGGGTACATCCTAGTTAATAATAACCAGCTATAAAACAAAAACAATCTTCAAGCATTTTTAAATTACAGATCCAAAACTGTACAACTTTTCGATTTTTAATTAAGATTCTTTAACTTACTCAAAATTTTTTTTTATAAAAATCACTATGGCTCTTATCGTGCGGATCATTTTAAAAACATCTGCGTTTCCTTAGCTATCCATCGGTACATAAAAAGTAACTGTAACAATCATAAACTCAGGAGAAAATTAGATAACAAAGAGACCAGGTAGGAAATTCTAAGAAATACTATTGTTAAGAAATTAAATCTGGATCAAAGACAAAAGGACCTCAATGCAAAGTAGTTAAAGATTATTTTTAATAGGGGTAATAGGTAAAAAAGGAGAGATAAACCAGAGCTGTCATTGCAATTTTGAATTTAAATCAAAAAGAAAATACTTAATCTTTTTAGTTACTCCATACTTTCGAAATTACACTGTTTATTATTCATAATTCGTGTTCAAAATGAGATCCCCTATTTCGTATACAAATACGCATTCTTTTTCTTAATTCACTTTTTACTACAACACTACTCAAGCTATGTCGAATAGAATTTGCAGCATTCATTATTCTTGTTTTGAATTTTTCAATTGTTTGTACTGGTGAAACAATAAACCAGGCTTGTCATAAGCCCCCAGACATAATAGTCCATCGGAGTCAAATCTGGACATTCGAAAGTGTGCGGGGCAACCATCATGCTGGAATATCATTCTCTGCCTAGGTTTCAGCGAAACATTTTCGAGTAACTCATGCAGGATTTCTCTAAGCAAGCTTTCATAACTTTCACCATTTAAGTTATCAGGTAGGAAATGTGGCCCAATAAGATTATCATTGATAATCCTCATCCAGACGTTTACCGAGAAACGTCTTTGTGAACCGCTTAATCGCTTTTTGTGGGGGTTTCCCTGTTCTTTTTGAGACCAATATCGAATATTGTGGTAGTTAGTAATACCATCTTTGTCAAACTTTGACTCGTCTGTCCATAAAATTTTTCTCAAACAATTGGGATTTTCTGCATCACAGTGTAGCATAAATCGGCAAAAATCTAAACGTCTTGCAGGATCTCCTTCTTCAATCACGTGTACGGGTGTGTAATGATAGGGATATAATCCAGCCGCGTGGACAGTAAACCAGACTCTCAATTGAGATACGCCCAGTCGGTTTGCCACAATATTGGTGGAATCTGTAGGGTCCTCTCGAAAATGACGAATAATTATATGTTCTTTATCTGGAGAACGGACACGAGGGCGTCCAGAATCAGATAGATATCCTTTGCACGCAACCAGTTTCTCTAATTCGACGATACACACCAATAAAGACATTATTGTCAGGTGTCCGGCGATCCGGAAATCGACGATTATATTCACGACGAGCAGCTGCGGCGTCACCGTTACAATATCCATAGCAAAATAAGATGTCAGCGTATTCCTCATTAGAGTACGGACGATGAGAAGAATAATGTTCTGCAGCCATAATAGTCCTTTTTACGCGCTAAGTTATCACAAACACAAATCACAAAGTCCTTTTAGCTAGCCGAGTCACGAAGTTGTTAGAAACAGAGTCCAGTAAACGAAGCGGTTTTTTTCAAAAATTTAAGAGATCAATATTCACTAAAGCGAATTACGTTTACGACAGCCGGAGGACTTAAAAAAAACCAAATACTTGTCTAATATTTATTTAAAATATAAAAATTACAATTAAACTTATTCTAGGGAACAATAGTGATCGATTCTAGTATCATCTATTGATTGAATTCTTTCCTAATTCATTTTCAATATTTAAATTATTAAAACGCTGATTCAAATACCTAATTGGGGTCGCAGATTTTTAAGATTCATCGTGTTGAGTGTTATGTAAGGAACCTTTTCATTTTCTGTAGATGTATAATTGTTCTGAATTTCTGTGATTTTTAGCGGCTGGCCTTTAACCTCGTAGTTGACATTAATGATGGTGATGGCTTCAGTCCGTAGGGAACACTCAAGTGGAATAGTGGCGAGATAGCTTCCAAAAAGTGACATATACTCCTTACGACCACACTGCAGTTCAACTTTCGTAGGTTGTGGGAATATGAGCGTGTAGTGGCGGTCGTCCAGTTGTTCCATTGCCTCCTTGGTGAAGCTAATCTTCGTTGGATCTGTTCTCGTGGCTGGTGGTTAATAGTTTCTTCGCAGAGAAGGTAGCGAACGAACTTCGGGCATTCAGCCTGTATGTACATGAACAATTTTCCATCGGTTGCCAAAAAGGGATAAGGAGGAATAAAGGTTTGTTGTACTTTATTGGGAACAACGGAAAGGCGGTATAGTTCAAAGGTACTGACAGATATAATAGGAAATTTGAAAAATACTATAATGCGTTTACCAGTGAAATAACTACCAGGTTTAATTATGTTATAATCGTCTCTTAAATCAGCATCTAATATTTCGTTATTATTATAAATGTTTCTATGTCTAATTATCATTTTCTCTAAATTACAGACAGTATCCTGGGTATAACGAGTCACGTAATTCGCTTTTTTACGAACGTACGATATGTGGGCTTTGAATGACAATCGGCTGTCTAGGACTACCCCTAGGTATTTAGCCGTGCTCGACTCGGGAATGATTTTGCCTAAGAGGCGAACGTTGGGCATGTAATCCGTCTTCTTGACGGGGAAATACACCAAAGTGCTTTTGTCAGGATTGACTTCAATGCGCCACTTTGTGAGCCACTTTCCCAGTCGGTCCAAAGCTACTCCTAGGGACTACTACTAGAGACTCCGGCTCTAATTGGCCTTTTGAAGAGAGGGTGCCTTCGCCCCTGTAGCGAAAGGTGCGTCTAGATAAGTAGTCTCGTATGGTGTGCACGAGTCTGTCTGATACATTTGCGTGACTCAGCTTGAAGATCAAGCCGTTGTGCCAGACTTTATCAAATGCTTTCGCGATGTCTAGAAATATTGCCGCTGATGGCATGTGAGGCGGTGGACTTGATGGACGCTTGAGTGTTGGGTTCGAAAGCCAAATTGTTCGGGCGGGATGAGATTCCTGTCCTCGACAAAGGTCTGAAGTCGTGTAAGGATGATACGTTCGTAAACCTTGCCTAAGGTGCTGAGAAGGCTGATGGGACGGTAACTGGCCGGATTAGTTCGCGGCTTGCCCGACTTGTGAATGCCGATGACAATCGCCTCTTTCCATTGGTCAGGGAACGTGCACTCCTATAGGAGCGTATTAAAGATAGCTACGAGCAGCGTTAGAAAATGTAATGGTAATATTTTCAGGATCTTGTTCGTGATGCGATCGGATCCAGGCGCTTTTTTCGAATTAAAACCCTTTATAAAGTTCGTGACTTCGTCCATGGACGTCGGACGCGTCGGTACGCCCACTGGTGGTATCGGCGCCCATTTCTCTACTTGTGTGTCCACCATCTCGACGTGGGTGGGATCACGCGGTTGCTCTGATGGAGAGCATTGTGCTTCTAATGTGTCCGCTAAGCATTCGGCCTTTGGACGATCGTGTCGTTCTTAAAACATCTACTGCGTTGCCAGAACGCGTTTTGGGAAGGCGTAATGGATGTTAATTTGTGCTCCCAGTTATCTGTGAGTTCCTCGAACCGGGCTCGAACCTGTCTTTGGAGTCTCCCTAGTGGCTAGATTTTTGCGCCTTATAAGTTTTCTTAGATCTCGCGGGATCTTTAATCGTCCGTCAGGATTGACGTTTATTTCCCTAGTGCACTCGTCGAGAGTGAGACCTATCTGACTAGTGAGCTTATCAATGGCCGCTGCGGCTTCCACCACCGAGTTGAATCTGTCAGGTACGTCGGGTGAGGGATCCGATTTAGGGATGCCGAGGCGATCCGAGAATTTTCTCCAGTCTGTCGTTTTGGATTTTAAAGTGGTCGTGGGGCAGTCAGGCCCCAGTTTCACAATAACCGGTCTATGATCAGAGTCTAGCTCCGCTAGAACTTCAATAGAGCGCACTCTAAGGGCGACGCCCTGTAGGATGGCTATATCGAGAATATCGGGGCGGCCTCTCGGCCTAAATCTTGTAGGAGTTGAAGGGGTGAGAATTTCAAAATTAGATGTGGTAAGACTCAAGATGGCAAGCGCGATTCCTTCACTGTTTGTTGAATTACAGTTCCACATGGTATGTTTGCTATTGAAGTCCCCGGCCAGAAGGACCGAGTCCTCCATATCAAAAAGAGCTTTGAGGTCTGCTTCTAGCATTCCCTTATTGGGAGAAAGGTAAAAGGAGGCTACAATAATGGGTGAGTGTCCAGTCATGTGTACTGACAGACCGATGCTTCGATGTTGGTGAGCGTCGGCGGCGGGTCTAGTGGAATGACGTGAAGCGTCTTTTTATAAAAGATGACGGTTCCCCCTTTGGGTCCGTCCCTCTCGTTACGGATGGTACGGTAATTTGCAATTTTAGGGTCCCTATTACTATTTCTAAGGAATGTTTCTTGTACTAGGAAGATGTCCAGTTGTCTGTTTGTCACAAAGTCTCGGACTAGCCCCATTTGATTGCTAACGCCGTTTGCATTAAAAAAGCCTAAACTAAGGTAACGCGGCTTGACTCGCGCGAGTCTTACGTCGGGAGGATTGATGCTATTGCTGACCGCCATTAGAATAGCTTAGATCGTTCGTATGCTTGGTAGCGCATTACTTGCGCGGCGAGACGCCTATGTCGGCTGATAAGCTTAAAACGCTCTTGCGAAGCGCCGTCAGTATTTCTTAGGCCACCAGCGAAGGCCTCAATTTCTGCTTGGTCGAATATAGCAAAAAAGTCGAACGTTAGTCCGATGTCGTTCTCAAAGCCGTCTTCGTTATGCTGTGCGAAGTTCATTTTTGGCTCCAGTAGCCTTGGCGGAATGGTAGAAGCAGTCCTGGCCACGAGCCTAGGATCTTGCCTTCTTAGTGCCTGAGGGGCCTGTGTTGCCTGAAGGGCTTGGTTGGCTTGAGGGTCCTGTGTCGCCTGAGGGGCTTGAGTTGCCTGAGGGGCTTGAGTCGCCTGAGGGGCTAAAGATATCTTTTTATCCCACGCGTTCGTCGTTGGGAGTGGGGCGGGCCTGTATGCGTCAACAGGCCGTGCTTGAGAACTGTCGCGCGCTGGACGGGAGGGCATCGAAGCCCTATGCGTACTTCCATCCGTCCCGCTGACCAAGCGTGGCGCTCGGGGGCATCCGCGGTAGTATGCGGGGTGTCCTTGAGCGCCGCACAGGATGCAGCTGGGAGGGACTTCTGGGTCCCGGACCTTGCGCGGAGAGTCAGATGTGGCGTGCTGTTCCAAGCACTTCACACATCGCGCTTTCGCGTGACAGTTTTTAGTCGAGTGACCATAGTACTGGCAGTTGTGACACTGCATGGGTATACCCCGAGCCCATGGTTTTTCGAATCTTATTCCCGAGAGTTGGCAAACCTACCTTAGATTAAAAATCTTTTTGCCCTCAGGTGTCCGGTCCAGAACTACCATTACGATGTCGTATACGACTTTGGTATGTGAGTTAAACATACAGTGTACCGCGCGAATTGGGAGGTTATGGGACTTAAGGTCCCTTTCTATACTTTCGATCTCGATTTCTTTTGGGATGCCCTTGATGACAACCCGCAATTGTCTCTCCTCGTCGAGAGTGTAAGAATGGAACCCTACTTTCTGTACCCTAAGGTGTGCCGTAAGGGCCCTGTGGTCTTTAACGGTGCGGACGGTTTGCAAGCATCCATTTTGAGACATTGTCCCATTCTTTTTTATCTTGCACTACGATGTGCGGCGGTAATTTATTTTTACGCACGCCGGCCGGCCGCGGTGCCGGGCCGGCGGTCGGAGCGTCCGATGCAGGTGTCGGCGAAACCGGTTTCGGACCGGCCTCGGCTACCTGCTCGACTACCTGCGCAGGTGTGCGCGCCTTACCCTTTTTCCTCCGCGGGGAGGTTTCAGGTGAACTAGCCGTTTCTACGCAGAGTTTGCGATTACCTGGCGACTTTAACGATTTTTTGGCCTTACGTTTGGCCGTTTTAGATTTGACGGTCTCGAAATCGTCATCTTTCTCCTCCTCGGAGTCGCTGGCCCTGGATTTTGCCGCGTCTGTGTCAGATCCGTTTCCTGATTTAAAATCGTCCGAGTGGACGGATTTCATCTCCTCGTCGTCCGAGTCGATGATGGCGTGACTTACATTTTCATTTACTACGCTGGTAGCAGGAGATTGGGCTCGACATTCGCCCTCTACATAGTCCGATATTATATATTTAGTGCTTCTGGCACGTGTTTGGCCACGTACTTCAAAAGCTCGTCCGCGTCGATGCGGACCGACATATTTAATGCGCTTGGCCCCTCGCCAAGGCGAGGGATGTGTGCCTACTATGTCCTAACGTCCCTGCTTTGTGGAGCTGGGGTGTATACCTATTAAAAACCTATTGACTATGTGTACTCACTCGGTCCCTGGAGGCTCCTACGCTAACTGCACTACACTACACTAGCACTTGAAACAACGTTGATTGCCGCTCACGACACGACGTCAATTCGGCTCGATGCGGACTTGCGTCCGGTACTCTTCGCCTACTTGCACTGCTCACTTAAAATTGCGTATCCCGCGCCACTGATGATAACTTGCACTTGCACAAAATGATCTGAATTTGGAATGCTTTCCCGGGCGGACATCGAGACGTCCGAGCGGTACGGCAGTCTAAATGAGAATCTAGCTCTTATCTTTTTTTTTTTTTTTTCTGAATGACTTGAATGCTGTTGACCTCAATTGGTCCTGACAGCGTCACCGGGCGGGGGGACGGAGTGTGCCTCGTCCCCAGAGAATAAAGTGAGCATTAATGGCTGTTTAGAAGAAGGTGTGTAGGACGGTCATGGACCGACTGGCCCCGCCGCGCCGAGGCGCGGTCGTGCCGTTGCGAGAGATGGGCCGCGTCGCCTGTTACGGCGGCGACGGCGAGTCTTTGGGACTGAGGAGTGTAACCTTCCGTTGTAGTTACGGTTGGCTACAGTAATTGGGTCATCGGGGTCTAGAAGAACGCTTCGAGGACGTCGAAGTAATTTGTGAGGATGGGGAGCGTATTTAGACGCTTCAACGATTAGGGAATTAGGATGAGAGTTTGCGCGCTCGTAGTAACGCTTGGCTAAGCCTTTGCAGAACTCTTTAATCGATTCCAATTCGAAGTCTTTATGTAGGTCAACGTTGCGAACGTACCAGGGGCATCCGGATGCTATCCTGAGGAATTTATTTTGGACTCTCTGAAGGAGATCTGTGTTAGTGTGTGCGAACACTACACTGGCATAGGTCATTATGGGGCGGATGCAAGTTTTGTACAATGTCAGCTTGTTGCGAAGTGACATTTTACCTGGTTTTAGATATTTGACCTGGTTTTCCCAGGGGATCGGTTTATTTTGTAGCCGGATAGTAGAGACGGTTTCGTAACGTTTACGCGGAAAGAGTACCGCTGCGCTCTTCTCCGGGTTGACCTCAAACCGCCACTTGCTAAACCAATCGCCTTGGGCATCGGCCGCGAGTTGCAGTCTTTCGGCTAGGATCCAAGCGGAGCGGTCCGTGGTGTAGAGCGCGGTGTCGTCGGCGTACATCGCGAGTTCTACTTTTGGAACGCGCGGAATATCGCTCGTGTACAGTGCGTATAGAAGGGGGGAGAGTGTAGAGCCTTGCGGGATTCCAGCGCGGACGGGACGACGCGACGAGAGGGTCCCTTCTATACGATAGCGGAACGTGCGGTTCGACAAGTACTCTCGAGTGATGTGCACGAGAGTGTCCGGGAGTGCCATACGGCGGAGCTTGGAGAGCAGGCCGTTGTGCCAAACCTTGTCGAATGCTTTGGCGATATCTAAGAAAACGGCAGCCGTGTCGCTGCAGATCGAACGGTGGACGTGGTATTTCGCGATGTATTCGGCGAGTCGGTGAACTTGATGAACGGCAGAGTGCCGTTGTCGAAATCCAAACTGCTCATCGATGAGCAGTTTCTTCGTCTCTACTATTTCTTTAATGCGAGCGAGTACGATTCTCTCGTAGACTTTCCCATGGCAGCTGATGAGGCTGATGGGTCTGTAACTCGAGGGTAGGTGGGCGGGTTTGTTGGGTTTACGAATCCCTATGACGGTGGCTTCCTTCCATTCGGCGGGAAAGGAGCACCCTGCTAGAAGAGCATTGAAAATCATGACCAATAAAGACACGAATTGGATCGGAAGATTCTTAAGGACCTTGTTGGGGATGTTGGCCCCGGGGCCTTCTTGAGATTGAGGTCCTTGAAGATATTTTTAACTTCGTCTACGTCGGTCGGGCGAACCGGTTCGCCGGTCGGGGGCATCGATGCCCACTCTGCCACTTCGGAGTCCACCATCGATAGGTGTTCCGGGTCGCATGGCTGACTGCTCGGTGAGCATTGCGCTTCTAAACTATTTGCGAGGCATTCCGCTTTTTCTGTGTCGACGGCCGCGGTGGTGTTATCCGGCTTAGTGAGAGGAGGCATAGTCGCCACTGTGTCGGATCGAAAGGTTCTCGACAACGCCCAGAACGCCTGGGCCGTTGGCGTGAGCCCCTCGAGCCGAACATCCCAAGACTCGCCTCTGAGCTGTTCAAATTGGGATTTGACTCTTCTCCTAAGGTCGTTAAGTTTTTTACGGTTTTTGTCGTTAGGACACGCGTCGTGGTCTCTGGTGGCCTTATTTTTACGTCGGATAAGGCGTCGTAGTTTCTCTGAGATCTCAAATCTGCCTTCGGGCAGATCTGGGACCTCTTTGGAGCAACTTTGGAGCGTGTCCTGTATAAATTGGGTAAATTTAGTCGCGGCGTCCTTTGCTACGTCTACGGAGTCTATGATGCCAGGAATCATGTGCGCGAGAGGGGAGTCGTCCGCTCTGATGAGTTTGGCGAACTTTTTCCAATTAATAATGACTTTTGTTGGCTGGCCTGAAGGGCTGTCCGAACCTAGTTTTAATACTACTGGTCTGTGGTCAGAGTCGAGTTCCGATAGCGATTCTATAGAGCGTATCCTGAGGGACACGTCCTTAAGAATGGCTATGTTCAGAACTTCTGGGCTGCCTATTTGTCCGGTTGGATACCTGGATGGTGTTGATGGGCCTAGTACGGAGAGGTTGTATCTATCCGCGAGACTTTCAAGATATCGGCCTTTGGTGTTGTGGCGGGTCGAATTCCACACGGGGTTCTTGCTATTGAGGTCCCCAGTCAGAAGGACCGAGAGACCCATATTAATCAGTAGTTTTAAGTCATTTTCAAGTAAGGGCTTGTTCGGTGAGAGGTAAACCGAAGCTATTATAATTGGCTGATGGCCTGTGAGAAATATCTGGCATATAGACGCCTCGACGTTTTCAAGGGCCGCAGGCGGATCTAGTGGTACGCAATGCAACGTCTTTTTAAAATACAAGAGGGTTCCTCCACGTTGCGAGGTGGGTCGATCGTTGCGTATTAAGCGGTAGTTCGCGATTTTCGGATCACGTATGCCGGGTTTCAGGAACGTTTCCTGTATGCAAAAAATGTCGAGTTGGTGCGCGGTAACGAAATCGCGTATTAGGTCGTTTTGGCCGGCGACACTGTTTGCGTTGAACGTCGCGATCGATAGGGCTCTAGGTTTTATGCGCGCGAGTCGCGTGTCAGCGGACAATGGGGTGTTTTTATTTAACGCAGCCATTGAAATTATTTTGCGTTAAAGAAAGTTTGACGGCTCTTATCAGAGCGGCGTGCTCGAGGGTCGCGTTAAGGCTGGCGTTGTTTGTGTTTCCTAATTTTTCCGAGCAATTTTTCGAGCAATTCTATTTCGTCTAGATTGATCATGTCAGCGAGTTGACTTACGTTATACGTTTCGGCGGGCTGCGCGGGGGTGGACAGCCGGGGGTCCACCCTTGGTTCGGTTTGCGGTGGCTGACGGTTGGCCAGCCGCGGGTCCCTACGCGACGGAATATATGTGGGAGCTTGAGCGAGCCGAGGGTCCACGCTTGGTGTTGGCGTGTATTTGGGTGTTTGGTTGACCTGCCGGGGGTCCACCCATGGTGCGGCTAATCGAGGTTGCATGGGATTGAACCATGCGTTGGTTGTTGGTGCAGGTGCCGGGAGGTACTCATGCGGTGCTGAAGGCATTGCATGAGTGTTATGGTAATAGTTGGAGGGTCTCGAAACCCTCCCCATCCCGTCGCCCTGCCTTGCGTGCCTGCGGCGCGGGGCCATGGGGCATCCTCTGTAATTCGCGGGATGCCCCTGGGTCCCGCACAACACGCAGCTCGGCGGAACGACGGGGTCTGGCACTTTGCGGGGACAATCCGCGGTGCCATGATCCTCCAGACACTTGACACATCTGTGTCTGCCGTTACAGTTACGCGCTGAGTGCCCGTACCTTTTGCAGCGATGACACTGCCCTATTAGGCCGCGGTTTCGAGGGGGCTCCACGCGGATGCCCGTCAGGAAGCATACGTTTTTTATGTTAAAGATTTTCTTACCCTCGGGGGTAAGGTCGGATATTATGATGCAACTATCGTAGGGGTTTTTCGTTTTAAAATGGTACATGCGATGTACCTCGCGAACCGGGTATCCTTGGGACTGCAGGTCCTGAAGGATGTAATCGGTCTCTATTTCCTTCGGGAGGCCCTTGATGACGACGCGCAATTGCCGCTCGTCCTCAAGGGCGTACGTGTGGAAGCCCACGTTGACTTCCCTAAGGTGTGCCGTGAGGCGGCGGTGGTCCGACGTCTGAGGGCATTGGACTTTGATGCCCTCCTGGGAGGCTCGCGCAGACGTGAAAGACACTTTCTGCGCGAGCATCCAGGCTGACACCTTGTCCCATGCCCCCTTATCCTGGATTATTACCGGCGGCGGTGCCCTAACACGCAGAACGGACGCGGTGGCCTGAAGGGCCGTGCTTGTCGAAGCCGTAGGGGCCGGGGAGATGATTATTTCCGGTACCGAGGGTACCGGGGAAATGATTTTCGCCTCCTCGTCACGGGGTACGGGGGCTGCGGCAGCCTTTTTAGGGGCTTTCGCGGGGACGGTCTTTACGTTTTTCGCCTTTCGTTTGGCGGCCTTAGTGACCACCGTCTCAAATTCACCCTCTGCGGCGTCCTCAGTGAGGTCCATCGCAGCGGGTGCCTCTTGCGACTTAACAAATGACATCGCGCTATCGAAGACGGATGCGTGGTTTTGTTTAAGGAAGGCTAAAAGCGCTTCCATTACCATGGTCGTAGATGCCATGTTATCGGACTTAGAGAGACCTAGATTAATTAAATGATAAATACTTATGATACCTCTCCTTAGGCGGGTCGGGCGGCAGAGCAGGATCGGCGGCGCCTCACAGCACTGCACAACACTACACTGCACGACACTACACACACAACTCCCAGCTTGCGCTTTTTTTTTTTTTTTTTTTTCGAAATTGGCTTGAATGCTGTTGACCTCAATTGGTCTTGACAGCGTCACCGGGCGGGGGGGAGACGGAGTGTGCCTCGTCCCCAGAGAATAAAGTGAGCATTAATGGCTGTTTAGAAGAAGGTGTGTAGGACGGTCATGGACCGACTGGCCCCGCCGCGCCGAGGCGCGGTCGTGCCGTTGTGAAAGATGGGCCGCGTCGCCTGTTACGGCGGCGACGGCGAGACTTTGGGACTGAGGAGTGTAACCTTCCGTTGTAGTTGCGGTTGGCTACAGTAATTGGGTCATCGGGGTTTAAAAGAACGCTTCGAGGGCGTCGAAGTAATTTGTGAGGATGGGGAGCGTACTTAGACGCTTGAACGATTAGGGGATTAGGGTGAGAGTCTGCGCGCTCGTAGTAGCGCTTGGCTAAGCCTTTGCAGAACTCTTTGATCGATTCCAATTCGAAGTCTTTATGTAGGTCAACGTTGCGAACGTACCAGGGGCATCCGGATGCTATCCTGAGGAATTTATTTTGGACTCTCTGAAGGAGATCTGTGTTAGTGTGTGCGAACACTACACTGGCGTAGGTCATTATGGGGCGGATGCAAGTTTTGTACAATGTCAGCTTGTTACGAAGTGACATTTTACTCCGCTTGCATATGAGAGGGTACAGCCTGCTCAGGATGAACATGGCTTTGTTTCTCACGTGTCTAATGTGAGGGCGGAAAGTGAATCGCGAATCTAGGATGACGCCTAGATATTTGACCTGGTTTTCCCAGGGGATCGGTTTATTTTGTAGCCGTATAGTAGAGACGGTTTCGTACCGTTTACGCGGAAAGAGTACCGCTGCGCTTTTCTCCGGGTTGACCTCAAACCGCCACTTGCTAAACCAATCGCCTAATGCGTCGGCCGCGAGTTGCAGTCTTTCGGCTAGGATCCAAGCGGAGCGGTCCGTGGTGTAGAGCGCGGTGTCGTCGGCGTACATCGCGAGTTCTACTTTTGGAACGCGCGGAATATCGCTCGTGTACAGTGCGTATAGAAGGGGGGAGAGTGTGGAGCCTTGCGGGATTCCAGCGCGGACGGGACGACGCGACGAGAGGGTCCCTTCTATACGGTAGCGGAACGTGCGGTTCGACAAGTACTCTCGAATGATGTGCACGAGAGTGTCCGGGAGTGCCATACGGCGGAGCTTGAAGAGCAGGCCGTTGTGCCAAACCTTGTCGAATGCTTTAGCGATATCTAAGAATACGGCAGCCGTGTCGCTGCGGATCGAACGGTGTACGTGGTACTTAGCGATATGTTCTGTGAGTCGGTGAACTTGATGAACGGCAGAGTGCCGTTGTCGAAATCCAAACTGCTCGTCGATGAGCAGTTTCTTCGTCTCTACTATTTCTTTAATTCGAGCGAGTACGATTCTCTCGTAGACTTTCCCAAGGCAGCTGATGAGGCTGATGGGTCTGTAACTCGAGGGTAGGTGGGCGGGTTTATTGGGTTTTCGAATCCCTATGACGGTGGCTTCCTTCCATTCGGCGGGGAAGGAGCACCCTGCTAGAAGAGCATTGAAAATCATGACCAATAAAGACACGAATTGGATCGGAAGATTCTTAAGGACCTTGTTGGGGATGTTGTCAGGCCCCGGGGCCTTCTTGGGATTGAGGTCCTTGAGGATATTTTTGACTTCGTCTACGTCGGTCGGGCGAACCGGTTCGCCGGTCGGGGGCATCGATGCCCACTCTGCCACCTCGGAGTCCACCATCGATAGTTGTTCCGGGTCGCATGGCTGACTGCTCGGTGAGCATTGCGCTTCTAAACTATCTGCGAGGCATTCCGCTTTTTCTGTGTCGTCGGCCGCGGTAGAGTTATCCGGCTTAGTGAGAGGAGGCATAGTCGCCACTGTGTCGGATCGAAAGGTTCTCGACAACGCCCAGAACGCCTGGGCCGTTGGCGTGAGCCCCTCGAGCCGAACATCCCAAGACTCGCCTCTGAGTTGTTCAAATTGGGATTTGACTCTTCTCCTAAGGTCGTTAAGCTTTTTACGGTTTTTGTCGTTAGGACACGCGTCGTGGTCTCTGGTGGCCTTATTTTTACGTCGAATAAGGCGTCGTAGTTTCTCTGAGATCTCAAATCTGCCTTCGGGCAGATCTGGGACCTCTTTGGAGCAACTTTGGAGCGTGTCCTGTATAAATTGGGTAAATTTAGTCGCGGCGTCCTTTGCTACGTCTACGGAGTCTATGATGCCAGGAATCATGTGCGCGAGAGGGGAGTCGTCTGCTCTGATAAGCTTGCCGAACTTTTTCCAATTTATAATGACTTTTGTTGGCTGGCCTGAAGGGCTGTCCGAACCTAGTTTTAATACTACTGGTCTGTGATCAGAGTCGAGTTCCGATAGCGATTCTATAGAGCGTATTCTGAGGGACACGTCCTTAAGAATGGCTATGTCCAGAACTTCTGGGCTGCCTATTTGTCCGGTTGGATACCTGGATGGTGTTGATGGGCCTAGTACGGAGAGGTTGTATCTATCCGCGAGGCTTTCAAGATATCGGCCTTTGGTGTTGTGGCGGGTCGAATTCCACACGGGGTTCTTGCTATTGAGGTCCCCAGTCAGAAGGACCGAGGGACCCATACTAATCAGTAGTTTTAAGTCATTTTCAAGTAAGGGCTTGTTCGGTGAGAGGTAAACCGAAGCTATTATGATTGGCTGATGGCCTGTGAGAAATATCTGGCATATAGACGCCTCGACGTTTTCAAGGGCCGCAGGCGGATCTAATGGTACGCAATGCAATGTCTTTTTAAAATACAAAAGAGTTCCTCCACCTTGCGAGGTGGGTCGATCGTTGCGTATCAAGCGGTAGTTCGCGATTTTCGGATCACGTATGCCGGGTTTCAGGAACGTTTCCTGTATGCAAAAAATGTCGAGTTGGTGCGCGGTAACGAAATCGCGTATTAGGTCGTTTTGGCCGGCGACACTGTTTGCGTTGAACGTCGCGATCGATAGGGCTCTAGGTTTTATGCGCGCGAGTCGCGTGTCAGCGGACAATGGGGTGTTTTTGTTTAACGCAGCTATTGAAATTATTATGCGTTAAAGAAAATTATGACGGCTCTTATCAGAGCGGCGTGCTCGAGGGTCGCGTTAAGGCTGGCGTTGTTTGTGATTCCTAATTTTTCCGAGCAATTTTTCGAGCAAATTTAGCTCGTCTAGGTTGATCATGTCAGCGAGTTCGCTTATGTTGTACGTTTCTGTGGGCTGCGCGGGGGTGGACAGCCGGGGGTCCACCCTTGGTTCGGTTTGCGGTGGCTGACGGTTGGCCAGCCGCGGATCCCTTCGCGACGGAATATATGTGGGAGCTTGAGCTAGCCGAGGGTCCACGCTTGGTGTTGGCGTGTATTTGGGTGTTTGGTTGACCTGCCGGGGGTCCACCCATGGTGCGGCTAAACGAGGTTGCATGGGATTGAACCATGCGTTGGTTGTTGGTGCAGGTGCCGGGAGGTACTCTTGCGGGGCTGAAGGCACCGCTTGAGTATTATGGTAGTAATAGTTGGAGGGTCTCGAAACCCTCCCCATCCCGCCGCCCTGCCTTGCGTGCCTGCGGCGCGGGGCCATGGGGCATCCTCTGTAATTCGCGGGATGCCCCTGGGTCCCGCACAACACGCAGCTCGGCGGAACGACGGGGTCTGGCACTTTGCGGGGACAATCCGCGGTGCCATGATCCTCCAGACACTTGACACATCTGTATCTGCCGTTACAGTTACGCGCTGAGTGCCCGTACCTTTGGCAGCGATGACACTGCCCTATTAGGCCGCGGTTTCGAGGGGGCTCCACGCGGATGCCCGTCAGGAAGCATACGTTTTTTATGTTAAAGATTTTCTTACCCTCGGGGGTAAGGTCGGATATTATGAGGCAACTATCGTAGGGTTTTTTCGTTTTAAAATGGTACATGCGATGTACCTCGCGAACCGGGTATCCTTGGGACTGCAGGTCCTGAAGGATGTAATCGGTCTCTATTTCCTTCGGGAGGCCCTTGATGACGACGCGCAATTGCCGCTCGTCCTCAAGGGCGTACGTGTGGAAGCCCACGTTGACTTCCCTAAGGTGTGCCGTGAGGCGGCGGTGGTCCGACGTCTGAGGGCATTGGACTTTGATGCCCTCCTGGGAGGCTCGCGCAGACGTGAAAGACACTTTCTGCGCGAGCATCCAGGCTGACACATTGTCCCATGCCCCCTTATCTTGTATGATTACCGGCGGGGGTGCCCTAACTCGCGGAACGGACGCGGTGGCCTGAGGGGCCGTACTTGTCGTGGCCGTAGGGGCCGGAGAAATGATTATTTCCGGTACCGAGGGTACCGGGGAAATGATTTTAGCCTTCTCGTCACGGGGAACGGGGGCTGCGGCAGCCTTTTTAGGGGCTTTCGCGGGGACAGTCTTCACGTTTTTTGCGTTAAGCTTCCGTTTGGCGGCCTTAGTGACCACCGTCTCGAAAGCACCCTCTGCGTCGTCCTCAGTGAGGTCCATCGCAGCGGGTGCTTCTTGAGCCTTAACAAATGTCATCGCGCTATCGAAAGCGGATTGGTGGTTTTCCTTAAGGAAGGCTAAAAGCGCTTCCATTAGCATGGTCGTTGAAGCCATGTTAATCTGACAAAGAGAGACCTAGAGTAGCTTAAATGGTAAATACTTATAATACCTCTCCTAAGGCGGGTCGGGCGGCAGAGCAGGATCGGCGGCGCCTCACAGCACTGCACAACACTACACTGCACGACACTACACACACAACTGCTACGTACAAACGCGAGTACGCATTAGCGCGCGCGCACAATCGGTCTAGCTTATCAGCTTAGTCGTGAGAACGAAGACGGCACGTCCGCACGGCTCGGCAGTCAAAGCGAGTGTTTATCGAGTGTTTAATAGCGAGTTTTAATAGCGAGTGTTTATCAGCTTGCGCTCGCCTCCCGCCCCTTTTATACTCTTCCGCAGCGAGCCGTGTCGAGCGCGGCAACCGTTACGCAAAAATGATCCTTACAGCTTGCTTCTCTATTCACGCGCGATGGCTTGTTAGCGTAGGTATTTTTTTCATGTATAAGTTTGGTGTTTTTGTACCGATTTCTATGATTCTTTTTTTATTAAATAGGTACTAATATTCATTAAAAAAATAAGGATGATGGTGAGTGTTATTGGTATTATATTATACGTAATAGTAAACAAATATAATAACAAATCTCTGAACTGCTAAGCTATCGGGAGTTACACGTGTTATTGTGAGTCAACTATAAAAGATAGATATATGCTGTCTTGGGATATTTTTTATATAATTTTATGTTGAATATTTCCGTTATACATGATTTCTATGTAGCTTTAACCATTAAGGCTGCACACGCGACGGAAGCTTAAAAAATCAAGTAATTTCTTCCGTTTTCCCAACATTTCCTTACACTGCTCTGCTCCTATCATTGTAGTGTGATGAAAAGTATGCTATAACCTGCCCAGGAGTTCGAAGAATAACTGATGTTATTTTTTTTTTAATTGGGGTTGAGTGAGAATATTATAAACGTAAGAGTAAACAAATATAATAATAGCAAATCTCCGAACTGTTAAGCTATCGGGAGTTACACGTGTTATTGTGTGTCAACTATAAAAGATAGACATATGCTATCTTGGGATATTTTTTATATAATTTTTTTATGTGGAATATTTCCGTTGTACATGATTTCTATGTAGCATTAACCATTAAGGCTGCACATGCGACGGAAGCTAAAAAAACCAAGTAACTTCTTCCGTTTTCCCAACATTTCCTTTTACTGCTCTGCTCCTATTAATGGTAGCGTGATGAAAAGTATACTATTACCTGCTCAGGAGTATGTAGAATAATTGTACCAAGTTTCGTTAAAATCTGTCGAGTAGTTTTTTTTTCTATAAATAACATACAGACAGACAGAAAGACAGACAGACAGACAAAATTTTTACTGATTGCATTTTTGGCATCAGTATCGATCACTAATCACCCCCCGATAGTTATTTTGTAAATATATTTCATGTACAGAATTGACCTCTCTACAGATTTATTATAAGTATAGATTACTTCTGCGTCAAAAAACAATTCGAAATATGTTACTGGTCTTGTTCTGTTTGGTAGGTTTCTGGTACAGCGTAACGGTGAATAATCAAAGCTTTCCAGGTTTGGGCTCTGTTGTCAAGACTGCTTTTTCCATTCTATTCAAATTCAAATTCAAATTCAAATAATTTTATTCAAAATGAGAATACATGATTCATTTTTTGAACGTCAAAAACACTACCACCGGTTCGCTAAAGTTAATGCCTCAGACCTGAGAAGAACCGGCGCAAGAAACTCAGCGGGACTTTTCTTTTTTTTTTTAAGTAGTCAATATTTTTACATTAATTCATTTTGATAATGACACATTTGAAACAGACTGGAGCGAGCATCTCATTCCCAAGGTGTGTTGTCATTTAAAAAATCATTAATCAGGTAATAACCTTTAACACACAAACGTCTTTTCACAATTCTTTTAAATTGTGATATAGAGCATTGTTGGACGTTTTCTGGGATCCTATTGTAAAAGAGTACACACTGCCCCATGAAAGAATTGCGGACTCGTTGTAATCTAGTTATAGGCGCTGTAAGTTTAAGCCTATTTCTAGTATACATATTATGTGAATCACCGATTTTCTCAAAATCATTAATATTCTTTTTAACGTACATCACATTTACAAAGATATATTGAGATACAACAGTCAATATATTTATTTCTTTAAATTTTTGCCTTAAAGAATCTTTAGGTCCTAGATTATAGATTGCACGAATAGCTCGCTTCTGCAAAACAAAAATTGATTTAACACCGGCTGCATTACCCCATAGTATGATGCCGTAAGACATAATACTATGAAAGTAGCTAAAGTAAACGAGGCGAGCCGTTTCTACGTCAGTTAAGGATCTAATTTTCTTAACTGCAAAAACTGCTGAGCTTAGTCTATTCGCCAATCCCTCAATATGAGCTCCCCACTGTAATTTGGAGTCAATGGTGATACCGAGAAAAATCGTAGAATCAACAGGATCAACGGCTTCACCATTTAAGAGTACATTGGTTTTCACAATTTTCGTGCAGGGCGTTCTAAAAATAACCAGTTTGTTTTCTTACTGTTCAATAGTAAATTATTAGCACTAAACCAGTGTACTACTTTCGAGAGGGCATTGTTTACATCGTCAAATACATTTTGTTGTCTTTTCATTTTAAATATTAATGAAGTATCATCCGCAAACAATACTATCTCGTGGCTCCTTTCAACTAAATATGGTAAATCATTTATATATATTAAAAACAGGAAAGGACCAAGAATAGATCCCTGTGGGACTCCCATACTGATTAATGACCCAGGGGATCTCTTGCCATTAACATCAACCCTCTGAAACCTATTAGACAAATAAGACTTCAGAAGATCGAGAGCACGTCCTCTTATGCCGTAATGATGTAGCTTCATGACCAATGTAGAGTGCTGAACGCAATCAAAGGCCTTGGACAGGTCACAGAACATACCAAGGGCATCCTGCGACCCATCCCAGGCCTCATAGATATTCTTTAGTAGAGCTATTCCAGCGTCTGCAGTAGAGCGACCCTTAGTAAAGCCATACTGTTTATCGTGCAAAAGATTATATACACGAAAATGCTCTGATATTTGATTTAAAATGATTTTTTCAAAAATTATACTAAATGAGGGTAGTACAGCAACCGGTCGAAAGTTGTTGGGATTGTCTGTACTACCTGATTTAAAAATAGGTATGACTTTACTATATTTCATTAGGTCAGGAAACACACCATACTCTATACATTTATTAAATATAGTCGCGAGTTGGGGAGCAATACCGTCTATTATGTAATTAATTAGTTTAACAGAAATGCCCCATAAATCTACTGTTTTTTTTATATCAAGGGACTTAAAGGCTTTAACAATTTCTTTTGAATTCACTACTTTAAATTTAAAATTTACATTGCATTCCTAAAATTTACATTGTTCCCCCTAAGCAATGATTCGGCGACGGTTGTGGAAGATATAAGAGCCTCGGTTGTAGAGACTGGAATATCAGCAAAGAACTTCTCAAAAGTACAAGCAACTTCTTGTTCTGAAGTAGTATAACCATTATCAATTTCCAATTTAAATTTATTTCTGCGGTTCTTAGTCTTTCCAGTCTCACAATTCATTATGTTCCATGTCATTTTAACTTTATCCACAGAATTTTTAATTTTATTTTTTATGTGTATACATTTTGCCATGGAACATACTTTTCTAAATATTTTAGAGTAGGTCCTAACATAGTCATTAAATGATTTACTAAGGTTATATGTTTTTTCACCATAAGGCCTCTTTTCCATTACACGGTTGTTCAAACGTACGGTGTGTAAGCCGTACGGTTGAAAAAACGTGCTAACTTGTACATGATACGGCAAAATCACCGCGCGAGACATTGGTAAGTACTGGCTAGTAGCGCATTTTACTCGGGCTGTGTAGGACGTGCTGCGTCATGAATTTTCTTACGAAAAAAAAAGATTATAGTTGCTTATTACATATATAGGAAAAGAAAATAGAAAAAAAAAGGGAAGTAAGGTTTTGGATACATCCGATTTTAGAAAAAAGGGAGGAATATGGCGCGTTTCATACACTTGTCAAGAATCAATTGAGAGAAGATGAAGACAAGTTTTACAATTATTTTAGAATGCAGAAAACTACATTCGACAACTTGCTCCAAAAATTATCCCAGGAACTAAAACATCAAGATACTTTTATGCGAGAGAGTATATCGCCCGCAGAAAGATTGGCTGTAACTCTGAGGTAAGTAGGTACAAAATTAAATGACATATTTTAGTTTAAAATTGTTTATTGCACACAAACAAAATTATTACATGTAATTGAATTTTAATAATTTATTAATTTAAGAACAAGTAAATCAAAAAATACACTACGCTGAAAATGCTACTCAAGTGCGGTACTAAAATCGAATTCGTCTTCAATAGAAACTTGAGAATCTGCCGAGATACTTTCCGCATTTACACTATGTACAGATAATTGTGATTCGGGTCGGTAGTGGATTGGCTCTAAACCAGAACCGTGTCCAAAATCATGAGAAGACGTCTGTGGACGACTTATTCCATAGCCCGATCTAGCAGCTGTAGAATATCCATATGTTGACGATTGCGCATTTGAGGATGCTGTACCACTTAAATATCCTTGATGGCCTTGATCCCATTGGTTTCTTGATGTAGGTATATACTGAGTACACTGTCTTTGTTGAATATTTTTAATTATTGAAATTACTTGAAACTGAAAGTCTATCATATTTTCATCACTGAACTTGTCAACTGTATCAGCGATTCCCATAAAAAAGTTCATACTACGGCTTTTCTTTTTCTCATCTCGTTCTGCTGAATCCATAAACTTCATAAACCCAATGTCAACTTCACTTAGTTCATTTTTTCTTTTTTTTTTAGCCCTTTGCGTCTCACTCCGTTCAGTGTATCCCGAGCTTGATTGATTCGGGACTGCACTATCAAAATTTTCATTACTGAGGCTAGAATCATGAACATGTTCAGTCATGTTAGAATCGGTCTTGCGATGTTCAACATTTTTTTTAGGAACATCATTTCATCATAGAACATATATTTTCTTATTTTTTTTGCTGAAGAACCAGACTTACATTCATTAATTTTTTTGTCATATTTTATCCAGCTATCTTTCATATTGGTCCACTTCTTCATCACCATTTGCCCTGAAAATAAATAAATAATAATTATTAAATTCAAAATTTATAAAAACCCCCGACCTAAACTGAATCGACCCCGACCTAAAATGGGGTTTTAGTATTTGAACCTGAACCGTTTTGTTTTATATTTCAGGTATCTAGCTACAGGAGATACCTTTACTGACCTATACTACAGCTATAGAATTGGAATAAAAACCATATGTTGCATCGTACGTGAAGTATGCCACTACATTTGGTTAGAACTGTATAAAGAATATATGAAAATGCCATCTAAAGAAGACTGGCTACACATTGCAAGCAAATTTCAAGAATCTTCCAACTTCCCGCTGTGCTTAGGAGCGGTCGATGGAAAACACATCAGACTTATTAAGCCAATTGATAGTGGCTCGATGTTTTTAAATTACAAACATTTTTTTCTATAGTTTCGATGGCAGTAGTAGATAGCGATTACAACTTTATATTTGTTGACGTTGGCGCCTACGGAAAGGAGTGTGATTCCAGTGTGTTTAAAGAGACCCCATTTTGGAAAAATTTAACAAACAACGGATTAAATCTACCCGATGCAACACGTTTGCCTGGAATTGACTACGATTTGCCATATGTGTTCGTTGCGGACGAAGCCTTTGCTTTGCATTATCACTTGCTTCGTCCATTTGGTGGTCATCAACTTGATCAATTAAAACGTACATTTAACTACAGACTCACCAGAGCGCGAAGATTTGTTGAATGTGCGTTTGGCATTTTATCCAATAAATGGCGAATTTTTCACCGGCCAATGAATGTGTCCATCGATTTGGCAGTTGATATTGTGAAAACATGTTGTGTTTTGCAAAATTTTATACATAAGCAGGAAAACTTTCAGTTTCACAATGCGAGTGAAAATGAGTCCACCCTTGATTCAGAATCGGAACTAATCCAGTTACCTATCACGAATGCAGTTCGCGGAAGTTTGGCGGCTAATGAAGTTCGCAACAGATTTGCACAATATTTTGTATCTAACGAAGGTCGCCTCTCCTATCAAAACAACTATGCATAAGTAAAAAGTTAAAATATCTGTAACTTACCAAACTTGTTTTTCTCATCACCACTTAAATCTTCAAATGTGGGCTGGAAATGAATAAATATTTCTTTCCAGGAATCATATTTAAGCCGCTTATTTTTATAATCGTCGATGGTCTTATCCCATATTACAGGCCTTTCTTGAATCAACGTAATTAATAATTCTTGATTTATGTTCATTTTATAATAAAATCGCGAAACAGCGTATATAAGCGGTCACGAATCCGTGCGTACGTCCGGCACCATCGACACACCCCGATAGACTGCCATACAACACTGGTGAAAATCACGCCGTGCGTAGACGCGGCGCGCCGAGGGGCAGTCACGGCGCACGCGGCCGCGGCGCTGTGCCTTGGCGCCACCGTGCATGTCGACAAGCTCATATAGTGATCCATACCACACTGACGACCGTGCCTACACGCGGCGAATTAACCATAGATTTTCACGGCGAGAAACCGTGTAATGGAAAAGAGGCCTAAAGTTCATATAACCTTCGCCTACTCTTATGTATTCCCACAGTCGCCCAGTCATTAAATGACAAGAAACCCCCAGAGTTAATAGTTTTAGAAGTAAATATAGCTTTGAATTCATTATTTATAAGATTGAAAAAATTCCCAAAAGACAAGTTGGGTTCACTATTAATATTTTTTAAGTATTTAATTTGTGCTATGATATTACTTCTAAACTTTTGTACACGACCAGTTGTCATCGGTATACACACAATTTTTTGATTTTTATTAATTTTACTTTTATTAAAATAAAAAGAAGCCAACTGTCCGCAATGATCTGAACTTAACATATTAATTATAGATTTATCTTTGGGTACAGCATTTGTAAAAATATTATCAATACATGTAGCTGTACTACAAGTAATTCGTGTTGGCTCAAGAAATAAATTATCCAGGTTATAGGACTTTAACAAGGATCTGAATCTAATACAAGTGGTGGAATTGTCAAGCAAATTAATATTAAAATCACCACATATAACTAAATTCTTCTTAGCTCCAGATAGTTTTACAAGTACTTGTTCCAAAACAGTTTCAAAGTGCTCATATAACCCAGTGGGAGGTCTGTACACACTTACAATAATGAGATGCTCAAGCTCGACACAGGCCATTTCAATAGTTTGCTCAACAGAGAGGCTCACAATATCCTTACATTCTTTAAATTTATATGCTTTTTCTAAAATAATTAAGGAGCCACCTCGAATAGCTTTTTCTCTGTTGAACATACTAACTACTTGGTGATTTTTAAAGCTAAAGATAGCCTCACTTTTTCGAAGCCAATGCTCTGTAATACAAAGTATATGGATATTATTACTATTTAGAAATAATTCAATTTCCAAATCTTTACTAAGAATACCTTGTATGTTTTGATGCACCAAGTTAGTAGTGTCATTATCATTATAAATTGATTTACTTTTAAGTACATTATTTTCTTCGCATTTATTATAAAATGAATTACTGCCAGAGATAGCCTCTTTTGTCTTACTATTTAATTTAAATGAATTGGAACGGATTCCAAACAATTAGGCAATTTATTCTGTTCAATAGGAACATTCGTACTTATACCCATAGTACTGGCTAAGTTAATATGTATATAATATGATAGCATACTTGCTATCTGTCTTTTGTAAAAGTAAGATAGGTGCAGCCTATCACATGTCACCAGCATCCGATTCTTCATCGGAAAAAGAAGTCTAAAAGATTTTCCAAGCTAGGTGAATGAACTCTAGTAGTTACAGATAGAGAATCACTGACAGCCCTCGATGTTGAAGGTCTAGGAGATTGTGGCAACACGGGACTCTCTTGTCTTTCTTCTGCGGCTGAACTTATCATTACATCTTTACCGACTAATATAGAGAGCAAGTTTCTATTATCGTTAGTATCCTCGGCATCCGACAAATTTTCTTCATC
Source organism: Dione vanillae (assembly GCA_037178615.1). Lineage (NCBI taxonomy): Eukaryota > Metazoa > Arthropoda > Insecta > Lepidoptera > Nymphalidae > Dione > Dione vanillae. The sequence continues at coordinate 120,057 of JAZFAU010000264.1, forward strand.
GTCTTCAGAAAAAGAGCCATCTGGTATACCAAATATATTTTTCTAGCTCTTCTTCGATTTGTTTGTCTCGCAGAAATTGATTTCTCTTACTCATCGTCTAAAAACAATTAAGAAATTAAAAGTTACGAACAAAATCGAATAACACCGGAACTGGTAACGGCACGTTTATTGCCACCATGTTTGATGTTACTTTTTCGATAAATAGTAATTTGTTTTTAAAAATATACAATGTAACATAATAAGTACACAATCTATTTTACAATAAATATGAAATTTTACCGTCGCTTCCTTACAATATGAAGATTTTTTTGAATTATCACACACATCAAAGATTCAATCAAAATTTGTAAAGAGAAGTTGACAGCTGTTTGAGATAATGTCAAATGGGTCTGTGGTAGTTTTTTTCACACCAACAATATGTTCCGTTTTACGCAGCGTCACTAAGTTTTAAAGTATTGATGCTACAAAGTGGAAAAAATAATTAAAATATTGGTGGCACACATATTGCTACCACCAGTAAAAGGGTTAACATAGTAATTTTGTATTATTGGGCTACTAATTGAGATCAACATTTTCATTTTTGGAGTTACCATCATATAGTTATAATAGTTATTAAAAAAAAAACTACCTTTAAGTGTTAGTAAAGTAGGAAAACAAGAATAACACAACCCTTTGTGTTGTTTGCTGTCTAGACGTTATTTACCATTTTTTTTTACGAGGGGATTTCCTCATGGACTGCCTCCGACTGGGGAAAGGCGGAAGGGCGTGCCGGACTCTCACCGACTAAAATTACCCTGGTGTCTCCTTGCACGTTCAAGTGGGACCGCGGGAATCCAAATTCTTCCGCAGCAAACGTTATCTACCACTAGTAGCTCATTGCATTTGCTTGTAGTTGCAAGTAACTCAAGGGGAATTTTTGTACATGCTGTTTGAAAAGAGTTTTCGGTATCTTGAACGACTACTGAGTCGCCTTGCTTAAAAAGCAGCAAGCTAAAAGTCTTCATCGTTGACCACGTTCAGGTTCATTGGAAAGATACCAGTGGCTTCAAATATGTACACCTATAGTGAAAAAAGTATTGAATTTTGCCTAGCCATATATTCAGAGGAACAGCTTTCTGTAGACTAAGATATGTGTAGGGAGGCAGGTTTTAAAGATTAAAAAAGACTAAAGTTTTTAAAGATTGATGAAGTTGTTTGGGGATTACACTAGTTGTAAATAAAACTATGGGGATGATACTTACTTTGTCTGTTACATAGTCTATTTAGAAGGCTTTTCGGCAATTGTAGGGTAAAACAGGGTAATAGGGGTCACTTGAGCGAGAAATCAAATAAAAATTAATTATAAAACAAAATATTTATTGCAACCGCCTTTAAATATAATATAACTAGTATACTATCAATTAAGATCAGTTTCAATCACTTTGGCAATCAACTTTGAAAATTATTCAAGTTTAAAAAAAAAACAGATTTGACTCCCATTTAGCTTCATTGGATTCTTGAAGTATTTGACGCTTTACGAGTTAATCGCAGACACTGACTGTTTTGGTGTGCTCGGTACTATGGGATGAACTTCTTTTGGTGTGCTCGGAACTGGTGATTGTGCTTCTTTCGATACATTGCGAGTGGTACTAGTAATTGGAAGAGATTCATTGCAATCATGGAATGTAATAGTCTCAGATTGGAGAATTTCTGCTGCTAGAAATCTTCGTCTGTGAATACTTCTGGATTGAGAGGAAATATTCCAGTTGATCCAAACCCTAATTCTCCTTTACTAATAGACGCAACATTATTAAATGCTTTCTTCACCAAGGATGCTACGTCATAAGGGGTTATTTTTTCTACGTAACGGCTTTTCATAAATAAATCACATTCTTTTTTGTAAGCTGTTTTGAGCGGCCCATAAAAAGAAACATCCGGGGGCTGCATCCTAAGAGACGTGTGTGGCGGAAGAGACAACATATATATGTGATTAGATTTGCAATATTCGAAAATTGAAAGTGAAATATGACTAGCGTGGTTGTCTAATATTAACAGAATGGGTTCATCAGCAGACGGGTTAGCATGCTGTTTGAAGTGTGCCAACCAATCAAGACACAAAGTCTCATTAATCCAACCGTTATCTGAAGCATTTATAAAGCGCCCCTGCTGGACCATTCTTCTCAAGCAGAGGAGTCATCCTTTTTCAAGGAAAAATAAACATTGAAGGGATGTATCCGCCTGCAGCATTTATAGCACACAACAAAGTTATATTTTTCCCCTCTCCTAGCTGGTTATGGATCCTACTCTCTTCTGTCCTTTTGTAACCAGAATTGTCCCAGGAGTCTGTACGGTTGAAATGCCGGTGCTCATTTACGAGTCGCTCTCGTGTACTGTTTTGTGAATGTGTGGGTGATTCTCATTACCCACTGACTCTCATTACCCTACTCTCCCCTACTTGTACTTGTAGGTTTTGAGTGTTAGGTTTCTCTACGTCTAGTATTTAGTAGGTTTGTTAAATTTGTCTAATAGCAATAGAAATTTTTAATTTCATCACGCTGTAAGAATTTCGACGCAGCGTGATGAAGGACGCATGGCTCAGTGGTGAGAGCGCTTGCACGGTTCGCAAGAGGGCGCGGTTTCGAGTCCCGCTGCGTTCAATTTTTTACATGTTTTCTTTAAATATTTTATGATCATTACTTTTAATATTATTTACTTTCTTGAACATAACCCATGAATTTATAACTGCGAGGTCCAGGAAATGATAAAATAAGCGCATGGTCCACTTGTGGCTCTTCATTGTGCTGTGATAACCTATAAATGAATCTAATAAGTCCACGCCTCCCATGTGCGCATTGTACCCAGTGATGACTATGGGGCATGGAATAGCAACTCTTTTTCTTTGATTTATCAAAGCGTGTGACTGTGGTTGCTGGTTCTGCTCCTACAGTAATAATACCACAGAAAGTAACTTACTCTCCGCGTTCAACAGAAACTATTTGTCCCACTTGTCTTTGTTTTCTTCCAGCAATAACTTTAGGAGTGAAAAGAACTGCTTATGCCTGTTTCGTCTAAATTTTTTATTCGATCGGTGTAAAATTGTATTGTCTCATTATGCGTTCGTAATTATCATGAAATTGAGATACAGCAGCTTTTTCTGGTTTCCGTAGACTCAATTCTGGGTTTCTCTTCCTGAAGCCAACTGTCCAATCTTTTCCAGCGCATTTATTTTTTTTTTTTCAAGATTCTTTCATAAGCCAAAGTCAAAAGCTGTTACAATGTAAGGCCGTAGTGCATTTTATTGCAAATGAATAAATATTGAGTCAATGCTTCTTCTTGCTCGGTTGAAAAAACTTGTGCAGGGTTTACTTGGAAATACAGGTGTTTGATTAAGTAGCTGTAGCAGTGTGTGATGATAAAGCTGAAGTAGTAGTGTGTACTGCAGATGATGCTATTTGTGCCATCTCCATAGATGGTGCTATTTGTGGTAAAGATGGACCTGCTTGTGATAAAGAAGATTCTGCTTGTAATGAAGAGGATGCTTCATTTGTAGATAATGTTTTGGTAACTTCAAATTATTTTCTGGCTTTTTCTATGTGATGTTGTAGGGTCGTAGTTTTGATGCCATATTTGTCGGCTGCTTTGCGTATAGATAAAATCTTTGACAATACTTCACATATTGCATGTTCAATGTTTTCTTCATTGATATTTTTTCTATCACTTTTGGGTTTGTACGTGCGCACCATTTTCTGAAAAAAAGACAAAAAAAAAAACAATAAAATAAACTTTTATATTTGACGGGGTACTGCCACTCAAGTGTATTTAACACTAGAGTGGCAGATTGATACGTATCATTGTGCCCCGCACATTACCGTATAAAAGTGCCCCAAAGGACTTTTTCCACAAACAATTAATTTTATGAAATATATAATGATTTTGCAATCAAAAACATTTTAAAATACAGTAATAGCTATATTTACTTACCTTTGGTGACGTTCAATAACAAAAACAACTAAGAGTATCCTCCTGAGACACAAATACATTTCACGTATTTTTTTGTTGGCAGCGGCGCACTCCACTTCCAACACGTTAGTGATCGTTGAGGCCCAACGGCAAACCGGCCGCGAGCGGTGTCACAACTGTCATTCTTGTTCACAGTCTTTGAGCATTCTAGTGATGTGCCGGATTGTATAGCATTTATCGGTTGTGATATCTCAGACTGTGTATCGTTTATCGGTTGTGATATGTTTATCGTATGTGCCCCAGATCCCCTTAAAATGATTTCTCAAGGTCCTAATCTGCTTATTATGAAAATTAGTGACATCAATTATATTTCTCCCTCCTTTCCTAGGTAATGCTAAGCTTTGTATACAAGTGGGGTGTATTTATTTATGGTAGTATTAATGAGACGTTGTAGTTTTTATCAATACAGTTTATCATGCCAAATGAATGTATTAGGATGGGTATAACATAAATTGTTGAGTTAATATAGCTTTTATTACTTTATTCCGTATTTCATTTTTTCATTCGCTTTTTTTCATTGGGTAATTCATCGATAAGAGTAAGAAGAGGAGCAGCACATTTTACAAAATGTTGTTCATAAGCCGAATTTGCATTTGTAGTACATAAGCTCCATACCTTGTAGCCAAAACGGATGGGTTTCCCTCTGATAAATTGTTTACAGGAATGCTTGCCATAATACTTTACCATAGTTTCATCAAATGATTAATTTTGTTCAGGCACAAAATATTTCATGAATTTCTTTTTTATTCTATTTATAAATGGACGTAACTTCCACATCTTGTCATTTACGTCCATTTGATTTTATTATTGACGCAATGCAGATAACGCAGAATTTCCTCAAACCGATTTCGGTGCATTGCATTACAAATACGTTCGTTATGTGTATCTACGAGGATGGGTCAATAAGTCCTTAGAAAATCCAACAGATGTCGCGACCTGTACTGTAATCGGTCTGTTTTCATGCAGCAGCACTATCAACTAGGTATTGTGTCAAAGTTCAGCCGGATTGGTTTAGTTGTTATGTGTTTCTCGTGCATTGAAGACAAAAAAAATTGCTTGTTTACAAAAATGGAGAAAATTGAGTTTAGATCTGTTACTAAACATTTTTATTTCAAAGGCTTAACAGCAAAGGAAATAAAAAGTGAGTTAGATTTAGTTCACGGTACATCTGCTCCTTCACTTGCAACTATTTATAATTGGTTAAATGAATTTAAACGTGGTCGCACTTCAACAATGGATGAACCACGCTCAGACGTCCTGTAGAGGTGACTACGCCAGAGATGATCAATAAAATCCATGATATGGTGTTAAGTGACAGAAGATTAAAGTTGAGTGAGATAGTTGAAGTTACAAGGATCTCAAAAGGTAGCGTCATTTCTATTTTACATGAAAAATTGGGAATGAAAAAGATTTCGGCAAGGTGGGTGCCGCGTTTGCTTACAGTCGACAATAAACGCAATAGGGTGGTTGCCTCTGAAGCTTTGTTGTCACACATACAACGTAATCCCAATGAGTTTTATCGTCGGTTTGTGACTGTAGATGAAACATGGTTACACCACTACACTCCCGAAACAAAAGAACAGTCAAAGCAGTGGATTGTGAAAGGCGAACCATGTCCAAAGAAGGCGAAAACCGAAAAATCAGCTGGTAAAGTTATGGCTACTGTTTTTTGGGATGCAAGTGGAATTATTTTCGTTGACTATTTAGAAAAAGGAAAAACAATAACAGGGGAGTATTATGCATCTTTATTGGACCAGCTAAAAGAAAAAATTGAAGAAAAACGGCCTCATTTAAACCGAAAAAAAATCCTCTTTCATCAGGACAATGCCTGTGTCTACACTTGTTTACGATCAATGGCTAAAATTGAAGAATTAAGATTCGAATTGGTCGACCACCCTCCGTATTCGCCAGATTTAGCCCCCAGTGACTTTTTCCTATTCCCAAACCTGAAAAAATGGCTCAGTGGACAACGTTTTTTTTCAAATGAACAAGTCATCGATCGAACAAATGCTTATTTTGAGGACCTTTCAAAATCTTATTTTTCTGACGGGTTAAAAAATTTAGAGAAACGTCTAACTAAGTGTATAGAGCTTTAAGGAGATTATGTTGAAAAATAAAAAAAAAAATACCAAAAAAAATTGTTTTATTGCCTTTTTCTAAGGACTTATTGACCCACCCTCGTATTTCGGTGCTCCATTCGCATTTCAGCAGTGGTGATCTTAGGATCAGGACAGTTTTTCCACAAAGCATAGCGATTTGATTGTAGAACAAACATGTCAATAATACCGTCATCGATAAAAAGCTCAAATAAATCAACAGCAAATTTTCCTTTATTAGTAAAAGCAACTTCAGGAAACGGCCCCAAGAAAGGTTCTAAATCTCCATCAATCCATGTCCTAGGTTTTTTACCGCAAAGATCGTCAAAGCGAGGGGCGTTTCTATTAGAATATTGGTATGACTGGCTAAACGTTACCTCAGCCTGAGCTGTCAACTCACGAGCATTCAAATTTTCGGTTCTTCCACCACTGTCTTCGTCACCTCCATCTTCGTCTGTCAAAACAGCGGGATCAGGAGGGGCGATGTAAATTGACTCTGGTATCTCCAGGTCAGGCAGGTCTCCAGCTTCTTCCTCATCCTCAAATAAAATGTCCAAGAGTTCATTTAGGGTCCCAGTTCCCCGGTACTGGTCAAAATCGAAGAATCTAAAAACAAAAACAAATTTATATAATGACATGCCAAGTGCTTAGCGTGTCCATGTGGACTCAGCAACATTAGGCGTATAAATATACTAAAATAAAACTAAACCATCGTTCACCTGTTTTAATATATAAATACATTATTTCAGAATAATATTACACAAAAATAACATAAATAAATAAATTTAAAAATTACGTTACTTACTTTCGTTTCGGGTCCACTTTTTCCGGCGTTTTTGACTTTGGTGAAAATGTAATTAATTTACCCTCGAATTTAGATTTTTAAATGACATATCAATGACATGTAAAAAAACTTTGACATTTGATAGCACAGTATGACCAGTTAAAATTTCTAAACAAATAATGGTTTGCCAAAAAAAAAATTTAGCAAACCTATATTTTTGTGTCCATATGGACACGCTAGGCATTACTGGGTTAAAAACATATCTAGAATTAGAATCAGCAACCATGACAATTTTTATTCCATATTTGTTGGGCTTATTGGGCATATACATCCGAAAAGGACAACGACCCCGAAAGCCAACTAATTGCTCATCGATAGTTACATAAAAACTAGGTTTGTAAGAGTTTCTACAATTATTAATGAAGTTTTCCCAAAATTCTCTAATTGGAGCAAATTTATCGGACGCTTTTCTTTCTTGTCTGGTAGCCCTATCATCAAATCGGCAGCATCTTAGTAAGAAATCAAATCTCTCGGCACTCATTACAGCTTAAAAATACTTCCACTTTTCTTTGTGTCAAACAGAACTCTAGTTGGCAAGTGGTTGCTCTTAACAACAGCTGATTGAAAAAGCAGTCCAATCAAATTGCTAGTTGTGTGAGAAATTGTACAAGATAGCTGTTTGTATTTGTCCTTTTTTAAATCAATTTCGGCGTTTGTGTAAGTGACAATCTGGTCAAGCATTTCATCAGTTAAAAATAATTTGAATATCGAAGTTGCTTTAGTAATATCCATCGCTCCGTTTACAGGACCAGGTATAAAATGGATAATATTACGAGCTAATGTACGAGTTCTTGAGCCCCTTGGATTGGTCACCCACTTATATTTATTTTTCCCATAAATGTAGATTTTACCTGGATGTATGACAAATGTATGGCGTGAAGATAATGTTGACAGACGACTTGACGATGCTCTTTGAGGAGGCTCATTGTCTGAATCAGACTCTATTATGTAATTTCTGTTCTGATTATGCCTGACAACGCTCACCTCTTCGTCAGAAGAATACTGCGACTCCACCTCATTCGTTTGTAAATATATGAACCTCTTCCTGCACGTTATCTTCGCTTTCAGTGTCTGAATGTTGTAGCTGATATTCTTCATCACTCTCGCTGTCTGATTGTCTTAAAATTTCTAAAAATTTTTTGATGGTCTCCTGTTAAATCCATCTGCAAAAGAAAAAAAAACATGATCAGTAAAAAATATAAACCATAAAATAAGAGAAAATATTTCAATTAATCATTATTTAATTTAATATACGTATTCTCAATATATTTAGGATATGAAAAATAAATTTAAAGTATTTTTTAGACGCACACAAATAAAATAATAAAATAAAAATGCGAAACATACCTTCGTTCGATTTCCTTACGTAGTCACTACACATTAGTCTGAGAGACTAATATTTCGCAAAATCTCCTGACCTAGTTGACATGCGCACGCGATGAGTACGCATGGGTCACTAATTTGTTGCCTGAGAAAGGTACTGAAGCGGGCCGGGCGGGGGAGGATTGGGAACAAACTTAGATGTCGATTGTGTCGGGGCGTAGTAGTCTGTGGGACTAATGATTAGTAATCTAGGGTTAAGAATGGCTATGTCCAGAACTTCTGGGCTGCCTATTTGTCCGGTTGGATACCTAGATGGTGTTGATGGGCCTAGTACGGAGAGGTTGTATCTATCCGCGAGGCTTTCTAGATATCACGAGGCTTTCTAGAGATCTGGGACCTCTTTGGAGCAACTTTGTAGCGTGTCCTGAATAAATTGGGTAAATTTAGTCGCGGCGTCCTTTGCTACGTCTACGGAGTCTATGATGCCAGGAATCATGTGCGCGAGAGGGGAGTCGTCCGCTCTGATGAGTTTGGCGAACTTTTTCCAATTAATAATGACTTTTGTTGGCTGGCCTGAAGGGCTGTCCGAACCTAGTTTTAATACTACTGGTCTGTGGTCAGAGTCGAGTTCCGATAGCGATTCTATAGAGCGTATCCTGAGGGACACGTCCTTAAGAATGGCTATGTCCAGAACTTCTGGGCTGCCTATTTGTCCGGTTGGATACCTGGATGGTGTTGATGGGCCTAGTACGGAGAGGTTGTATCTATCCGCGAGGCTTTCTAGATATCGGCCTTTGGTGTTGTGGCGGGTCGAATTCCACACGGGGTTCTTGCTATTGAGTTCCCCAGTCAGAATGACTGAGGGACCCATATTTATTAGGAGTTTGAGTCGTTTTCTAGTAAGGGTTTGTTCGGCGACAGGTAAACCGAAGCTATTATAATTGGCTGATGGCCTGTGAGAAATATCTGGCATAGAGACGCTTTGATGTTTTCAAGGGCGGGAGGCGGATCTAATGGTACGCAATGCAATGTCTTTTTGAAGTACAAGAGAGTACCTCCACCTTGCGAGGTGGGTCGATCGTTGCGTATTAAACGGTAGTTCGCGATTTTCGGATCGCGTATGCCGGGCTTCAGGAACGATTCCTGTATGCAAAGAATGTCTAGTTGGTGCGCGATAACGAAGTCGCGTATTAGGTCGTTTTGGCCGGCGACACTGTTTGCGTTGAATGTCGCGATCGATAGGCCTCTGAGTTTTGTGCGCGCGAGTCGCGTGTCAGCGGGCAATGGGGTGTTCTTATTTAACGCAGCCATTGGAGTTATTTCGCGTTAAAAAGTTTGATGGCTCTGAGCAGTGCGGCGTGCTCGAGGGTCGCGTTAAGTCTGGCGTTGACGTCGTAATTAGTTTGTTTTAATTTTTCCTCGAGCAATTCTAGTTCGTCGAGGTCAATCATGGCGGCGAATCTGTTGATATTATAATTTTTGTTAGGGCTTTCTTTGGCCTGCGCGGGGGTGGACAGCCGGGGGTCCACCCTTGGTTCGGTTTGCGGTGGCTGACGGTTGGCCAACCGCGGGTCCCTTCGCGACGGGGTATATGTTTGTGTGAGCCTAGGGTCCACTCTTGACGTTGGCGTGAATGAAAGTGCTTGGTTGACCTGCCGGGGGTCCATCCATGGTGCGGCTAGTCGAGGTTGCATGGGATTGAACCATGCGTTGGTTGTTGGTGCCGGTGCCGGGAGGTACTCATATGTAGCTGAAGGCGTCGCATGAGTATTGTAAAATCCAATCCTCTCCGCAGTAAGTCGTTGGCGACTCCCGTCACCATATCCATCTCGACCCCGGTGCCTTTTTTAGGTGTTGAGTAAAGAAGGCTTACCCTTCGGTTGGCACTAGAGGCCGCAGAGCCAGCCGACGACGTCTCTACGTCCGAGTCAGAAGCACATGGATCAGTGTCATGATGAGCGATGACGATCTCCGCGACATTGTGTTTTGGCGGAGTGACGTTGCTTGATTGTGTTGTGGGCGCTTCTTTGACCGCTGCTGAGGCCGCTTTTGTTAGAACTTTCTGCCTCAGCGATGAAGATTTTGTAGGTGGTTGGTCTACTTGTTTACGGGAGGTTCCCTTAACAATCTCGCTTTTGGTTGACATCTTGTGTGTGGGATAGTATGGCTTATGTATGTTAATACAGCTATTGCTTAATATTAGCTACTGGCTACACCAAAGTACACTAGACTACGCTAAGCATACGTACAATGATTTAATTTAACTATACAATAAATAATTCAACTTAAATATACAATATATAATAATATTATTTACAGTATACAATTATTTTTGCTACAATTTTTTTTTTCCTGGTCTGTGCGGACCCACCTGTCGATGCTTAAGGAACCTTTCCAGTGTTACAGCCCGAAAAATTGCTGTTTTTCACGATTTTTTTTTATTAAGAAAAAATAATCTAATCGGTCCGGTTTTTTTGTATATTTATTGGGTATTGAAGAATACAGAACAATTTTTTAAAGATCGATTTATTTATTAATTAATATGTATAAAAATGGTGAAACAATTGTTGCAGAAAATGCACTTGGATGTAGTGTCCACGTTGGGGGTCGCAATTTTGATCTGAAAAAAAAAACACAAAGAAATTATTGATCGGTATATAATTGGCTTTCGTGCTATGGAGGGTTTTTTTTTTTTTTTTGCAAAAATGGCGCTGGTTTGAACAAAAAGTATCGATTTTAGCATTTTTTTTTTGGCAGTTTTTTTTTTTTTAAATAGGAAGATGTCAAAAAAAAAAAAAGCTTCCATAGCACGATAAACAATGACGTTAAGAATATTGTGTAAAAAATTCAACTCGATAGCTTTAAAACTCTGCCCTCCAAGTTGGACACCGTTTTGAAAAATGCTGTTTCGAGAAAAACGCGTTCAAAGTTTCAAGTGAGGAAATTTTAGGTAAATCGTTTACTTACGGTCAATCAGCGATGCCAGGTCCATACAATATCCCTTCTGCTTCTTCGAAAAAATCGTGCTCGATCGATTGTTCAGTCCGACGAGCTTTGCTTTGGGGCTAGTTGCCACACACAGTGATTGAAGCTCTCGTTATTGTTTTGAGTGTTCGCGCCCGTACATCGTTCTAAGAGATCCTCCGTTGTTAGATCATCGTAAATCGGCTTTAAAACTTGTTGTACGTCTTCGTCGAGTGCAGGTGGATGGGTGTACTCCTTTCCTGTGGCCTCGGCCTTGCGCCATTCGCACCATGAATCTTCTCCCGGAGGGCAATACTCATGCTGAGGATTTTCATCAGTTGAGCTTTTGTGATAAAATGTAGCCCATATGGCTTTCCTCATATTTTCCACGGAATTGGAATTTCGACGAACTGCCAAGCCATAATATTCGGAGAGATTTGTCAATAATTTTAACGTCAATTGCGCTCTTTTCGGTTCAACAGCAGTTTTTTTTGTTTGATTTTTGTTAGTTTTCGAAGTACTCGAACGAGATCCTTTTTTTTTCGAATCACTCTCCATTGCTTCGTCTTCGATTTGCTTTTTGGCCTTTTTTAGTTAAACTAACCTTTTTCTTGCTTCGTTTCCCCTTTTATAAACTCGCTTTTTCACGTGCAAAACGCATTCCTTTTTTTTTACCGTGAAATCGTCACCGTACGGCTTGGCTTCTAATAACATCTTGAATGTTTTTGTATCGCCGTCTCCTATATAGAAACCGTATTTCGCGTTGTGCAATTCTTCTGATCTCTTGAATATTTCGATTATACCGTCGACTTCCATTTTTCCCGCGCTGCCTTCGTGATTTACGTTGCATTCGGATTCATGCGTCTCCAACCACGCCTCGTACTCGGGTGTTCCCTCTTGTCCTTTCCAGAATAAACAAGCCTTGCAGAACTTGACTTGACGGCAACATCCAAAACTTTGGTATATTTTCCAATCACGGACACAATACCCATGCGCGACGTGAAACCGCGTTTCGACCACGATCCATCACCGGACACCGTCAGAATATCGCCCCGATTTTCTGCTTCCAAAGTTTTTTTCTTCTCTTCGGCACCTGCTTTTTTCACAACGACCTCGTATATTGATTTCGCTGCAATCTGCAGGATTTTCACGATTCCATAATAGGTCTTATTATTGAAGTTTGCAGTTAAATCCATCAGAGCGAGAAAATTTCTAATGCCATTTATGCCGATGCCGATCAATCGCATGGCAAAGCAGAAACGACGATTGATTTCATACGCATTTTTTATTAAAGGACAAGAATCTATCTCGGCCGGATCTGGACACGAACACTGAACACAAATTTTGAAGCCCAATCCGCGAATCGATTTTTTAAAAAACTTCACGTCGCTATTACACTTTTTGCACTTCAACAGTTCCTGAAGAGCGCCGAAAACCAAAAAAAACTCCAAAATGACGTAGCTCAACGTTTGATCGTACTTCAAACTCTGGACTTTTTTTTAGGATTTTTACTGCCGAAGTGCTCACAAACGTTAGATCCGTTTCGATATCGTGTCGATTTGTTCCCTTGAAACCCGCGGATCTTTTTCGTTGATTTCGCGGATGTCCGCTTCTCGAGCCTTTTCTATCCTGCCACGAACATTTCTCTTTCGTAGATGTATCCATTTTGAATGTCGAAACCGAACTGAAAGACGAACCGGACCCACGTTGGGAAGGTACACGAGCAGGTAGAAACGAGACAATAGAAATAACGGTCGCACGGGCAGATGGCCGACGCGGCGGCATTAGAGGCCGCATGGGTATTTCCCATTCTAATTCTAATTTCTAATGCTCCGTTCCCTTCTTTTAAGAAATGCTGTACAGTAACCGAAATAATCTGTATTTCGGCGTGAAAATTTCAGGGAATATTGGGAAGAGTGTATGCTATTGGAAAAAGCAAAAAAAAAATCAATATTTTGAAAATTTCACACTGGAAAGCTTCCTTAATTACGGTGATGGTTTTCCGCTCTGGTCTCAAGTACTGTCGCTTCAGGGTGGTATGTAGGCCGGGCGGTTTTATTCCTGGCTCTCGGCGAAAGCTTCGGCTTCTGACGTTGGTGGTGTAAAAACTTTTTCTTCTTGGGGGGAAGTTCCCGGGGGTTTAGGTTGGTTGGGGTGAGTTCTCCACGACAGCCCCGCTCGTCTGAACCCTCACATGGGAGGAGGTGGAAAATGATAGTTTGGAAAAAAGGGAAGGTGACTGGGGGTGTGTTTTTAGGGTAGGGGTAGTTTTGTTCAGATTAGGGGAGTGGCAGGAGCTCCTTGGGGTGGTACAAACGAGCCGTCGCAAGTGATGGGACTGTAGTAAGGGTGGTTTCTCTCGATCTTTACCTGGAGGAGCAGATTTCCCGCAGCGCTGATTTCTTGCTGGTTGCGGATTCGGTTCGGTTGGTCATAGGCTTGTGGCGGCGCCCGAGTTTCACTTAGGCAACTACGTGCTTGTTTAAAAACCACGTGTTGTTTATGTTATGATTACCTAAGTTTCCTCTGTGAAGCTCCGCCAAATCTTGAAGTTGAGGGGTTGTTTCTCAGGAACACTGGTGCCGACGACTTTGCTGACACGAATCCGGGTGAGTTGCACTATGCTCCGCTTAGTAAGCCAAGAATTGAGTTAATAGTGCGGGCGTTTGACGTGTACTGGCTGGCACTGGCCTATTAGGCCGCGGGTACGAGGGGGCTCCACGCGGATGCCCGTTAAAAAGCATATGACTTTCATATTAAATATTTTCTTACCCTCAGGGGTAAGGTCTAAAATAATCAGGCAACTGTCGTATGGTTTTTTGGTTTTAAAATGGTACATCCGATGTACCTCGCGCACTGGATATCCTTGGGACTGAAGGTTCTACAGGATGTATTCGGTCTCAATCTCTTTCGGAAGGCCTTTGATGACGACGCGCTAGTGCCGTTGCCCGCCGCGCAAGTGATGTACCAAGGACTGCCACTAATAGACCTCTCCTTCTCCTGGGTGTATCTTCCGTATCGTTCAACTTAAGGGCTTGGTACCCGGGCGTGTTGATGGAATCAAAGGAGTGGAAGTGAGTTTCGCATATGAGCGATGTCAACGTTCTGCTCTTTAAGAAGGAGCCTGAGGAAATATAATTTGAACCTCAGGCTGGCGGCGTTCCAGTAGGCTATACGTAACTCAGACATTTTGTAGTAACTTTATCATGCCGCTGAGCACGGACTGGACTGGGTCTTTACCCTCTCTCAGGGCGAAGAGGACGTCTTGCAGAGTGTCAATAACCCTATCAAGGGCTACAAGGCCTTGTTTACTTGTAGGCTGGACCGAGCGCGGAGGGGCGACGGGTTTGGGCGGCAGGGTTGAGGCAGCAGCAGGAGGCAAAGGAACAACGTCCATTTTGCTCTTCTTGCCTTTGGGCTTCTTAATTGTGTTTCGCATATGAGCGATGTCAACGTTCTGCTCTTTAAGAAGGAGCCTGAGGAAATATAATTTGAACCTCAGGCTGGCGGCCTTCCAGTAGGCTATACGTAACTCAGACATTTTGTAGTAACTTTATCATGCCGTTGAGCACGGACTGGACTGGGTCTTTACCCTCTCTCAGGGCGAAGAGGACGTCTTGCAGAGTGTCAATAACCCTATCAAGGGCTACAAGGCCTTGTTTACTTGTAGGCTGGACCGAGCGCGGAGGGGCGACGGGTTTGGGCGGCAGGGTTGAGGCAGCAGCAGGAGGCAAAGGAACAACGTCCATTTTGCTCTTCTTGCCTTTGGGCTTCTTAATCTTTTTGGTCGCGACCCTGGAACCCCCGATTCTGTCAGCGGAAGGGTTGGCCGGGGCTATAAGGGTGGCGGCTTCGGCTTCAGCGGGTACCATGTTTATTGTTACTGGAGCCGTTGAATTCTTTGGTCTGGTAGCGGGTTCTTCACGGGGTCTGGGGCAATCCCTGGCAAAGTGTTCTTCATCGCATTTAACATAGGCCACGCGTCTATGGCATCCATGGCTGGAGTGCCAGAATGCCTGACAACGGTAGCACTGCGCTGGGCCTCTCTTGCTTGTCCAAGTTTCTATTCTGACGCCCTGCATGCATAGAAGCTCGGTGATCTCGTAAAAGCTTTGAAAGTTGGCAGTGTTTGTAAGGACCGCAAAAATATGCATCCGGGCCGTCCCATTCTGGCCTGAATTGGACGCACATATTCTACTTGGAATCCCAGGTCGTCCAAGGCTTCGGTTATATCCTCCGGGGTGGTAGAGACTGGTAGCCCCCTGATAGCTACCTTCCTACTTAGTTCTGAGGGGAACGCATATGTGAATCATGATATTCGCTCAACCTTCTCAAGTACGAAGACGCTATAGCGCTAGATAATGCGGTACTCATGCTACTAAACTAGGTGAAAATCGAACTTCTCGACCTAGGGGTCGTGCATTGGGAGCGTGGCCTATCTTCTCCTTGACCGCTTTGAAGTGTAGCGCCCAGTTAGGTAGGGCTTTCACAATTAGAGGCGCAAAACGTAGTTTCGGTGTTGGTGGTGGTGCAGGTGCCATGGACGAATGGGTTCCAGTGGCAGCTTAAGCAGAGGAAGTCTGACCAGTTTTCAGGGCTTCGGCATAAGTGGATGACCCTGCAGCGGTGAAGCTGGTGGAGGCGGAGGCTGTAGATAGGGGGGCTTGGATAGCTGTTAAAGCAGGTCCTTGTTTAGCCCTGTTCCCTAGACGAGGGTTCCTAGAAGTACCTGGTACGCTGAGCAGAGTCTGTGTCCATCACAGCTCTGCTATTTACATGATTTCTCCCCCCCACCCACAAGCAGTTAAACTTGTAACTTGATCTATCAGCTTACGTCTATTACGTCTATTTAAATCTACTAACTATAGTGGCTGAGAAAAACTGTGCCCTGTATAGGCTGTTTTACACTAGCGATAATGTAATTCCAACAAAATACTCTACGTAAATGCACATCTAATATTAATTTCTTTACACCATATGTCTTTATTTCCGTACATTTCGCAGCAAAAAGTTTATATTCGGAACACTTAGTGTTTGAGCGGATGTAATAAAAGTCCATAGACTGGTTTAATATGTTTTAATTTATGGGCAAGACCACTATACTACTATTTACAATTTTAAATGTTAAAATGTAGGAGAAGAGCGCGAGTGGGGCCTGTCGGGGCCTTATATACCCCAGCCCCCATTACGGCAGACACCACGTCACACTCGCCCATTCGCTGCCGCGCGCAAGTCTGCGACCGATGCGTAAGTAGCAATACTCTCCCGGGGGATTGACGCTGTCAATGTATGGGTAAGGGGCATAAGTTATTGTATGCTCTCGTTACCGCCCCCTTCTTCGTCAGCACCTCCGCCACTCTGTCAACTTCGCTGCCGTCAGGATGAATCTTGACAATCCTCCCAAATGGCCACAAAAAGGGAGGTTGACTGCAGTCCTTGACCAGAACCATGTCGCCACCATGAGTTCGCTGCTGCTCCTTTGCCATTTTTGTTTTTGCTGCAGTGTAGTGATGTATTCCTTGCAGTATCGGCGCCAGAAATGCTGTCGGAGAAATTTCAGCCTCTGGTGACGCTGTAGCCTGAGAACATTGTTTTCATAAATATCTGAATGAGGTACAGATGTAAGTTGCCGTCCAATAAGGAATTGGGACGGTGAAAGGCAGGTTAGGTCAGACGGGTCAGATTTAAGAGGAGTTAGGGATCTGGAATTTAATATAACCTCTGTCTGAATCAAACAAGTAGACATTTCTTCGTAAGTTAGGTGTGCTTGTTTGAGGGTTCTGCGTAAGTGAAACTTAACGGATTTTACTGGAGCCTTCCATTAGCCGTCAATTTGGCTATCTCTGCTGAAATCGGGTTACCACTACTGGCTACATCTGAGGTGGGGCGTAATGTATCGTCCGGTATTTTAGCGCGTGCCAAATCTCGCATTCGTCGCAGCAGCTGAGAGGGCCGTTGGTCACTGTGATCCATCTCACTTATCAACTTTTGAATCTGTCTATTTACTGATTCTTCATATATGGCTAACAATCTTTACTTTAAAGCGTCGTACTTGTTTGTATCCAGCGGATTTAAAAGTAAATCTGTTACCTGCTAAATAGGTTCCTTCCCGAGCTTCGAGACGATGACGTTAAATTTGGTTTCATCGTTCAGTTTCTGTGGCAAAAGAACCGATTCATCGCGAAAATACCACACACGAGGTTGATCTAGCCAGAACTCAGGAATGTGAGAACTTAAAGATATCGCCGCTATTCCGTAATCCTCCATCTCGACGTGCGGGACCGCTGTGTGAGTTGGCGTTGTTGGTGGATTCATTTATCATCACGTCGGGGTCACCACTTAAGGGGCTGATCCATTATACTTAGTCCCTAATTTATTCTTAATAAAGTGGAGGTCAAGCGGAAACAAATAATAGTCATTGTTGTTTAGGTTTTTACTTGGCGTGTTCACATTAAGACTTCCTAGTACTAATTACTAACTAATACCAACTAACACTAACTAAATACTGACTGACTACTGGCTGAATAGTGATTACACATTTCGTATTGCATGCGCTTTTATAGGTATATTTTGTCAAGTAGTGTTTGTTATATATATGATACACTACATAATTATACTTAATTGTTGTTTCTTCTAAGTAAAATAGTAGGAAATCAAGGGGTTTTACCTACCAGGTGACTAAATATGTGTACAATCTATTGCACCAATAACTTTGGGAAACTCTGCAATTGAATGAAAATCAGGCTGGGTATTTTCTGTAACTTTAACATATTCTGAGTATAGTCCAGCTATTGCACATGATACGTCTGCTACAATTCTGCTAGCTGAAGCTTTTGATATCCCAATGAAATCCGTAACGTAATATAAGCATGCAGCATTGTGCCCAACGCATAAAAATGAATGGTCAACAACTGGTGGAGGAGTAAAATATTATAATTTCTGTAAAATGATGTCTTATTTAATGTGTACCAAGGAGACTAACAAGAAATCGTATATAATAATTTGGTACTATTTATAATAACATAATATAGATACGAGTATAGTTAAAGTAATAGAATTTTGTACTTACCGAGAGGTTCAAGCCACTTCTTACCGACTCCACGTCGGAATAGTCCGACCCGAAATCGCTCCCTCTAGCCAGGCTGGCCACAGATGCAGTGCGGCTGGTTCCCGATGCCGAAGCATCACGGAACATGGGTTGGCCCTGAGAAGGGCCTTTGGGTTGGCCCTGAGAAGGGCCTTTTGGGAGAAATCGCTAGGAGGCGTCCCTCAACTGCTTAGACATAGCTAAACGACTAAATCGAAAGCAGACTCAATGAAATAATTTCGAATTGCAGTGTTCGTTTGCCGTTAGCCTGCCACTCCGTTACGGTGGTCAGGCTAGACGTTGCCCAGGGGTCACTACGAGGAAGTCAACACTGCGGAGAACGACTCTCCTCCCCCTGGATCCTACCCGAGCTAACCCCAACCGAGAGGCGACCTTGGCCAAGATCGCCTTGGCTGCCGGCGTCTATACGCCGGCATCCTGAAGAGTATGGCCCTGTACGGGGCTCCCATATGGGCGGACTCACTGTGCCGAAGGGAGAACGCCGCTGCCATCCGCAGGCCACAAAGGGCCATTGCACAGCGGGTGGCTAGGGCGTACCGCACAGTGAGTTTTGCGGCGGCGTGCGTTCTGGCGGGCACCCATCCTTGGGAGCTGGAGGCTTGGGTGCTCGCCAGAATGTACGAGTGGACGGCGGGTCAGAGGGCACTGAACCGTCGTCCGGATCCGGGGGAGCGGGAGGAAATCCGCCGGGAGCTGAGGGACGCCGTCACTCGGCAGTGGGCGGAGGACCTCACCTCCGCGGCGTTCGGTCGCCGGCTGCTGGACGCCATCGGGCCCGTCCTGGGCGATTGGCTCGATCGTCGGCACGGCTCCCTCTCCATGCGTCTTGTGCAGGTGCTGTCCGGGCATGGTTGCTTCGGATCGTACCTGCACCGGATCGGGAGGGAGGAGTCTCCAGCGTGCCACCATTGCGGTGCGGCGGTGGACACGGCGGAGCACACTTTGGAGGTGTGCCCATCGTGGTCCGTACCTCGCCGCGCCCTGGTGGCAGTAGTCGCGGCCCACCTCACGCTCCCCAGCGTGGTCGCCGCCATGCTGAGCACGGAGCAGGCATGGGCGGCGGTAGCCTCCTTCTGTGAGGACGTAATGTCACAGAAGGAGGCGGCGGAGCGCACGCGGGAGGATGACCCTCTCGCGGCGCCGCTCCGCAGACGAAGAAGGGGCAGAAGACGGCGGACACAACGTCCGTCGCCCTCCGCCCCTGGGTGATCCGCAGGCGACAGGCGCGGGGGCGCCACCGCCTGCATTTCCAGGATCACCCCACTCGTCGGGCCACAATGGTCGTGCACTCCGGCCATTGTAACGATCCCTCCCCACTAGGGGGGGTCTGAGGGGCCCGCCGTAGGGCGGGCAGTCACCGGCGGGGGCCTGGACGCTATGGACTCCCAGGCCCTCTCCACGCAGGTGAGGTCGGAGCGCCGCTGGGTATTTTTAGTGGGTATACCGGGAACGCCTTTACCGGGAGACCCACATACCCCTCTCCCGTCCCCCGACGGGAAGGGGATGCATAATGACATTTTTTCCCAGCGACAAAAAAAAAAAAAAAAAAAAAAAAAAAAAAAAAAAAAAAAAAAAAAAAAAAAAAAAAAAGGATCGCCTTGGCTGCTACGACTGGACACTCCAACTGTATGGTGCCCATTCCTCCGCGGCAAGGTCTAATGGCCCGGCCCTTGATGGCTGTGATGGCATAGCCCTCCGCCGCGGCTATCGCGGTCATCACCTTCCTAAGACCCGGAGAACTCGAAAATTCGAGTCCCTACTTGGATCTTCCGGCACGTGACTGCTGCCCCAGCCCCAAGTTCTCAACAACCTCAGCTGCCATCTAGGTAGTCGGGGCGGCTGCAGTGGACTTTTTGCCCCTGCCCTTGCCTTTGCCCTTGATTGCTCCCTGAGGGCTGTGGTCGCTAGGAGACCCGGTGCGGGAAATGTTGCCTTATCTGTCACGAGAGGAGGGCGGAGCCGTTTCTTTCGGTCCTCTATTCGGTCTGGACGAAACAGGTCCTGATGAAGGCCCTCTCTTTCATCACAACCTTGCGTATCCTCAAGATTGAAAGAGTGGCGCTGTAGCATGTGGGCTTCGCCTGCAACTGCTGCGTCTCGTCAGAAGTGGTGCGCTGCGCCAGCTCCTTGACGATGCTGAGCAAACTCGCTGCACGGCATTTCAGGGCCTTCTGGAAGGTCCCCTTCAGGTTGGAGGACTTGGATGCCACCTCCAAGATCTCCAGCTGGTCCTCCAGAGCTATGCGCTCCATTTCCTCTACGGAGTGATCCGCGTAGAGGACGCTGGTAGCCGGCCTAGGCTCATCTCCTTCAAGTCCATCTGGACGACAACCCGCTGAGCGGGCTGCTCCACTGTATTCGGAGATTCTCCGGAGCTTCGCCTAAAGAGGGCTCTCTTCCTCGATTGGCGGTTTGTGGAGCCGCAGTTCGAGCCACTCCTTAAGGACTTCACGTCGGAATAGTCCGACTCTAAGTCGTTCCCTCTAGCCAGGCTGGCCACGGATGCAGCGCGGCTGGTCCCCAATGCCGAAGCATCGCAGGACGTGGTTGGCCCTGAGAAGGGCCTTTGGGTTAGCCCTGAGAAGGGCCTTTGGTTGGCCCTGAAAAGGCCGTTTTGATTGACCCTGAGAAGAGCCTTTTGGGAGAAATCGCCCGGAGGCGTCTCTCACCTGCTTAGACATAGCTATCGACTATATCGAAAGCACACAATCAGTAAAAAGTATTTGATAAACAGCGTTCGTTCGCCGTCAGCCTGCCACTCCGTTACGGTGGTCAGGCTTAACGTGGCCCAGGGGTCACTACGAGGAAGTCAACGCTACAAGGAACCCCCTTGTGTGGGGTAACCCCTTTTTTTTTTGTCGCTGGGAAAAAATGCCATTACGCATCCCCTTCCCGTCGGGGGACGGGAGAGGGGTATGAGAGACTCTCGGTAAAGGCGTTCCCGGTATACCCACTAAAAATACCCAGCGGCGCTCCGACCTCACCTGCGTGGAGAGGGCCTGGGAGTCCATAGCGTCCAGGCCCCCGCCGGTGACTGCCCGCCCTGCGGCAGGCCCCTCAGACCCCCCCTAGTGGGGAGGGGTCGTTACAATAACCGGAGTGCACGGCCATTGTGGCCCGACGAGTGGGGTGATCCTGGAAATGCAGGCGGTGGCGCCCCCGCGCCTGTCGCCTGCGGATCACCCCCAGGGGCGGAGGGCGACGGACGATGTGTCCGCCGTCTTCTGCCCCTTCTTCGTCTGCGGAGCGGCGCCGCGAGAGGGTCATCCTCCCGCGTGCGCTCCGCCGCCTCGAGGTGAGGTCCTCCGTCCACTGCCGAGTGACGGCGTCCCTCAGCTCCCGGCGGATTTCCTCCCGCTCCCCCGGATCCGGACGACGGTTCAGTGCCCTCTGACCCGCCGTCCATTCGTACACTCTGGCGAGTACCCAAGCCTCCAATTCCCAAGGGTGGGTGCCCGCCAGAACGCACGCCGCCGCAAAACTCACTGTGCGGTACGCCCTAGCCACCCGCTGTGCAATGGCCCTTTGTGCAGCGACGTTCTCCCTTCGGCACAGTAAGTCCGCCCATATGAGAGCCCCGTAGAGGGCCATACTTTTTAATATGCCGGCGTAGAGGCGCCGGCATCGATCACCAGGGCTCCCCACGTTCGGGAGGAGCCACGAGAGGGCGCCCGCTGTTTTCAGCAGGCGCGTCGACAGCCCGGCGAAGTGAGCGCCGAAGCGCCACTTGTTGTCAAGCACCAGGCCCAGATATTTCATCTGGGCCTGCACCTCAACGCGGGCACCCTCAACGTGTATATGGGCGTCGGGCGGTTGGCGCTGCCGAGGCCCATGGAAAAATACGGCCTCGGTCTTGTGCAGCGCCACCTTCAGCCCTAGGCGGGAGATTCGGTCCACCACTAGCGAACCTCTCGCCGAGGCCAAGCTGGCCGCCTCCCCGAAATTCCTCCCCCTGGCAGTGAGGAGGGTGTCACCTGCATAGCAGATGACAGACGTACCACGGGGGAGATTTTCCCGCAAGAGCCAGTCGAATCCGATGTTCCACAGGAGCAGTCCTAGAACAGAACCCTGTGGAACACCGGACTCGACGTCGTATCTGCGGAGCTCGCCCGACCTGTTGGTTAGGCGGACTGTCCGATCTCTCAGATAGTCCGCCAACAGACCCCGCAGATACTGAGGCACTCCATGGAAACGGAGCGCCTCTAGCACGGTGGAGTGGGGAATGGAGTTGAAGGCGTTGACTATGTCGAACGACACAGCCAACACTCCATCCCCCGCGGCCATCGCCTCCTTCACCCCGTCCCTGAGTCAGGACAGGGCATCCACCGTCGAACGCTCAGCTCGAAAACCAAACTGAGCGTCCGCTAAGTCCGGGCCAATTGTGCGCAGGTGGCAGTTTATGCGGGCGGCGAGGATCCTCTCGAACATTTTTCCGACCTCATCGAGCAGAACGATGGATGGTGCCGCCTTGTACGGCCTCCCAAACGGGTCAACGTTGAGACCCAACAACATTTCCCCCCTCGCGCTACCCTGAGACTCGGCCATTCGCGTCGTCAGGATAGCCTTCGCCTCTATGTAGGCAGCATAGAGGCGGCCCTCGTTTTCGAGGTCGCGACGACTCCGTCGCCGGCTCCTTGTGTATTCCCTCCTGGTGGCCACATAGGCGGCCCGGAGATCCCCCAACTCCTCTGACCACCAGTACACAGCGCGGCTGGGAGGAGGACGGCGAGACCGAGGCATGCTTGAGTTGCACACCTCGGTCAAGGAGTCCCTCAGACGGACTGCCGTGGCGTCCACGTCCCGGCCGTCGACAGGAGGCGACAGCCAGTCCTGCACGAAAGCCGCCTCCTTGGCGGCCTCCCGGTCCAGGCGGGTGAGCGCCCACCGCGGGAAGTGCGATCGACCCACGCGGCCCCCCCGGGAGCCCTGTGTGGAGACATCGAACCGCATGTATCGGTGGTCCGACAGCGTCTCCACCAGCTCTACCCGCCAGTCCACAACGCGGGCCGCCAAAGAAGGGGAGGCGAAGGCGAGGTCCACGATGGAGCCCCCCTTTCGCCGCACGCACGTGAGGACTGTGCCCCTGTTGAGGAGGGACAGACCGGACGACACGGACCAGACCTCCAGCTCGCGACCTCGGGCATAGGTGGTTGGATTACCCCACACCACCGAC
Organism: Dione vanillae; assembly: GCA_037178615.1. Lineage (NCBI taxonomy): Eukaryota > Metazoa > Arthropoda > Insecta > Lepidoptera > Nymphalidae > Dione > Dione vanillae. Next base: position 143,564 of record JAZFAU010000264.1, read on the forward strand.
TTGGCGTTAAAATCGCCCACCACCAGCACCCTACGCTGCACCACTCTGCCAACCACCATGGCTAGGACTTCAAGAAAGCTCTCGAAGTCCGTGAGAGGGCGGTTTGGGGAGATGTACACCCCAATGAGGGCCACGTCACCCCACGCGGCGGCCGCGTATCCCGGTCCCCTCTCTAAGAGCGAGAGGGGAGGGGAGTCTGTGGAAGACCGCGCTACCAGTGCTACCGAGCCGTTGTCGTCTCCCAGCCAACTGCTGGGGACAGAATACGGCTCGGCAACAACCGCCACGTCCACCAACCATTCTGCGAGGGTTTGGACCAGTAAATCCTGGGCCGCTCTGCAGTGGTTGGTGTTCGCCTGGACAATACGATGAGTTCCGTTCATTCGGTGTTCATCGCATTCCCCTCGGTGGCCGGCGCGGTAACTGGTGTTACGTCCGCGGCGGTGGCAGCGGCAGGTCGCGCCTGCGCTTTCCCCTTCTTAGATGGCGGGCAGCACTTCCTGCCCGACATCACGTGGTCAGCTGGACGACCGTTTGCAGCGCATACTGCGCAGCGCGGAGCCGCAGCCTCACAGGTGGCCGACTTATGTCCCTCCTTTCCGCAACGGAAACACAGTTCCGTGCGCTCGGCAGTGGAGGGACAGAGAGCCCGGGTGTGGCCAATGCCGAAGCACTTGAAGCAGCGCATCGGCCTGTCTTCAAGTGCCCGGACCCTACCCGAGCTAAGCCCGACCGAGAGGCGACCCTTGGCCAGGACCGCCTTTGCTGCTACGACTGGGCACTCCGCGGCCGTGCCTAATGGCCCGGCCCTTGATGGCTGTGATGGCACAGCCCCCCGCCGCCGCTATCGCGGTCACCACCTCCTCTTGGGTGACCGAATCGTCGAGGTCGGTCACTTCGAGAGCCACGCATTTCACTGGCCTCGCCACCTTGGCCGTGTCGGCGACAACCTCTTTGAGTTTGGACGCAAAGAGATCCGCCTTGGTGCCGCCCTGAGACCCGGAAAATAGGAAAATACGAGCCCCCGTTTGGGTCTTCCGGCACGTGACCCTACCAGCCCCGAGTTGCGCTGGGTCGATACTTGTACGGGCCCGCCGCAGCACGGACTCGTACGTCTCCCCCCGTTCCGCTGCCTCTGTGGTCAGCGTGACCACGACAGCAGCGGTCTTAGGAGGAGCAAGCTTCTTCCCCTTGTTCGCCACAGGCGAACTTGGCTGCAGGGGCCTTAGGGGCTGACTTCTTCCCCTTCCGCTTCCTCGGTACCACCTTTGTCCAAGGCGCATTGGAAGGGGTGGTGGAGGGCAGAAGCGGGTCTTCCCTCTCGACGACCTCAGGTGCCGTCTGGGTAGTCGGGGCAGGTGCAGAGGACTTCTTCCCCTTGCCTTTGCCCTTTTGGGGTAACCCCTACCACAAGCACCCTGCGGTGCGCCACTCTGCCGGCTACTATAACGAGGGCTTCGAGAAAGTTTTTGAAGTCCGTGTGGGGGACACCCCAATGAAAGCCGTCGCCCCACGTCTTTGTAACCTGGTCTCCTTTCTAAGAGCGAGAGGGGAGGGAAGTCTTGAAGACCGCGTCACCAGTGTACGAGCCTTTATCGTCTCCCAGCCAACTGCTGAGGACGAAATACGGCTCATTGACAACTGCCACGTCCACCAACCACTTTGCAAAGGTCTTGAACAGCAGGTCCGGGGCCGCTCAGCAGTGATTGATATTAGCCTGGAGAATACGACGGGTTCTGGTCATTATTCCGTGTTTTATCTCATTCCCCTCGTGGCCAGTATTGTAATTGGGGTTTTGCAGCCTCGAACTCGACTTGTGGGATACAAGCCCCTTTCGGCAACGGACGGACAGTTCCATGAACTAGAGAAGGCCCTCTTCCTTAACTGGCGGTTTGAGGAACCACAGTACAAGCCACTTATAAAAGACTCCATCTCGGAGTAATCAGACCCGAAGTCGCTCCCTATTGTGAGACTGACGGATGTTGCCTAGGCTGCTAGTTGTCCACGAAGTGCCCTTTTTTGATCAAAAAGTGCGGCTGCCTCCTGGATTCAAAGGTTGAGTATCGAGTTTCTTTGGATTCTGGCCTAGAACCATTTCTATCTTCGCATCCGTGAATGAGGGGTCATCATCTGCGAGAGTTGAACTGATTGACTGGACGTTAGAGTTTTACCCGTTGTTTCTCTTAAATGCATGTCCTTATGCCTCTTCGATGTCTTCCTGATGACTCTGTTTATGCCATCCCAGACGCTTTCACTATCTTGAGACGTGCGACTATCTTGAATACTCTTTCCAGCTTTTTTGTGGCTACCTCTGTTGCTCTAGGTTGTAATTAAGTATGAAGACTATTGCATTTGTTATTTGACCACGCTTAACACCATAACCTGAAATTTAATATAAGTCATAATTTTCTTACTTTCATGAAAATTAATAAAAAAAATTTTAGTTTTAAGTCTTACCTCCGATTTATTTCATATTTGTTAAGCAAGATGTCAACGTTTGCTGACACCGAGGCAGAAGAAGAAGTCACGCATTCAGTATCCGATCATTCTCGAAATGAGATTCTCAATACGTTGTAGATAACAAAATGACAATTTTATTTTCATTATAACATAAAAACACAACACACAACTTTTTAGCGTGCCTACAAAATGTTTAGCAACGGGTAGAGTAGTAAAGAAGTTATAGTTAGTCAGATATTTCTACCACAACCTCGGTATGGAACCGCTAATGCTTTTACTACGCTTTCACCCTGATTTTTTTTAAAGCAAATCTTCTCTGAAATCTAAAAATATAAAAGAGTATTATTAATAACACCATACAGATGCCAAGAATTCGAAAGTGACTTACATAAGTTTTTTAAATAATTTAAAAGACATACTCTTGTTTTATTCTTTTCCTGTCTTGTTGCGTTTGTGGAAATATTATCCACTTTGCCATTAATGCAGGATGTTTCAAAACATCCACAATCTGTTTAACGCAACGACTCGTAGTGCGTTGGGCACGATGCAGAGAGATGCCTTATATGCGCTGGTAAGATCCTGTGGCCAAGAAACTAAGAGCACACAAAACCTAGAAGAGAGAGAGATTTCATTGGATCCTTTCAGACCACCTAACTCACATAATTCCTTACACATGGTTCAGTAAACTACCTTATTTAGCCGAAATCTCTGTATAAACAGGGGTTCCGACATTTCCTTAACCGTCTCTGCGTAGCGACGATTTTAATTTATCGTTGGCGCCTGAGCCACACATCCTCATTATGAGCTTACCATAAAATATTCAATGCGTGCATTATTAAGACGAATATATATACCGTAGTCAAAGGATTGTTCACAACTCAACTAAAAGACGCCATTTTGTAGCGTTTTCTGCAGGGTTTCGTACTTCGATAGGTGAGCGTTATCCATTAACTCTGACAGCCGCAATCGATGTCAAAATGAGTAACTTTGCTGTCATTTAGCGATCGACACTAAAGAAAGGATAAATGTGAATCGCTGCTGTGTTTTTTTGTATTTTTCAGATGTTTTATTGTGTCTTAGCAGCTCTTCGAGACGAGAATCTGTTTGGGGCGTCGGGAAGTAACGACTGGCAAATCTTTGACGCGCGACGATCCGCGAGGCTATTGAAATACAGAAACACCCTAATTTCCATAGAGAAGACGGTTGGAAGCTTTCTACCACTTGGGATCCACTTATAAAAATTTTAAAATCCCAAACACACCACACCAGAGGGCAGGATACAGTCAGCTCATTCTGCAGGAATCCAGGGCAGTACGCGAGGCAACTCAGGATATATCAAATGACAGACGAATGCCACCTGAGTCTACCCGTGACCACGGACTACTGCAAAGTGTTCGAAACGTCGGGTTTCACAAAAAATGTTAATATACGCGATAAATCCGTTAAAATTGTTTTATTTAAAATGTATAAAAATCGCGAAAATCAAAGAACTTATTATCAAAGAACTTATTATCCTCACATTTTAACTCGCACGTTTGAAGACGTTTAGAATTAATATTGGGATAATGCAATAAGAACGCCTCCGCCATTCTTTTTAGAATGAAAACCAGAAGTCTCTCGATCCCTTCTGTATATCACGTAGCGATAATCAAAAAGTTCCGAATCGAAGATGCTACTGTTCAACCATGTTTGAGTCAGAATTATATTATCAATGTACACACTATATTACAAAAAAACCATTAGTTTTAGTCCTTAAGCCCCTAATATTTTGATAATATATTTTTAGATTATCGAATAAAAATGTTTTTAGGCCAAAATATTGTCTTATATATTTATATTTAAACTAAGTCAAGTTTTTTAAGGCTAAGGTGTCTTGTATTAAGATAAATTTGGCACCCTCAGATTTACGCATAAATATTCTACCGTTTCGCACTCATACTTTAAGTCTTGCAGCAGCATGAAGAGCCCTGTTTTCCGGAGTCAGATTTTCTACAACGTAAATTGAAGATTTTTTCTCGTCGGCTATAAGTTATATAGCTATAGTACGTCGGCGGAAGTTGTCACGCAGGCGGGGGCTACTAAAGCGGACAAGAAAAGATCGAGGGCGAGGAGAATTGCTATTCATTTTGGCGATACGTGAGTCGTAATAAACATCCTCATCTTTAATTGGGCAATTGATCGTTTGACCCAGTTGTTGAACCATTTGCTTAAGAATATCTTCGCTGCGATGCTCCGGAACACAGTGAATTTCGATGTTACAGGCACGGGACTGCTGGTCTATTTGTCTGAGACGTAGTGACATATCGCGAGTAGATGTGCGAAGGATTTCATTTTCTTTTTGTAGATCCGCTAAGTATTTTTTTTGTGTATCAATGTCCTTTTTTATTGTATCATATTCATTACTTAGAAAACTTAATGATTGATCAAAAACAGAAATTTGGTTTTTAATTTCCAATAATTGACTATTGAGAGCAGAGCGTAATTCATCCCGTATAATTTCACGAATACTGTCAGCGAACATGAGCAGTTAGTCGAGGTCCCTGATATAGTGAGTAAAGTAACGTTTTCATATAGTTACGCATTACTGAGTGTGGAAGTAGGACAAATCGGTGTGTCAGTGTTATCTCTCATAGGTTCCTTACAACGGCACGACGGACATATCCACATCGCCTTAAATTCGCTAGAGAAAGTATCAAATTTAGTAGCCGATATGTTGAGGCAACCATAATGATACTTATCAAGACATCGCGAGCAATGCATTGCATTATCTTTTAAATCATGCGTACAACCAGAACATTTACTTAAAGGCATTTTTGCTAATTATAATTATATAATACGGTAATTCACAACAAAAACATGTAAATATGATCTCGCCGTGGCTGGGATCGAACTCGGTTTTGTCGCCGGTTTACGCCGACTTGTAACCACAAGACCAAGTGATCACTTAGTATGCATGCGAAGTTTTCGTGTATATGGTGCTAGTGATAGCCAACTGTTAGAGGGTCAACGACCGGAGACAAAGAACGACAACGTTAACAGCTCACGAGTTGTGTTCACTACCACATTACACTAATTAATTGATTTATTTTGTCTTATTGTTTCCTTATTTGTTATAATTCAAATTAAAAACTGTTCATCGTTTAATAATTTTTCACTATTGAACGATAAAGATGACAAACATCCATCAAAACTAAACACTGATCACACTTGTACAGAAAAATTTTAAATTCCGTAATAACAACTGACCAACTTGGTTTTATCGGTAGATAACAATTGTCCTTTAATATTGACTAATTTAAATCAAAACTGTAGTAAATTCACTAACATAGCACTTTGGGAATTATTTTAAAAGCTTTTGTTTTACGGAGACGACTCAATACGCTGTGCTGCCGCCAACGGCCAAAATACTTTTAATATTAATGAATATACTAAAATAAAATGAAGCCAACTGTCCGCAATGATCTGAACTTAACACAATAATTATATATTTATCTTTGGGTACAGCGTGTCGGGAGCGCTCCTTCTCCACATTGCATTTGTCACGGTTTCGGGAGTCCGAGAGGGACTGTTTCGTAGATATCCTGCAGACTGTTCGTGCGGTTGCTTTACCCTTCCTCATCAGTGTCGCAGACTACAGCGCTCCGATCGCGACCCGGGTGCCTTTCTTTGGGGTCGAGTAGAGAAGGCTGACGCTCCTTCTGGTGCTTTAGCCAACAGACGATGTCTCTACATCCGAGTAGGACACAGGAATCTGTCTGGGTGGGTGATGGTGAATTCAAAATGAGATCAGAGCGCTCATCCACGAGTTCGGGACTACGCCGATTGAATAGGAAAGCCGAAATAGACGCGTTAGTACCGGTGTCAGCTCCTGAGTTGAAGCAACGCAAGAACAGAGCACTAAAGGAGAAATGCCATCAGGTCCACTCAATTTGTGGATGTCCAAAGAAGAGAGGGCTCGCCGAACAGCTTTTTGAGTGAACTTAATGTCCGACATTGAGCTCAGACATCTCGGGATTGCTGGCGGTGTCTTGCCTTGGTCATCAAGAGTCGAGTTAGAGGCTAAGAGAGTTTCCAGGAGGTCGGCTTTCTCTTTGACCGTATGGACGAGGATGTCATTCTCGGTGCGTAATGGCGGAAACGAGGTTTGGACAGTCATTAGCCACAGCAAGGTCAAATACATACTAATGTAATGTATATATGGGCGCAAATCAATATACGTTTTATGAATTTATTGTTACGAAAGTATTTAATATTGAAATTAATGTTTCATTATTCAAATCTATAAAACCTATTTGTTATGTAAAGTTCTTTATAATATTAATTTTGAATATTGAACAGAAAATGTCAGCTATAAAATAAATAAAAGGACTGAATTATGTAATGTTGATCTCTTCTGTATTAACTATTGTACGAGAATAAACCAATTGATATTACTCTGATTATCAACTAAAAATCTAGAGGTACTTAGGTATTTAAAAGGATTTATGAGGATTGTATGATGAAATACAAATAAAAATTATATTTTTCTGCGCCGGCGCCACGCGCCATTGCGCGTAGACAATACTAAATGGGCAATTTAAATGATTGCGGATGTCTGTATGTCATACGTTAATTGTGTAATTGAATTTGTTTTTCTTATCTTTAATATATGTATACATATATACATAGATATGTATAGAATACGCTCTTTAAGTGAGTTTTATATTAGGGCTTCCGGGACCCTAAGAATCTTTTGAATATTTTAATTATAAACCCTTTAAACCTACACTTGGGTCGCAAGTCCCAAGCGCTGCTCGGAGCTCATTTTCACCCTACACGATGGGCCCGGCCCGGCCCGTAATTTCTTCTCTTTTTCTATGCATAAAGCTAAGCGGAGACATTAAAATGTCATGGTCTTCGATTTTAGATATGTTTTAAAAGCAAAGGAAAATGAGAGGGATATGATATGTTGGCATTTTACAAATCGCTTTTCTTAACTATTCGTAGGGTTATTGGATATTACTTTCTTGCATAAACTTATAAATTGAGAAATAGATTGCAACGAACTACTGCCAAAAATCGAAAAACATTTTTCCCACTGAGGACAAATGGTAGAGCTCGATTAAAAAAAGAAATATAATTTTTTTTAAAGTAAAGTAAAAACTTGGCACAACTGTCCCTTTAACCAGTATCGTGAAACTGACAATTTCATCTTTCACATTGCTAATATTGATATTATTAGAGACTTCATTATAGTATTTGAAAAGAAATTAAAAAAAAATTATAAATACATAATACATATAAAGGATGACTACAACGAAAAATATTCAACACTTTAGTATATTATAATTTTTAATAAATATTGTTATTGTTTATCTTCAAATGAAGAACGCTGTAAAAACATTTTTACTGTCTTTTTTACAGATCTTTACTTGTAAGTTTTTATATTAGTCTCTTAGAAATTATATAAACGTTGTTTTATTTTTTTTTTTAGCTTCACGCTTTTATCCCGCACATGGCAGGGTATGCAGAGGGAACTGCAGGAACCATAAGAACCTAGTGTTAAGATACTCCGTTACTTAGTCCCTGCTTACTCCGTCCCCGTTGTTTTTTAAATGTATTTAACCCTAGTATTAAATTAGAATATCTCGGTCATGTGCTTAGGCACGATAGGTATAAGCTACTACAAGTCATCATGATGGGCAAAGTGGAAGGAAAGAGGCGCGCTGGACGCCGGAAAAAATCGTGGCTTAAAAACATCAGGGAGTGGACAGGCATCACCTCTGTCGAACAACTGTTCCGATTGGCCATGGACAAGGAGAGGTTCAGGGAATATATTAAACACAGTTATCTATACAAATGAAATTGCATTAGTAAAAATATTATTTTCAACTCACAAATACGTTGACTATAAGTTAAGCCAAGGTCAGAGCTCTTCTAGCTTCTTCTCTATTTACTATTTACTATCTTTAGCTCTATTTACATTTCAGTTAATGAGAATAAAAATTTATCGTTAGTTAATTAATGGTATGTTCATTAATACAACAATATATGATAATAGTTCATCAATCAAGTCAAAAAATGTACACAGAAACATAAGCAAATGACCTAACCTTCTAATAAAATATAGTGTTGTCGCCGTCGTGACGCAGAGACGTAGCGTCTACCTGTAAACGCGACGGTTTGTGGGTTCGGTTCCCACTCGAAGAAGATGTGTTTTTCTATTTCCATTTTTTTTGCTCTGGAAACTAGGCAAATCACAGTGTTCAGTTCCGCCAAACAACACGCAATGACTTGCGGAAAGTGGGGACGAAGAAAGCAGGGACTAAGCAACGGAGTGTCTTAACACTAGGTTACTATGGTTCCTGCAGTTCCCTCTGCCTACTCTGCCATATGCGACATTCCTTATCCTGCACATGGCAGGGTGAAGACAAAAAAATGTACAGCGTAATATACACGTTACCATGGTAACGCGTAACGGATCAACAGCTCCTGTAG
>JAZFAU010000264.1:157500-360000 GCA_037178615.1 Dione vanillae
TCATTTCAAACGTCAGGTAATAAAACAAAGACGCGGTAGTGACTTACGGCTTGTGGGTTCGATTCCCACTCGGGGAAGATGGCTTTTTGATTTCCATTTTCTTCACTCAGGAAACTAGGCAAAGCGCGGCGATGAGTTCCGCCACTCAACACGCAATGCTTTGAAAAAGACGGAAATCGGGGACCAGCATCGGAGTGTCTTAACACTAGGTTTCTATAAAAAAAAGATGGATAGTGAGTGATAAACGTATTATATACGGTATATAACTATTGTATATGGCAATTATTTATGTTTTTAATATTTTTTTCATTCCGTTTAATAAATATAAAGTAATTTCAATAAGACCTCTACCTGCTAGGATGTCTAGAGCTCGTTAGCGAGAATTGTAGAGTTTGTTGAAATACGATTCATAATGTTTTCAGTTTGCGAACCTTTCACAAAATTTAATTGGATAGCCGTGGTTCCTGGTAGCTTTGTTGGATTTTTATTGAATTAAAAATTCTTTATGTATATGTATATACATATATAGCAGTACAACTGGATTTAATTAGAAAAATTTGAATAAAAAAAGTAATTCTTATTTTGTGCTTCATTTCAATGAAGGTGTCATTGGACCATTAACACAAATGTTTCAAAGTCCAATGATAGCAACTTAGTGGTCCATTCAAGGTGACGGTGGTCTAAAGAAAGCAACTCGTCACTGAAAAGTTATATTAGTATAGTTCTAAAGCCTCTCAACTTTCATTGCCAATAATTTATATATCATTACTTTATATAAAAAATCATCAAATTCCATTAATTGTCTTAATTTGTAGGCGATATTTCACGACATATAATGTTAAGTGGTCCAATGATAGCAACCTTCAACTATATATATATGTATATATACATATATATATGTATATATATATATATATATATATATATATATATATATATATATATATATATATATATATATATATATATATATATATATATATATATATATATATATATATATATATATATATATATATATATATATATATAAACTACATATTTTACTAAAAATGACAATATAATTAATAAAGAACTGAATCGTAAAGCTTTTAAAGTTTGCTTTCATAATATATTAAGCTTAAACGGAAATATAAAGCTTTTGACGAAACTACTTGAATTTTCATAGCTCACGTCCCTCTACGATGAGGGCTCTCGCTCAGACGTTTCAAGTGCATATATATATAACATATATTATATATGTTAAGCTTAGACTCTATTATCATAGTTTGGTGTTTTTTTATTTTTTACTTTTGAGTATAGTATATTGTAGGATGGGGGTTGTGATGTCTTAGGACTATAAGAACCCATGGATCAAGTGGCCCGTAAGGGCTGGTTTAAATTAATATGAGTATACTTATAATTTATAACTTTTTTTTTTATATTAACTAAGAAATGGGAAATATATAAATATTTTTATTATATAAATATTTAGATAATTAATTTAAATCAATTTGTAACATATTTCAGTTTACTTGTTTAAAGGTCGTTTAAGGCTTATTAATGTTAAGGCCTCTAGGTAGTGCTATATACTCTAATAATTATTATAATAATAATTTAAGATGGCTAAACTAAATTATATTGTACATGATTCCTTCTTTATACCCCATATCTATATATATTCAATGTGAAGTAATATAATAAAATAACATATTTAAGCTTTCAGCTAGTGCTAACACAGTCCGTTCCCACTCTTTGCTCAATTAATAAGATATTGCGTACTTTTATCCAAGTAAAGAGTGATGAAATGAGAATCTTCAAGTGAGAATCTTCTTCAAACCCATGTTCATCATTTTTACTTACTATACATATATATATATATATATATATATATATATATATATATATATATATATATATATATATATATATATATATATATATATATATATATATATATATATATATATATATATATATATATATATATATATATATATATATATATATATATATATATATATATATATATCGTATCTGCGTCGTGGCGCAGAGGCGCAACGTCTGCCTGTAATGCGACTAACGCGACGGTTTCTGGGTTCGATCCCCAGTCGGGGGAGATGGATTTTTCTATTTCCATTTTCTTCGCTCTGGCAACTAAGGCCAAAGCGCGGCGTTGAGTTCCGCCACTCAACACGCAATGCCTCGAAACGGCGGAAAGCGGGGACGAAGTAAGCAGGGACTAAGTAACGGAGTGTCTTAACACTAGGTTCGTATGGTTCCTGCAGTTCCCTCTGCCTACCCTGCCATGTGCGGGATAAAAGCGTGAAGCTAAAAAAAAAAAAAAAAAAAAAAAAAAAAAAAAAAAAAAAAATATATATATATATAAAAATATATATATATATATATAAAAAATATATATATATATATATACCACCGCAGTGGCTGTACTGGGTCTAGCGCTAGGTCTGAGCGGTCGACGCTCTAGAGATCAATAGTCTGGAATCAAGTTGGGTGGGTTTACAGTATTGTTAAACGTCTTTTAATTTATAGATTAAGCAAATAAATGAATATTGTTTTTGCAAACTTAATAAAAGTGAATATATAGACTGTCGTAGTGTAGCAACTGACTATAAGAAGACAAAAGTGCGGCGTTTAACTCCGCCATAGCACATGCTATGTCCTTAATAACTGGGAGTCAAAACTCTGTTGTTTATTACATTAAAACTTTAAATTATAAATTTTTAAACAAAAATATCAGCCTCTAGAAATACACGTCAAACAACAACAACAACGGTCAAAGATATTTTCATTGTGGTTTTGTACTTTTATTATTTCATGCTAAGCATCTAAATGAGTTGTCTACAGTTAAATCATATTTATATATATACATATACATATACAAATTTACAATATATGACTACATGCTATGTTTTTACAAAAAGTTTATCACTCATAAGGTAAGAATTGTTATTATTATTATTTCCAGAATTATGATACATTCTAAACGGATTACATCGAAATTTTGACTTTTTTCTAACTTCACGCTTTATCCTACTCATGGAGTAAGTAGAGGAAGCCCACAGGATGCGTGGAAATCTTGTGTTAGGACACTCCATGCCCCGTTTTCCACTTTACTTAACCCAACGCCGCACTTGCCGGTTGCCAGAGCGAAGAAAAGGAAAATAAAATAGTAAATCTTCCCTGAGTAGGAATTGGAACCCCACAAACGTCGCAATGGTATACGCTGTGCATCTGCACCACGACGGTCCTCATTGAAGATTCAATCGAATTAATTAATAACGTAACCCTTAAAAATCGCCTATTGCCTAGCGTACATAAAATATTTTTTATTCCAGTAAGTAAGTACTTTGAAGACAATAACTTAATTGGTTGGAGCGTTTAAATTTAACTTTCACATGGATTCTTTTGGTACAATAATTTAATATATAAATTTAAATGATTAACACTTTTTGTAGAATATTCGCTATAATATTAATGAAGGTTTCCAAACATTCTAGTTTTTAGAAGAAGAAAACGATGGCAAGTTTTTTACAGGGCAGTTGAACTTAGAAATATAGTCAATATATATTTGGGTCTATATTTTTAGACAAGACTCAAGTATTTTATTACGACACAATTTCATAATCTTAACATATTCATAACTATTAGTCAAATATTTTTAACCGTAGATCAACAAAACGAATTTTTTCGTGTGACCAACCCCGATATACCTACCTAGGTTCTGTAGGCGGGGCGAGTACCAATCGTATACGAGCGAGAGAGATGGGCGCTAGGGAAGCTGCGTTGCCATGGCAACGACAAGTAGCCCAGATAATGAGATAGATTCTAGACCTAGTTGCGGTAGTATCGATTTTGTGATACGATTTCAAGTTACGCTAGTCGTTATGCAGCATTTTAGTATGGAGTAAATATGCAATATTAAAGGTTAAAAGCAATCTTTTTAAATTGAGGGCACAGAGGGAATAAGAGGAAAAGAGTGTGAGGATAGAGAGAGAAGAGAGGGTTCTCTTATGTCAGTAGGTACTAACGCAAATCTTCATAATAAAATAAATAGGTTATAGTTAGCGAGAAACGAACCTGTAAAGATTGTGTGCAAACTAATAATGACCATTTTGTTGATTTAAATTAATTTAAAAGAACATAAACATTAAAGATTTTCCTTTAAATTTTTTATTTTGCCAGAGCAATTCTAATCTGTTAATCCTTCCTTGTTCCTTCTTTCCCATTTTTTATAACTTCACGCTATACACCTCATATAACAGAATATAGCTATATTTCTTAATAGGCAAAATATCTCTTCCATCAAATGAGAATCAAACCCATTACCAACTTACAGCTCAATGCTGCCAGACTGCGCCATAGCTTCAAATTATAAATTATCTAAAATTTAAATTACACATACAAGATAAAGGATGCTGTAAGGATTTGAACTCGTAACCTCTGACCATCAGTGGTAAAGATTTTAATTTTTATAAATAATAAAATTAAGCTCAATTTTGATGTGGTTCACATAGCTTATTACCAAACAACATATTACGGCTTATATTATTAATAAGGATTTTAAGATTTTAAATTAGTTATTTTTATTAAGATTTATAAAAGGTCACCCAATATAACAGATTTTTTATAACTTCACGCTTTATCCCGCACATAGCAGGGTAGGCAGTGGGAACTGAAGGAAACATGGGAACTTAGGGTTAAGACACTCCGTTCCCAGCATTCCACCTTCTTTCGAGTCATTGCATGTTAAGTGGCAGAATTTAACGCCGCGCATTGCCTAGTTGCCAGAGCGAATAAAATGTAAATGAAAAATCCATCTTCCTGTCATGGGAATTGAACCCACAATCGCCGTGTTTGCGGACAGACGCTACGCCTCTGTGACGGTCGTCTATACAATTATTATTAGCATATACTTTTAAGTCTAGAAGAGTCTTAGTCAAACAATTCTATATAAATATCGTGTACTGCTAACTCATCTGCCTGTATATGGATATTTGTTCAACACTAAGCCGTGGGCGGATTTTATAATACACTATTATTATAGAGCAAATAAATCGCCGTAATCGCATTCAATGTTTGTGGTTCTGTACTAATATTATAAAACTAAAGATTTTTTTTATTAATTTCACGCTTTATCCCGCGCATCAGTCGGCAAAGGGAATCGTTAGAAACAAGTGTTAAGACATTCCGTTTTCCGCTTTTCTCCTTATTAAACATTGCGTGTTGAGTGGTGGAAATTAACGCCGCGCTTTGCCTAGTTTTCCAGAGCGAAGAAAATGGAAATCCGTCTTCCCCGAGTGGGAATCGAACCCACAAACCGTCGTGTTAACAGGCAGATGCTATGCCTCTAACCCCTGCCTAACTCATAATTTCACATTTCAGATTTATAATTTCACGTTTTATCCCGTGCTTAGAAGAGTCAGCAGAGGGAATAGTAAGATACGTTCTTACGAGTTAGACTTAGCTTGGACGGATAAAGCAGGGACCAAGCAAAGGAGCGTTTTAACATTATTTCATATGGTTCCTGCAGTTCCCTCTGTCTTCCGTGCCATGTGCGGGATACAGCGTGAAGCTAAAAAAGAGTTAGACATTTCGTGTTGAGTCATTATTTAAAGTGCTACTATAACCCATAATATATAGGGTTCAATAAGCCACGTTCCAGTTCAAGATAGCATCATAACAATCGATTATCTTAATAAGTAAACGTTTTTATCTAAACTTAACATCTGAGTTTAATACCGTTGTAGAGGCGTAAATGAAGACAAACGCTCATACGTCTTGGCTTTTATAGCGCTGTGTGTTGCTTAGACGAAAGTACAATCGATTTTCACCTTTCCATTGTGGAAATAGAGAATATTTTTGGATATTTTGTAAGTGAGACCTTGTGGAAATTGGTATAGTAATAGGTTACACTCCCACGCAGTACGCATACTACAGTGTAGGGGGTGGGTAGAAACTTGATCTATTATTATTATTATAGCTTCACGCTTTATCCTGCTCATATTGTGGGCAGAGAGAACCGCAGGATTCGAGGGGACCTAGTGTTAAGACACTCCGTTCCCGTAATTTATTTATTGTGATAAAAAAATAGAATATACTTTTTATGATGGCATAATGGAATAATTTCTTATTGAAATCTTAAATTATAATTCATTTCAAAATAACAAGAGGGAAGGTAAGTATAGTATAATGCACTTTAAAAATTCAAAGCGAGCCAACTATTTGTATAGCTTTAGTTTCCTAGGCTATTTTACATAGACATATATATTTTTTATTAAAGAGGACCGTCGTGGCGCAGTGGCGTAGCGTCTGCCTGTAAACGCGACGATTTGTGTGTTCGATTCCCACTCGGAAAAGATGGATTTTTCTAATTCCATTTTCTTCGCTCTGGAAAAGTAGGCAAACGCGCGGCGTTGAGTTCCGCCCACTCAACATGCAATACCTCGAAAAAGGGGGAAAGCGGGGAACGGAGAAAGCAGGGACTAAGCAACGGAGTAGTCGTAACACTAGGTTCATATGGTTCGTGCAGTTCCCTCTGCCTACCGTGCAATATGCGGGATAAAGCGTGAAGCTAAAAAAAGAATATTAATCATAGTTTCTAAACAAAAACTACTCTACAGGCGAAGCAAGTAACACCTACGCGTAATAAGTCGCGATAGGCGATTGTTCAATTCTGAGAGTAATCGATACAAGGCCTATTTCATTGTGAGGATTTTATAACTATCTATTTTTTATAAATTATTATTACAATTTGAGGATATAAGATTAATTTGAAACTTTGATAATATATTTGGACCCTATCCTGCCATGTGCGGGATAAAAAAGCGCAGCATCTGTCTATAAACGTGACTATTTGTGGGTTAGATTCCCACTCGGGGAAGACGGAATTTATCATTTCCATTTTCTTCGCTCTGGCAACTAGGCAAAGCGTGGCGTTGAATTCTGCAATTCAACACGGAATGCCTCGTAAAAAGATAGTAAGCGGGGAACGGAGTGTCTATTTATCACCAGAAATAGTCCTATTAAGCAATTTGTATAGGGTTTTCCAATAGGGACGCTTGAATTTTGACAGCTGATTGCGGCCATGTTGTTTGAGTGACAGCTGTCAAATGCAATGTGTTATATTCATTCCGTCCTCCCAAACCACCATGGCAGGTTACAGTGTCGAGCATTACGTGAAAATCATAAAATTGTTTTATGAAAATGGGTCTTCAGTTCGAGCAACGTTCCGCGCACTTCGCCCGTTTTACGGTCGCGATGATCGTCCTGCCGAGTCAACTATCCGTCGATTGGTGGACTTCCTTATAACTATTTCTGGTGCATCTTAAAAGAAAATAAGCAAAGCTTATAGTTTATACTTTGTCTGATCTTCTATCAAGATAATTAATTGAAATAAAGGTCAAAATGAAATTTATATTGTTGGGAGCACAACAATTATGTTGTTGGAGTTTGGTTGGGAACCATATAAATGTGTCTTATAGAATTAACTTTCAAACGATAAAGCAATCACAATACAGTAGAAACTCGATTAATTGGACTAATTGTTGTAAGGCATTCGGATAATCAAAAATCCGTATTATCAAAAATATACAAATATGAATAAAATCGACAACTAATACAGATTAGCGAAAATCAATGTTTATTTAGAAAGATCCTTCCATGCTTGCATATTTACTTCAATTGGCATGTAGTCTGGATAATCGCGAATTCTTATAACCGAGGTCCGGAGAGTCGAGTTTCTCATATATATATGTTAATGTTAACCAATTTACATATTTTTATATGTATTAATATTTTTATATATAGGCATTTTACAATCTTAGATTTTTTTACCATCTTTACCGACTTATACTATGAAAAAAATTATATTTTGTCATATGGTAAAGAAGCAGGAAATAAACAAATATATATTTTTAAATTTAAATTGAATACAATAGAAACAACACTTGCCTACATTGTGTAACATTAGGCGTCGTGAGTCAGTACCAGCGTAGGTGCGGGTTCGACGTGATGTCATTGAGGAAAGGCTCAAGGATTATGAATGAATGTGTCCTTATTTGGATTTCTTGCTATGCATTTATTTATATAATTATAATACTAATAATTAAACAAGGTGTTGGATTACATATAAATGTTATATACCATATCATATGCAACAGGTTAGACAATACTTATAATACCTTCTTTGTATGCAAAATTGTTATTTTATTTAAAAGATGTGCTGAGAAATTTCTTTCGCCATATCTTCTCCTCCATGATAAAGCACCTTTACAATTTTTTTAGCTTCACGCTTTATCCCGCACATGGCAGGGTAGACAGAGGGAACTGCAGGAACCGTACGAATACTAGTGTTAAGACACTCCGTTGCTTGCTCCCTGCTTTCTCCGTCTCCGCTTTCCGCCGTTTTCGAGGCATTACGGGTTGAGAGAAGAGTATGGAAATAGAAAAATCCATCTTCCCCGAGTAGGAATCGAACCCACAAACCGTCGCGTTTACAGGCAGGCGCTACGCCTATGCGCCATGACGGTCCTCAACCTGTCCAAAATGGTAGTAGATAAAAAGTTGACGTGCTACTTAGATGTGAAACTTAGATGAATAAATGATTTTAATTTTCTTTTTATTCTTGATTATACCAAGAACTAAGGTACAGTAGGTTACCTCCAACCAATTATCATCATGTAATAAAACATATAAACTCACACTTTATCCCGCTCATAGCAGGGTAGGTAGAAGAAGGCAGAACCGTGGTAACCTAGTGTTAAGTCACTCCGTTAAGCATATCTGTGATAAATAAAAAAAAATATTGTTTGAATTGTTCTTATAAAAACTCATTCAACTTAAGAAAGTTAAAATCGAACCCATAAACCTTCGCATTTACAGGCAGACGCTACGTTTCTGCTACCACGATGGTCATCGTCTACTGTAGATGGGCTATTTTCAAAGTATTACATCTTCCCTTCGTTTGTAGCCTTTTTTCCTTAAAAAAAGAAACAAAATAAATCATGATAATTTCCTTACTTTATATAGTTTGCTGCCTTTCGTAATCGAAACAGCTATTAATATTTAACGATGTTGTCTTATTTATCATTTTCCTTAGAAACGGCGCTTCTTTCTTTTTTATTACAAACGTAAACGTTCAAATTATATCAAATACATAACATTTATTCGTCTTCAAGTTTACGAACTAAATTGTATCGAATATTTCGTAATTTTGTAAACGATTCAGTCTCGTTACACGAATTTATGAGGGGTGGGGACGTGACGTCATGTTTAGGGTAACCATGGAACTATTTAAAAGTATTAAAAACAAATACTATTTAAAGTGCTTAAAGAATACATATAGAAATATAAAACGCTTAGTGGTTAGAGCGCGTTATGCAAGAGGCGCGGGTTTAAATCCTGCTGCGTTTAAATTTTTATGTTTTTCTATCCTTAGTGTGGTTTAACAGTTTAAAAATGAAGAAAAAACAAATGCAATTTATTTTTAGTTTCACGCCTTATATCCGTTTCATATGATGAGCGGCGGATCTTAACGTCGCGCTAGCTGCCAGAACGAAGAAAATGGGAATAAAATAATCCATCTTCCTGGACCGAGAGTCGCAACGCCTTTGCACCACGACACTCCTTTGTGTTATATGTACCATGTTGTGACATGATCACGCAATAGTTTAAAAAGAAGAAAAAGAATAGAGAAGTAATCAATTTTCGTTTCACTTTCGTTAAGGACAGTTTAATAATACACTGATTATAGTTTGGCAACAATTGGAGAAAGGACTTTCTTAACACAAAACTTTCTCTATATATTTTTTAATGCCCAAAAATGTACCTTTAGAACCCTTCTTGCACTGTTGGAACCTGACTAAAGAATTCAAACTGACTTAGGTATCGATTTATTCTACTACCTCGATTAGATGGTTTGATAAGACACATTCAATATAATTATATTTTTGAGTTTTGTCTTTTAAAGTTACCACAACTTATCGAAGTATATATAAAAGTATCTTCAAGAAAAGAGCGTATTCCCATTTAACAGGCCGGCAACGCATGTAGCTCCTCTGGTGTTGCAAATGTCCATGAGCGGCAGTATTCACTTACCATCAGGTGATCTGTCAGCTCTTTTGCCACCTAGCGTATTCTTTTTAGGTAAGATCATTAAATCTGACTTGCTACCAATGAGTCATACATTATCTTTTTAAATAGGTGAAAAGCTTATAATTTCTTTTGTAAACTATTTTACTAAAAAAAAATAAATAAAGAAAACCATAGAAGCAGATCTGCTATGAATATCATTTATATATATTTTTTTTGATAATTTAGAAAGATCGTCGTGGTGCAAAGAGGTTCCTGTAAACGAGACGGTTTGCGGATTCGATTACCACTTGGAGGAGATGGATTGTTTGATTATACTTTCTTTGTCCTGGCAAATAGTTCGGTACTCAAAGCTTTGAAAGGACAAAAATCTAGGTTCTTACAGATCCTGCGGTCCTCTTTGTCTACCCTACTATGGCGTGAAGTGTGAAGCTAAAAACAAATAAAAAGAGCAAAAATATTAAAAAAAATAACAATCCTTGTTTCTTGGCTCATATCACAATAAATCTCTGCCTAATTCCATAAAAAAGAGAGAAAATAGAAAAAATAGCTAATTCACACAAATAAATATGGCGAAATTTTACAAAAACTTCTAGTGTTGTCATCTTAGTGTCTGCATGAGTCACCCCTGCGAGTCGCGACAGGGCGTATTCGGGAAATCAATAACGCGGCTAACAATATGGCTTCCGAATTATATATCCAGCCTTTTTGTTAGGATTTATCTAAAAAATCTCAGCTTAATCTTAATCCTTACTAAGAAAATTACTAACTAAAAATAAATAGTAATAGTAATAATTTTTTTTTATAGCACATGGTAGGGTGGGCAGAGAGACCCGCGGGAACCTTAGAAACTTAGTGTTAAGACACTCCGTTCTTCGTGAATATTTGTTTACGTATTGTAGTATTAATATAAGATACAGGGATTTTTCATAGTGTTTGCTTGTAAAGTATCATCCAATCAATACTACGTAAAAATATAACTTAAACTTATACATATATATAAAATAGCATAAAAAATAAGATTTTTATATATAAAAAATATATACATAGATATATATATATATATAAAATAAGTGACATAAGTGGTTTTTGTTTGTTTATTAATACACTCGTATATTTGTCTTATGCTTATTTATTTCGTTATATTAATAAACTAGCACTTCTAATGTCAATTGACAGTGTTAAAACACTTTAAAAGCTTTGGTTCAAAAACTATATTTGTTTTAGTTTTACTCTCGTAACAAAGTAGGTAGAAGAAACCTTAGGGTTCCTATAACCCTGGAAATTTAGTGTTAAGACACTATGTACCACTTTTTCCACCTTTCGAGACATTGTGTATTGGGTGGCTGTACTCAACACCGCGCTTGTCTAGTTGCTAGAGTGAAGAAATTGGAAATAAAATAATTCATCTTCCATGAGAAAAATCCATCTTTCCCGACTGGGAATCGAACCCTGAAAGGCAGATGACATGCAGACGTTGTGCCTCTGCGCCACGACGATACTCAATATCCATGAATTGTATAATTCTGTAGCTAGTCACGATGGTGGCACGTACTTTTGCGGTCACGTTTCGTGCTGCATACAACACGTAGTACAAATGCAGCGGTTACCGATAAAGACTTTGTGAATGACATTGAATAAATCATAATACAACTAGGATATTTACGCAAAAGAAAGAAAATATTAAAAATCGTCGTGGTGCAGAAGTCTGGTGAGAACGGGATGGTATGTGGGTTCGATTCCCACTCGAGGAAGATGGTTCTTTTTTTACTTTTTAATTACCTTTTCTTCGTACTGGTAACTAGGCAAGCGTAACGTTGAGTTGCGCCACTCAACACATAATGCCTCAAAAGGTTGAAAACAGAGAACGAAGTGTCTTAATAATAGGCCAAGTTTAAAAAAGAAAAAAATATATTATAAAAATCTCCATTGTGCCTTAATTCATTTACATTTTTCTCTTTTGTTAAAACACTATATTCCTCGCTTATTTCCTCAACAAATAGACTGGCAGAACTCAACATCACGCTTTGTTTCGTCTCCCAATAGAAATCGAACCCCCTGTCCTTTGCCTTTACGCCACGGAGCTCTTCATTAATTTTATTATATTTAGCTTCACGCTTTTATCCCGCATATTGCAGGGTAGGCAGAAGGAACTGCAGGAACCATACGAACCTAGTGTTAAGGCACTCCGTTGCTTAGTCCCTACTTTCTCCGTCCCCACTTTCCGCCAAGGCATTGTGTGTTGAGTGGCGGAACTCAACGCCGCGTTTTGCCTTAGATGCCAGAGCGAAGAAAATGGAAATAGAAAAATCCATCTTCCCTGACTAATTTTTCTTCTATAGAAAAAATAATACTATAGATCTTGATACAGCCCATATATTTAGTAACTAGGAAGACTACAAGGCAGTTGGTTTCCTGCATGCCAGTACTTCCGCACTGCGACAGGACTGCGACGTGACGTTTCAATATACGCTGTACGAGTACTTGCCAAATTGAAATTTACAGAATTTGTAAAACCAATTTTCTGAAGGAAATAGATTTTGTACTAAAAATCTATTTGTGAGCAGTGGAAGAGTGTTTGACAGTTAACACGATGGTTTCATATTCGATCCCAATATGGGGGTGTAATGAATTTACAATATTAAGTTATAGCAATATTTGTTCTATATAATAACTCTTTACATTATTTTTTGTAGTTTCACGCTTTATCCCGCACATGGCAGGGTAGGCAGAGGGAACTGCAGGGACCATAGGAACCTAGTGTTAAGACACTCCGTTGCTTAGTCCCTGCTTTCTCCGTCCCCGCCTCTTTACATTATAAATATTTATTTTTGTTACAATAATTAAAAAATTAAGAATGTTTTCTATTAATTAATGTTTTTATAATAAAACAACGAAGTGTTTAAACATTTAGTGTCCCTGACCGAAAAGAAAAGGCGTAATACTGTTAGTAAATTAATTGAAATACTCAAAATATTTAAAATAGCTTTACAAAACCTTACTTCACAGCAAATTATAATAATTTAAGTAAGCCAAGCAATTTTAAATAACATTTTTTATTTATAGTTGCTGTAGTTAGGCAGGGTACACAGAAAAAACGTAGTGTTAAACACTCTACTCTCCGTTTTTCGCTACAACGTGAGAAAACACAAAATAAAAATTGTAATAACTCCTCAAGAACAACTATAAGTAAGAACTTCTTGTATGTATACGTAAGTTTAAATATAAATTTAAACGACCGTTACATAAGGACAGCGGTAGCTGGTTCTCCCAGTAAGGACAAGAAATCTTCACGTATCTAGGACACGCTGTTATGGAGATGTCGCGAGATATGCGTACATATATATATATATATATATATATATATATATATATATATATATATATATATATATATATATATATATATATATATATATATATATATATATATATATATATATATATATATATATATATATATATATATATATATATATATATATATATATATATATATATATATATATATATATATATATATATATATATATATATATATATATATATATATAGATATATATATATATATATATATATATATATATATATATATATATATATAAACCTGCCCTACACATACCAAGCTCTATATGGAGAAATATAGAAAGTTTCAAACCAATTTTGAATAATTAAAATACGCTCATAATTACGAAATAAAAAATGTATATATATAGAATAACTTTTGTACTTAACTTCATTTTTTCTCTTTTCGAGGCTATAAATTAAATTTTATTACATTAGTGCAGTAAAATAATCATGAATTACAAATATTGTGGGCGTGAATGAACGTTTTTTTTAATGTTACCAAAACAACATTAACTTTAAAGTTGGTTACAAACTTTTATTGCAGTTTCGAGAAATTGTAAATTGAAATGTCACATATACTTAGTGCTTAAAAAATCTAAAGTAATGGATGTATGGAATTCAAATCTTAAAAACAAGTTTAGAAGCTATTTATGTATAATATGTCTAAGATTGAATGATTGGTTTTCATCAAAACTATTCAATCGATATAATTCTTTATTCTCAAAACGTAAACCCGTAGTACTGGTAGAACTTACAGTTCCGTGGGACACAAATATCCCGAAAAGTCACCACCTAAAACTTAATAAAATTTCGATCTTACAAACGAACTGACCAGGAATAGGTTTAGAGCGAGCTTATTTGCGGTTGAAGTAGGAGCGAGAGGTATAACAGCGAAATCTCTCTATAGTTTACTAAAAGATCTCGCTCTGTCTAGAACTGTTATAAATTCATTTCTAGAACGCACTTCGAAGGCGGCTTTGGTAGAATTGTTTAAAATTTATTTAGGTAGTGGGAGGAGCTCGGACAGTGAAGGTGAGCGTTAATGCATTTTAAAGGGGCCCCTTTAAACCTGCACTTGGGCCGCAAGTCCCAAGCGCTGGAGTTCTTCTTCCCACAACGCGATGGGCATCATCACGGTGAATTTATTGAATGATAAGTAATTGTTTCTCTTTTTACAGTCTTTCCCGATATAGTAGGGTTTTAGTAGGTCACTTGATGATCACCATTGCCCATAGGACCCCAAGGTTCCAGGGTCTCCGGCATTTTATGAAGGTGTTATGAAGGTGTAAGGGATTTGATACAAAAAAAACAATTCGAACCAATATTTCTTGAGACGAGCGCAAACGATCAAAAAAACTTATCCAGCTTTACAATATTATAGACAATATTTAAAAATATATACAGATGACATTCATTAAAAAGTTGTATCATATTTACTTCCTTTTTTTTACGTTTCAATTTAAGTTGTTAAACACTTTTGAAAGATCAAAGTTCAGATTTTACTTCTGTCAATATAAATGACATAATAAAAGTATAAAAAAAATTACACACAGCTGTTTTGTATAAAGTATTAAACAATAAAATGTCTTAGGTGCGAATTGAACGTAGGTCATAACCTACGTTAGTCATAGTTTGAACCAACACCAGATTACTAAAGAGAAAAAAAAACTATTTTTTTTATCAGAAGTATATAATGATTTTTTTTTAGCTTCAGGCTTTATCGCCGTTTTCGAGGCATTGCGTGTTGAGTGGCGGAACTCAACACCGCGCTTTGCCTTAGATGCCAGAGCGAAGAAAATGGAAATAGAAAAATCTATCTTCCCCGACTGGGAATCGAACCCAGTAACCGTCGCGTTACAGGCAGACGTTGCGCCTCTGCGCCACGATGGACGGTATATAATAATAATATTAATAAAATCCCACCGAATAAATTATATTGTAAATACTTTTACACAATTAAAAAAAAGCTAATAATTTAATCGTTTTCCTTATTTTACAAAGTTTTTGCGAATCACAATTTCTCCACAGACACATATATAGAAGCTTGCACCTACTTCGTCGATGTAAGAAGTTTAAAAATGTTACGTGATCAGATGTAAACGGGTACATGAATTTTAATTGATTTCTTTTGAAATATACAATAAGGTTTTATGCAATTTTGTGAGGCTATTATAGTACAGTGGTGTATTGGTTTTTATATGCTTCTATATAGTGTTCTAATATTCAATATTATAGGGAGTTCTTTTTTTAGCTTCACGCTTTATCACACTCATTGCAGGGTAGGCAGAGGGAACCGCAGGAATTATGAGAATCTAGTGTCAAGACACTCCGTTCCCCGTTTTCTGCCTTTAGAGGCATTGCGTGTTGAGTGGCGGAACTCAACGCCGCGCTCGCCTACTTGCCAGGTGATGAAAATGGGTTATTGGAAATAATCCATTATCAATTTGAATATGTATTTATATAGTCACTTGTTGTTATCAAACGGGATGAAAATTAGAGATGTCTCAAAGTCAAAGTTAAAGTCAAAGTGTTTTGACGATGAATTCAATATTTTAAACTACAAATAATTATTATTTGACAGTAAATCTATATAAATTTATAAGATAATATAAAGTATTAAATTATTGCAAATATTTTTAAATCCACTGTGATTTTAAAATAATTGTGTTTTTTTAAACAACAAAGTTTAGCACTAACTATTGCTCTTAAAAATGAACAGGAAGAAGAAAGCATAACACGTTATTTTAGCTTCACGCTTTATCCCGCACATGGCAGGGTAAGCAGAGGGAACTGCAGGGACCGTGGGAACCTAGTGTTAAGACACTCTATTGCTCAGTCCCTGCCTTCTCCGTCCCCACTTTCCGCCTTTTCCGAGGCATTGCATGTTGAGCGGCGGTTACAACGCCGCGCTTAGCCTAGTTTCCCAGAGCGAAGAAAATGGAAGAACCTCCATAGGGCATGTACGATGAGTTTTACAATAGGATCCCAGAAAACGTCCGAGATTGTTCTATATCACAATTTAAAAAAGTTGTGAAACGACGTTTGTGTGTTAAAGGTTATTACCATATTAATGATTTCGTAAATGATAACACACCTTGGGAATGAAACGCTCGCTCCAGTCTAGTTCAAGAGTATCGTTGTCAATAATAGGAATTGTGAAATTGTAAACATCTGGAAAATAAAAAAAAAAAAAAATAAAGCAGATTAAGTCCCGCTGAGTTTCTTGCGCCGGTTCTTCTCAGGTCTGAGGCATTAACTTTAGCGAACCGGTGGTAAATTAAATTAATTATTTGACGTTCAAAAAATGAAGCTTGTACTTCTTATTTTGAATAAAATTGTTTTGACTTTGACTTTGACTTTGACTTTGACTTTGACTTTAATGACAATGGCGAGGGGAAAGAGGAATGCAGAGACCGCAGTGTTTAGCTCTGTACTCTCTGACTTTCAAGAGATAAAGCGTGAAGTTTAAGTCATCAGAATAAAATATGCGATGTAATTTATAATAATTGAAAAAATACATATTACTAATAAATAAATAATAGTGTAATCTAAGCGGACGAAATGTTTATACGAGGGCATATATACGGATAAAGCTAAACGTCATTACGTTTCAAGTGGTTACAGTAACATTTTTATCTTTACGCTTCATACCGCTCATAGGAATGTAGCCAGAGGGAACTGCAGAAACTGTCAGTACCTAGTGCTGAGACATTCCGTTCCCCGCGACTTACGACGCCTTAAGTTGAATGGCGGAACTCAACGCCGCACTTACCCAGTTGCCACAGAATGAAAAAAAGGGAACGATACACCCTCCCTTTATGGGAATCAAACCCATAAACCATCACGTTTACATTGCAATGCACGTATTAACTTAAATTTAGCATAACAATTAATTCAATAAGTACAACTTGATATAAATAACTGTCCAAGGTACCTAGGCTCCGCACAGACGGTGATTAACTCTAAGCAATACATAAATGACTAATGACTATTTTAATTATTGATAATAAAAAGTTTCGCATTGAAAATAAAATCGATTTTGCTTGAGACATAACAATAAGTCATCTATGTGTCACGTAAAGACTGACAGATTAAGTTATTATTAATGATTGGTGGGGTTTCGTGTATAATAATTTTGTAAGGTAAATCGGTATGAGTTACTTAGGTATAAGTTGTTTTCTGTCTGAATATATACTAGTGTTATGTGAACATGCGCACATACACTTAGTTTTTTTTTTCGAAAACTTTTAGAAATCCCTTTTTGTTAAAAAACAGAGTTTACGAGACTGAAAAAAAAGTTTTTCAAGTAAATTCAATCAGCTAACGTGAAGTTGCTTAAATAATTTATCAAATGAACTGTTCAAGTCGATCATCGGTTATATTTTTTAAACGGTGCCAAATCTAAAATTCTAGGTCAAAAACTCGCCTCTCTAAGTGTGCGCAATTAAAACGCTTCCACAAATTCTATATAACGATGATTAATGATTAGTGGTCAAGGCTTCATGTATAATAATTTTATAAATGAAATCAGAATTATATGGTTAGGTATTAGTCGGTTTTCTGTCCTATAAATATTATTTCGTGGGACAGAATGTGTGGTACTTATTTTTAAACATACGTTTAGTAACACAACGCAAGCTCTTGCCTTCGTCTAAAAGAAAATATTTCTTAATAACTGATTCACTAAAAACCGTACGATATACCTATAAGGAAAATCTATACAAATAAATTATAAAAAAGAGCATTTATTTCACGTAAATGTAATTGTACCAATTCTTGCTTAGTGTTCCGATTGAATTGGAAATATTGAGTGTTGAGTGGAGGAGTTCAACGCCGTAATTTGCAGGGGAGGACTTCAATAATCTTGCCTCAAATTGAGTGAAGTAAGGATAGACTTAGCCAAAAATTAAATTAAAAGCCAGTACTTAAATGTACTCGACATTTAATTACTGGCCACTGCGCCATGATGGCTCTCTATTTATTTTTAACTTAGGTACTACTTATTCTCGTCATTAATAGAACGTTTATTAGAAATCTGACTAACTATTAAACTTGGAATTTGGTGTAGCTTGGTTCTACCACTTGAAGATATTGCGATTCTAAAAACACTATCGTCTTTTGTTTGATTTATTATTGTACTATAAAAGTTTAACACAAAACATTATAGCAATATGAAATTTAAAAATATTCTAAACAGAACTAATATGACCTAGTGTTGATTTAATAGATCAAATCACTGGCGGAAGTTGTTACGAGTATTATGTCACTCGGTACGAAATGTCAGTGGGTGTCATTAATAGACACGCACTACGTACAAATTGCAAGGTTGTTCTGTTATTGTTAGTTTCTATTAAGTTTTCTTAATATCGTAGGCTTAGGGCCAGTTAATAAGATAATTAACTGGTAATAAATGCTATCTACCTGATAAAAGATGCTATATCCTATAGATAAATAGTTTAAAAAGTCTTGTATCTGTTACATATATCTATCGGAGACTTTTAGAACCAATATTTGTTGTTTATCTGCTAGATAAGGAACATCTTTTTTATCTAGGATTTTATCATCAAGTGGTACCGGCCTTTAAACTATTATTTAATATAAAACATCTACTGCCCTACTCCAATGATGTTCATAAAGAACGGTTCTTGACACCACTTCTCCATTTCTGGCAACCTTCACGAGGTCATCAGTCTACCTTGGGAGCACCTGCCTATGCTTTCTACCCCAACGGCTATCGGTTCTTGAAATTATGTACTGTGTGAAACTGCTTATTTTACTATACAATATAGAAATCGAAGAAAAGCTATATATCTTTTTATAATTAATGAGATATCATTCTCAGAGGTTTCCAGCCCAAAAAATCTTTAGCCCATTCAATTTGTTGGTAAATGTAACTAATTACTATTCGCAAAATAATATTCTTTAACTATTAATAAAAGTGTCAACCTTACATCAGACGAAACCTTGCTTAGCATCAACAAAGTCAAATGAATTAACAAGAGAATAGATGGAACTGATTGTGGAGAGCCTATTATACTTTGAATGAATCTTGTATCGTGTACGACGACGATCATAGAAGATATATCATACTATATATGTCTTATGTTATAGTTTCACGCTTTATCCCGCATATTGCAAGGTAGGTAGAGGGAACTGCAGGAACCGTGGAACCTACTGTTAAGACACTCCGTTGCTTAGTCCCCGCTTTCCCCGTCCCCGCTTTCCGCCTTTTTTCGAGGTATTGCGTGTTGGGTGGCGGAACTCAACGTCACTCTTTTGCCTAGTTTCCAGAGCGAAGAAAATGGAAATAGACAAATCCATCTTCCTTGAGTGAGAATCAAACCACATAATCCATATAGTAAATTACAATTTTTTTTTAATTAATCTACGTTAGTTTCTATATTTTTTTATTATATTTATTTATTTATAATTACTTATTTTACTTATAAGATTTAACATCGAACACAACAACAAGTGGGCGGAACTAAGTGCACCTACAATCGGTAAGCATTCGCTCACTTTCATTGGATATAGTGACAAGTACTTCCGGTTTAGGCGTCAACATACTGTCAACGCTTACAATAATTTCGCTTCGGTGCTTCTTGGAAATCGTCGAACCACTAAGCCATTCTTCACCACGCCAAGTCGAAATTCTTATATAATTCTTACAATTTATTACATTATTTTCTTATTATTAACATATCTATGGGTAGATTATTACAATTTTCCGTTACCCAGCGATTGTTACAAAGAATAATCATTTGGCGAGAGAAAATGTTATTAATATTTAAAAAAATTATGACATATAAAACTATAAATCTTCTAACTTTTATTAGACTAATGTATCTTTAGAAATATTGTATCTATTATATAAATTGTTAAATTTTTCTTTTACAACTGAATATACACATTTGTCTTACAACGTGTGCCTGTAACGCGACGGTTTCTGGGTTCGATCCCCAGTCGGAGAAGATGGATTTTTCTATTTCCATTTTCTTCGCTCTGGCAAACTAGGCAAAGCGCGGCGTTGAGTTCCGCCACTCAACACGCAATGCCTCGAAAAACGGCGGAAAGCGGGGACGGAGAAAGCAGGGACTAAGCAACGGAGTGTCTTAACACTAGGTTCCCACGGTCCCTGCAGTTCCCTCTGCCTACCCTGCCATGTGCGGGATAAAGCGTGAAGCTAATAATAATAATAATTTCACATATATTGGTGATAAGGTTAAGCAACGCTCACTACGGTCGGAAGCTAATGGGTGTGCAGATGACGCCCTTCATGCTTTGTGGAGCGCAGAGACAAAAAGCCCTTGAACTGTTTATTTTTAGGGTTCCGTGTCTCAAAAGCGAAACAGCTATAAGAACAACTTGTCCGTCAGTCAGTCATGTCGAGATTTCTTTTTTCAAAATAACGCAGAGAGACTCTAAATCAAGCTGAAATTCATATCAACAAATACAGAAGCAGAATTTCTTTAAGTTGTCGACGAAGAAAGAAAAGAAGAGAGAGTTTTTGACAGTTTTTGATATCAAAAGTTTACGTAGAATTTCCTCATCGAAACACTTACAATCATAAAATAAATACAGAACCCTCAGTTACGAATACTATGATTTTTTAATTATCTATTTATTTATATGTATATGAAAAGAAATATTCAAAATATATTATGTATATTTACAGCATATTCTTTAGTTTCACACATATGTTGCGCATAGCAGGATAGTATGTTCTCCAACTCATATATATAATTCACTCTCCCCTCATGAGAACATAACCCACAACTAATGTTAACATTCAGACGCTGTACCATTGCGCTAAAAGCAACAATTACCAACCAAAAACCCATAATATACATACATATGTACAGACATACATACATACATAAACCTTTAAATAACATACAAAATCTCATTTAAAATACAACGTGTTGACTCCATCCTTCCTTTTAAGTATCAATGTGGCATTTTGTCGATTATTCGATTAAATTCGGAGACAAAGCCGTCATTACCTAATATAGCTGGACCGGCGATTGTCAGCCGGCACGAGCTGTAGGCGTACCAGCTCGGCTTCAACGTTGTTAAAATTAAAAACCATATGTTTATTAATTTTATGATTTTTAAGGAGAGAAGAAACTACTTAGCATTCCATGAATTCACCGTGCGGGTGCCCATCGTGTGCGGGTGCGAGACAAGTGTATGTTGAAAGGACCCCTTTAAAATGCATTAACGCTCACCTTCACTGTCCGAACATCTCCCACTACCTACCCAAATTTTAAACGATTCTACCAAAGCTGCCTTCGAAGTGCTTTCTAGAAATGATTTAGTAATAGTTCTAGACAGGGCGAGATCTTTTAGTAAACTATAGACAGATTTCGCTGTTATACCTCTCGCTCCTACTTTGTTTCCCACGGAACTGTAAGTTCTACCAGTACGCGTTTTAGGCTTCGAGACTAAAGAAAAATATTCGACCTGGATGACGAAACACGAATATCCTCAGAGATTCTACACTGTTTCTCATACTTGTTCAACATAAGAGTCCAATCAGGAGTCAGATCTAATGTGGAAAAAGGCTTTTGCGTTGGTTTTTTATTGATATATTTCTCTGTGCTCTTGCTACTGAGAGACTAACGGTTTCACGTATGATTTCCAGTACTTTGTCACGGCGCCGTATTGACTAGCCAAGAGTACACTATACCCCACCAGCATATGTTTAGCTTTTAGTTTTATATATATATGTGTATATGTATATATATGTGTATATGTATATATATATATATATATATATATATATATATATATATATATATATATATATATATATATATATATATATATATATATATATATATATATATATATATATATATATATATATATATATATATATATATATATATATATATATATATATATATATATATATATATATATATATATATATATATATATATATATATATATATATATATATATATATATATATATATATATATATATATATATATATATATATATATATATATATATATATATATATATATATATATATATATATATATATATATATATATATATATATATATATATATATATATATATATATATATATATATATATATATATATATATATATATATATATATATATATATATATATATATATATATATATATATATATATATATATATATATATATATATATATATATATATATATATATATATATATATATATATATATATATATATATATATATATATATATATATATATATATATATATATATATATATATATATATATATATATATATATATATATATATATATATATATATATATATATATACAAATAACCTACATAATATATCGTCATTTGTCAATGAAGGATAACTTCTTCGTTTATTCACATTCAAGTGGTGATGCAATCGTCGTAACTGGATTTCATTCATGCAATTGCAAGGTTTCGAATTGCTCAAATTGAGTCTTAACTTTTAACACTTTATATTAAATGCAAAAGGACACAGTAGTTTGGTTTCCGCCCAATTAGTGTACTTAATTTAACCGTCTTCTCATATCTTCTCTGACTTCTCCGTATAACTTCGGTGAATTATTTAGGAGAAGTATGAAGCTTGGAGAAGTTAGAAAAGAAGCTATGTGAAAATTATTATATATTGTAAAGTTCTTCTAACGACGACGAAAAGTGAGCAAGATACATGTTCCTCATTTTTTTTTTAATTTAACTTAAACTTCTTTAAATACGCTCATCTCAATATTTTTTATTTATTTGGAGGTTTGGTTATTATTTGGTGTTTTTTAATTTATTTTTTGCTACCATGATTGTCGTTTATATGGAACTTTTTTTATTGCTTATATTCGAGAAGCCACAGGTAAAATATATTTATATATGTGTATGTATAAAACTCAATCTGTCAGATTACAAGGCGTTATGACGTTTTACTTTCACAGCGAAATATATTCTTTTTCTTCTAAGCAGGATAATGCTTCCATTAATAAAAAAAGGTAAGGGGTGACACCTCGGTTGACTTTCGAAAACACAGTATCGAAGATACTGGAGGAAGGTCACGTAAAAAGCATGAAGACTCCCCGGCGAGCAAGTATGAAGAGGTTAATGACAGTGGACGAGGCGAGAGAGGTATGTAGAGATCGCAGCGTTTGGCGCTCCGTTCTCTATGACTACCCCGCTAGGGATAGAGCGTGAAGTTATATATGTATGTATGTATTAATAAAAATTGTAATATAGCTTAAAAGAGAAACTTTTAAGTCTCTGGGAGGTTATTCTCAGCAGAATTAAAGGAAATTGCTTTAGGAATATAAAGTCAAAGTCAAAGTCAAAACAATTTTATTCAAAATAAGAAGTACAAGCTTCATTTTTTGAACGTCAAACAATCAATTTAATTTACCACCAGTTCGCTAAAGTTAATGCCTCAGACCTGAGAAGAACCGGCGCAAGAAACTCAGCGGGACTTGATCTGCTTTATTTTTTTTTTTTAATTTTCCAGATGTTTACAATTTCACAATTCCTATTATTGACAACGATACTCTTGAACTAGACTGGAGCGAGCATTTCATTCCCAAGGTGTGTTATCATTTACGAAATCATTAATATGGTAATAACCTTTAACACACAAACGTCGTTTCACAACTTTTTTAAATTGTGATATAGAACAATCTCGGACGTTTTCTGGGATCCTATTGTAAAAGCATACAGACTGTCCCATAAAAGAATTGCGGATGCGATTTAGTCTAGTTACAGGCGCGGTAAGTTTATGCCTGTTTCTTGTATTAATATTGTGTACATCACCAATTTTAGTAAAATCGTTAATATTTTTTTTTACATACATTAAATTATCAAAGATATACTGTGATGCAACGGTCATTATATTTATTTCCTTAAATTTTTGTCTTAAGGAATCTTTTGGATTTAGGTTATAGATTGCGCGAATAGACCGCTTCTGCAGAACAAAGATGGAATTAATAGAGGCTGCATTACCCCAAAGCAAAATGCCATATGACATAATGCTATGAAAGTAACTAAAGTAAACAAGGCGAGCCGTATCCACATCAGTTAACAATCTAATTTTTTTGACAGCAAACGCTGCTGAGCTGAGCCTATTCGCCAATCCATCAATATGAGGTCCCCACTGTAATTTAGAGTCAATGGTGATACCTAAAAATACCGTAGAATCGACGGGTTCCACAGTTTCACCACTCAAAAGTACATCGGCTTTAACAGTTTTTGTGTTTGGCGTTCTGAATAATACACATTTAGTTTTTTTACTATTCAGTAG
Organism: Dione vanillae; assembly: GCA_037178615.1. Lineage (NCBI taxonomy): Eukaryota > Metazoa > Arthropoda > Insecta > Lepidoptera > Nymphalidae > Dione > Dione vanillae. The sequence continues at coordinate 182,246 of JAZFAU010000264.1, forward strand.
TAAGTTATTAACACTAAACCAATGTACTATTTTTGAGAGAGCATTGTTTACATCGTCATAGACGTTTAGTTGTCTTTTCATTTTAAAAATCAATGAAGTATCATCAGCAAACAATACTATCTCATGGTCCCTTCCAACTAAATGAGGCAGATCATTTATATAGATTAGAAATAGGAAAGGACCAAGAATAGACCCTTGTGGGACCCCCATACTGATTAATGAGCCAGGAGATTTCTTGCCATTCACCTCAACCCTCTGAACTCTGTCAGCTAAATAAGAGGTCAGAAAATCGAGTGCACGTCCTCTTATGCCGTAATGGTGTAGTTTCATGACCAATGTGGAGTGCTGGACGCAATCAAATGCTTTGGACAAGTCACAGAACATACCAAGAGCGTCCTGTGACTCCTCCCAAGCCTCGTAGATACTTTTTATTAGTCCTATTCCAGCATCCGTAGTAGAACGACCCTTAGTAAAGCCATACTGTTTTTCATGCATAAGATTGTGCACATTAAAATGAACTAATATTTGATTTAATATTATTTTTTCAAAAATTTTACTAAATGAGGGTAGTACAGATACTGGTCTAAAGTTGTTGGGATCTGCTGTACTACCAGATTTAAATATAGGTATGACTTTACTAAATTTCATGAAATCAGGAAACACACCATGTTCTATACAATTATTAAATATAGTAGCGAGGTAAGGAGCAACAGCGTCTATTATATGACTAATTAGTTTTACAGAAATGCCCCATAAGTCGGTTGTTTTCTTCATATTTAGGGATTTAAATGTTTTAACAATATCTCTAGAAGTAACTAATTCAAATTTAAATTCTACATGACATTCTGGTACGCTCTCCTTGAGCAGTGATTCAGCGACGGTTGTGGAAGATATAAGAGTTTTGGTTGTGGAGACTGGAATGTCAGCGAAGGATTTTTCAAAGGTGCATGCAACATGTAGATCAGATCTAGTTACATTATTACCAACTTTTAATTTATACTCATAGATGTGATCCCTAGCTCTTCCAGCCTCACTATTTATTATGTTCCATGTCATTTTAATTTTATCATTGGAATTTTTAATTTTATTTTTAATATGTAAAGATTTTGCCATGGAACACACTTTTTTAAACAATTTGGAATAGGTCTTAACATGATTTATAAATGCTTTACTGTGGTTATATGTTTTTTCACTATAAAGTTCATATAACCTTTGTCTACTCTTATGAATTCCCACAGTCGCCCAATCCTTAAATGACAAGAAACCCCTGGAATCAATTGTTTTGGAAGTGAATATAGCATTAAATTCATTTTTAATAATTTTAATAAAAATTACTATAGAGTATGTTTGGTTTATTATTAAATTTTAGAAATTTAAGTTTTGCCGCTATATTACTTCCAAATTTTTCTATACAACCAGTTGTCATAGGTACACAATTAATTTTACGCTTATTACTAATTTTATTTTTGCTAAAGTAAAATGAAGCCATCTGTCCGCAGTGATCAGAACTTAACATATTAATTATTGATTTTTGTTTTGGTACAGCATTTGTAAAAATGTTATCAATGCAAGTTGCTGTACAGTCAGTAATTCTTGTTGGCTCTAAAAATAAATTAACTAGGTTATATGAATTTAGTAAAGACCTGAATCTAGTGGCAGTGGTGGAATTATCTAACAAATTTATATTAAAATCACCACATATAACTATGAATTTCTTAGATCCAGATAATTTTACAAGGACTTGTTCTAAAATTGTTTCAAAGTTTTCATACAACCCAGTGGGAGGTCTGTATACACTTACAACAATAAAATGCTCAAGCTCAGCACAGGCCATTTCAATAGTCTGCTCAACTGAGAGGCTCACAATATCTGTGCGTTCTTTATATTTGTAATCTTTTTTTAAAATTATTAAAGAGCCACCGCGAATGGCTTTTTCTCGGCTGAACATACTAGCTACTTGGTGATGACTGAAATTAAAAATAGCTTCAGACTGGCGAAGCCAGTGTTCAGTAATACAAAGGACATGAATCTTATTACAGTTTAAAAATAACTCAATTTCTAAGGTTTTTTTAACATGCCTTGTATGTTTTGATGCACCAAGTTTGTATTATTGTCATTACAAATTGTGTTTGTTTTTACATTTTTATTAACTTTAGCTTTATAACAGTGTAATATTTTGCCAGAGATGGCCTCTTTTGTCTTATTATTTAATTTAAATTATTTGGAACGGATTCCAACGTAGATTTAAAATCATCCTGTTCAAGAGGAACAGTGGTCTTTATAGCCATAATATTGGCTAAGTTAAATTGTAAAAAATATGATAGCATATTAGCTATCTGTCTTTTATAAAAATAAGATAGGTGCAGCCTATCACATGTCAAGTTATTATTTTTAAATACATTATTAATGTCAATTAATTCTATGTTTTTACTATTATTTGAAGTTACATAATTACTATTTGTCAATATATGTAACATATTATTTAAATTATACCTAATATTATTTTCTTTTGGCAACTTCTTTATATAAGGAAATGTGAACATAATTAGCTTCACGCATTATCCCGCACAAGGCAGGGTAGGCAGAGGGAACTGCAGGGACTGTGGGAACCTAGTGTTAAGACACTCCGTTGCATAGCCCCTGCTTTCTCCGTCCCCACTTTCCGCCGTTTTTGAGGCATTGCGTGTTGAGTGGCGGAACTCAACGCCGCGCTTTGCCTAGTTTGCCAGAGCGAAGAAAATGGAAATAGAAAAATCCATCTTCTCCGACTGGGGATCGAACCCAGTAACCGTCGCGTTTACAGGCAGACGCTTACGCCTCTGCGCCACGACGGTCCTCAATAATTACTTTTTTAACATTTAAATTTATTAATTGAGAATGATATTCTTGTAATTCTTTTCTATTCACATTTCCCCTTCCCCCAATCAAAACAATTAAAATTGTATTAGGACAATGAGTGTTAGAAAAAATTTTACTCATAATTTGGGAATATGTAGCTCCCGGCATACAATAATTTAACACTGAATGTCCTTTACAAATGCTATTTAAAATCACACCCATATGTTTTCCCAGGTTATCACTATATATTTTAATATTACTTTCTTTGGTTGGGGATATGGGTAGTGACTTCCTAATCCCTAAGAAGCTGTCCTGAGCTCCCTCTACCTGAGATTGACAAATTATTTCTGGTATCTGCCGTGGAGGGCTAGATGTGGGCACTTGACACTCACAGACATAATTTTTTGTGAGTGACTCAAAGCGCTCTGAATTCTGATGACATAGCTTAACCAGCTCATCCATAGCAGATATGTGCTCTGTAATCTCTCTCTGAGCACATTCATATTTACCAGAAATTGTTTTTAAATTATTATGTAGTGTGGTAATCTCAAACTGTAGGGAATTCACCTCAGCCTCATGTAACAAATTATTATTCTTCATTTCTTGTGAATACTTGTTTAAAGTATTTCTTATGTCATTTCTCTCATTATACAATCTGGTGTAATTTTTCACACATCTTTAATTTTTAATAGGCGCTGGGTTTTTTTAATATACTTATTTATTTTGATATATTTTTTTAATTTATTATTACTGAGAGGCTGCTTGGAAGACACCGAGTCATCACCAGTCAAGTCTATTGTAGATATGTCATTTTTATAGGTGATAACAGGGGAAACAAGAGAGGGTGCATTCTCAACCAGCTCCTCAAATAAGTTTTGGGTTTGAGAGGCCTTTTGCTTTAAATTATTATTTTCTAATTGATATATATACTGCTGGGCCTCATGCAGTTGTGCTTTAAGTTCATTGGTAAGCCTGAGGGCTTCCTCATATTCATCTCTGCACTGGTCAAACCCACTAACTACTTTCTGCAAATTATCATTTTCTTCTAATATGCAAGTGTATTGCATATGAAGTTTTGACAATTCATTTTTTAATTCCTTGTTCCTATTAATAATTTGCAGAACTTCTTTTTCACTGTCATCCCTTTCCCTCAGTAATTGTTCACACTGCATCTTAGATGCCTTTAGCTCTAGGAGCGTCAGCTGGAGTTTCTCCTCCGCCTCACGCGCCCTGATACCGCGGGTCATCATATTGGTATAATAATATTAATACGATACTTCGTAAAGGGCAAAGTAGGGCAGTGTGATCTTGTATTACTGATAGGAAAAGGAGAACAACTGCTTAAAATCACAATAACAGGATTTAAAGTTTAAATATAGTTCGTTACCTGCGCAATGACAGCTGGACAGCTGACGAACAAGCACTTTAACAGTTTTATATACACTAATGTAGTGAATATTACTAAATCACTACAAATATCAATTATACATACACTTTTTAGTAAATTACACCAAATTTAACAATAAAAAATAATAAATTTCAATTTATTTTGCGAGAGAAGTTATAAAGACGTCTGTTTGACAATGTTGCCAGAAGAAAAAAAAATATATATATATATATATACATACATATATATATATATATATATATATATATATATATATATATATATATATATATATATATATATATATATATATATATATATATATATATATATATATATATATATATATATATATATATATATATATATATATATATATATATATATATATATATATTGCTGAGAAGAACCTTTTCTATGCTAGGTTCTGCCACTAATCTCCCACCCACCACTCTTTTTATTTATAAAAATATAATTTTAATATATTTTTAATTTCGGCCTCTGCAGGCCCCTCCAGTAGTATATACAGAGAAATTTGGTGGTACGACATTTCGGCTCCTGCTTTACGCATAATTAGAGATGCTAAGAGTAGAACTTTGTCTTTGTTCCAGAGGAAATGTATATAATATATTCCCTTATTTATTATCGGAAGGGCTTTAACAGTAATGTCAGTAGTGAGAAGAGGGCGCTCAGCCCCTAACAAGTGTATGGCTCCTTGAGAGGGTGCCATTGACCATAAGTGCGACCCCAGCGGGAATCGAACCTCAATTCTCGATGAGGGGCTAATACACTTGGGATACGTCCACGCGGATTGATGTCTCTAAGTACAGATAAAGGTGTTACAATTTTTTTATTTATTTTACTTAAATTATAATGTTTTGAAATTTAATATTTCATCAGATGAATATACAAGGAAAATAGTCAAAAGGACATTGTTGAGAAAAAAAAATAGGCCTAGTTCCGTTGCCTAGATATATACAGCGTTTAGGTGTAAAACAACTTTTTAACTCAAAATTAAATTAAGTAAACAAAATTAAGCTTTCGTTATAAGTTCCCGCGAACACGCGCTTCGTTTTATTAACTTAATACTTTCTAAGGATGGTAAAGTTATAATTCTTTTTATGTTAAACATTTTTGAGACTGACAAAAGATGCGCGGAAACGTCAAGTAAATCCAATTGACTAAAGTATAGAATTTGTTTAATCAATTATCAATTGAAGTGATCAACAACATCTTCTAATTTTAACCAACCTTTATTTTCGAAATTTTCAAAACGAAACCAAAAATAACATTTTAAATATCAAAAACTCCTTTCTAAGTGTGCGCAATTACCTGCTAATTCTATTTAAAATCGCATACACATTAACTTCTAAGAACATGCATTCATCAGATGCATATTTAAGACTAATTTTATTGCAAATTAGGTCTGTAAGGTTGGTAACTTGCTAAAACATTTAACATGACGTCATCATTGTAGAGGTCATACAAAATATGTAGTGGGAGACCTCAAGAGCTAAAAAATACACGAACGATTTAACTTAATTTTTTTCCTTTTTCGTTTAACTTCACACTTTATCCCGCATATTGCAGGGTAGAAGGAACTGCAGCAACCACATGAACCTAGTGTTAAGACACTTCGTTGCTTAGTTCCCACTTTCCGCCTTTTTCGAGGCATTACGTGTTGAGTGGCGAAACATAACGCCGCGCTTTGCCTCGTATTCAGAGCCTAGAAAATGAAAATAGAAAAAACCATCTTCGCCGAGTGGGAATTGAACCTACAAACCGTCGCGTTTACAGGCAGACGCTTACGCCTCTGTGTCACGACGGTCCTCACGTACGGAATAAATTGTTTTCATAAACTTACTTTCATTTTAATATTTGATTTATTGAATTTTATTTTTCTTTTCACTTGTCTCCAACGGAAGCTGGAAATTAAACATTTTTTTCCCCTAGTGGAAACGTACTCACTACCGTTTACCTTGCCACGATATACCGCTGACTATAGTATGAGTATACATATATATTACTATATGACCGCCTTATGACATAATATACTGGTTGGTAAGTACCAACATGTAAAGACGGGCATAAATTAACTTTTACAGCTCTCTAGACAATATAACCTGCCATTGAATATACAAAAATATAGATCTAGATCTATATCCATATCTATATCTAGATGTATATCTAAATCATTATCTAGATCTAGATTTTAAATTGTGGGCTGTGAGTGTGATTGTAAGAAGAAAAATTAATTATTCTCTTTTTTCCACTTAACTCATACTAAATACAGCGTTAAGTTCCGCTAATCTACAACTGGAAATCGATTCCAAAGCATTTGTCTACTTTAAAGTGATATTTAGCTAAAATCCTAAAACGTAGCAATATTTTAAGATGGACCTCTTGGCAATCGTCCAAGCGAAGGGATAAATCGTGAATATATATACATACACACACACACACATACATATATATATATATATATATATATATATATATATATATATATATATATATATATATATATATATATATATATATATATATATATATATATATATATATATATATATATATATATATATATATATATATATATATATATATATATATCTATATATATATATATATATATATATATATATATATATATATATATATATATATATATATATATATATATATATATATATATATATATATATATATATATCCTATACTATTATAAAGGCGAAAGTTTGTAAGTATGGATGTATGGATGTTTGTTATTCTTTCACGTAAAAACTACTGAATGGATTTGAATGAAACTTTACCACAATATAGCTTATACATCAGAATAACATATAGGCTATAGCTTATACATCAGAATAACACATAGGCTACAATTTTTGAGGTTTTTAATGTGAGGTCGTCAAAAAAAACACATTTTTTGCGCTTACATTGCAAACGCTGACTGAATCCTACAAGATAGATCAAAATAATTTACTACAGTATTGTACAACTTAAAAAGGTCTACAAAAAAGTCCGTGATGGTATATGTTTATCTCTTAGGAATAACCCACAATAGCCACTTTTTATCCTTTACTTTGTACGAGAAATAATGGCTTATATACGAAGCGATTTTAAGCAATACAGTATTAATCCTTGGTGAACACGAAAGACGATTCAATGCCCCGACCACAAACGAAATAGCTGCCGTAGTAGTTAGTACTGAACAAACTGTGTCTCGGGACATTGTTATTCAGGCGCACGATGGCCGGCTTACTAGAGTTCCGGACACTCATAAATTTTATGATGCTCTCGAGTACCCGATATTTTTTTGGAAAGGACAAAAGGGGTACAGTTTTAATATTCCCCAGGCAAACCCAGTTACAAAACAGCCTATACCGAACAAAAAAGTGTCGTGCAAAGACTTTTATGCGTATCATATGATGGTACGTCGCAACAATTTTAATTTATTGCTTCGATGTAGGCTTCTCTTTCTTCAGTTTTTGGTGGATATGTATGTCAAAGTGGAGAGTGAGCGCTTAAGGTTTATTGCTTTAAACCAAACAAAACTACAAGCAGAAAACTATATACATTTACAAGGTCAGGAAACGCGGTCAGGAATGATGCGGATTTAGATCCAAACAATTTGGGCCAATTGGTAATGCTCCCATCGTCATTTGTAAATAGCCCGAGATATCTTCATGAGTACACGCAGGATGCGTTCACATACGTGCGTAACTACGGGAGGCCTGATCTGTTTATTACAATGACATGTAATCCCGCTTGGCCAGAAATTACTAAAGAGCTCATTCCAGGTCAAAATGCAACAGACAGACATGACTTAACAGCCAGATTATTTAAAATAAAAGTACAAAAATTGGTTGCTCTACTTACAAAAGGTAAAATATTTGGAGATATGAAGTGCTTCATGTACTCGATCGAGTGGCAAAAAAGAGGTCTGCCTCACGTGCACTTACTGCTGTGGTTGACGGAAAAATTACGCCCCAACCAAATTGATGAAGTCATAAGTGCGGAGATACCAAATCCAGAAACTGATCGAAAACTCTACGATACTGTAACCAAAAATATGATTCACGGTCCCTGTGGTGCACTAAATCCGTCATCACCATGCATGAAAGAAGGAAAATGCACCAAAAAGTATCCAAGGGCGCTTTTAAAAGATACTCAAACTAACGACAAAGGCTATCCTTTGTACAGGCGTAGAACACCAGGAGATGGCGGCCGTACGATAACTCTAAAAACCCGAGGTGGAACACAGGAAGTATTAGTTGACAATAGCTGGATTGTCCCATATTCTCCTCTTCTGTCTAAAATTTATAACTGTCACATAAATGTAGAGTTCTGCAATACTGTACAGGCGATAAAATATATTTGTAAATATATAAACAAAGGCAGCGACCAGGCTATTTTTAACATTCGACACATGTTAATATTGACCCGAGAGATGAGGTGCAAACGTATCGAGCCGGTAGATATGTTAGTAGTAACGAAGCAGCGTGGCGGATCTTGGGTCTGCCTCTGCATGAAAGACACCCAACAGTCACTCACCTTGCGGTTCATCTGCCTAATGGTCAGCGGATTTACTTCACTGAAAACAATTTTAGAGAGAGAATGGCCGCACCACCTAAGACGACACTAACTGCATTTTTCCTGCTTTGCCAAAATGATGCATTTGCAAAAACATTACTTAATGTTGACGTACCCCGCTACTATACATGGAACGTGTCGTCGAAAGAATGGAAACGTCGTTTACAAGGCACACCTGTCGACGGCTGGCCAGTTGTGAAGGCAGGAGATGCTCTTGGGCGCATTTACACAGTGCATGTTAGTAACTTCGAATGTTACTGTTTGCGAATGCTGCTGAATTTAGTACAGGGCCCCACTAGCTTTTTGGATCTAAAAACAGTTGACGGCCAAGAATTTGAAACTTTTCGACAAGCGTGTGAGAAGTTGAGGTTGTTGGAAGATGACAACCACTGGGATGCCACAATGGAAGAGGCAGTGCTGTGTCGCTCTCCTTCGCAAATAAGAGAACTATTTGCAATATTGATATGCACTTGCGGCTTATCCAATCCTCTTCAACTATGGGATAAGTATAAATCTGCATTATCGGAGGATATCTTGCATAGATTTGAAAGGATGGATCAAGTCAACAATGATCTATGTTTCAATGAAGCACTGAGACATATAGAGGACAAAATAATAACGATTTCCGGTAAGAAATTGTCTGACTTCGGTATGCCTACACCAGAGCGTCGAGGAGAGTTGTCGACCGATTTGATCAAAGAGCTAAGCTACGATATTTCTTTATTAGACGCTCAGGTCAGCGAAACTGAACCACGCCTGCTACCCGAACAAAAAAACATTTATAACAAAATATTACAACGAGTTGAGCTAGACAAAGGCGGCCTTTTCTTTCTTGACGCCCCGGAAGGTACAGGTAAAACATTTTTGCTTAATTTGCTTCTAGCAAAAATTCGTAAGGACCGTAAAGTTGCATTAGCGGTGGCTTCCTCTGGGATCGCTGCAACATTGCTGAGCGGTGGACGAACGGCACATTCGGTTTTTAAATTACCTCTTAATCTGGCGAGCGAAGAAACCCCAACGTGCAACATCAGTAAGAGCAGTGCCCGTGGCGCCCTCTTGCAACAATGTATGCTGATCGTGTGGGACGAGTGCACTATGTCACACAAACGCGCCATTGAGGCGCTTGATCGCTGTCTACAAGATATTCACAGCAATTGAAAGTTGATGGGTGGTGTGGTAGTGTTATTGGCAGGGGATTTTAGACAGACTTTACTATCGAGAGAGGCACTGCAGCTGATGAAATTAACGCATGTCTAAAAGCGATGTCGAATCAGGAGCATATGCTCAAAAACTGCTAGAAATTGGTGAAGGCCACCTAAACACCGACCAAGAAGGTATGGTTCTTTTCACACAGCAATTTTGTCATGCTGTGGAGACAGAAAACGAACTTATTGAACAAGTCTTTCCGAATCTGCAACAAAATATTCTTGACGAAAATTGGTTGTGTGAAAGAACCATATTAGCACCAAAAAATGAGACTGTTGCGAAAATAAATAAATAAATCTTGGCCGAAATAAACAGCGAAACATCAGTGTATAATACCATTGACACAGTTATGTCATCCGATGACACTACAAGTTATCCCGTAGAGTTCCTAAACTCTTTAGAGTTGTCCGGGGTGCCATCACACAAGTTGGAATTAAAGGTAGGTGTACCCGTTTTGTTAATGCGTAACCTGGATGCGCCAAGATTATGCAACGGTACTCGGTTGCGAGTTACCGAATTAGGAAGGCATATAGTGAAGGCTACAATTTTAACTGGAGAAGCCAAGGGAGACAATGTTCTTATACCGCGCATCCCAATCATACCCAACAACTTGCCATTCAATTTTAAACGCCTGCAGTTCCCATTAAAAGTCGCATTTTCAATGACGATCAACAAATCGCAGGGTCAAACCTTGAAGGTAGCAGGCCCACATTTGGGCACGCCATGTTTTTCTCACGGTCAACTCTATATGGCTTGCTCACGTGTTTCCAAAGTGAAGAATCTGCATGTTTATGCTGAAGGAAAAAGATCGTTAAATGTAGTTTATAGGGGCATACTGCAGTAGCTACCTATAGGCCTATGATTGGGGCTCTGCAGTGCTTAGTTACCGTATTTCTTACTTATTACTAGAATACGGGACGAACCTGAAGTCCACGCGAACGAAGTCGCGGGCAAAAGCTAGTATATATATATATATATATATATATATATATATATATATATATATATATATATATATATATATATATATATATATATATATATATATATATATATATATATATATATATATATATATATATATATATATATATATATATATATATATATATATATATATATATATATATATATATATATATATATATATATATATATATATATATATATATATATATATATATATATATATATATATATATATATATATATATATATATTATATATATATATATATATATATATATATATATATATATATATATATATATATATATATATATATATATATATATATATATATATATAATAATAAGCCTTTTTTATTTCCTTAACTTCAGTACAATGTTTACAAATATTATGCTATATTTAAATTTCACAAATAAAAGAAGTGAAAAAAAAAACGAGAGAAAAAAAAAAAGAGAGAAAAAAAGTTAAGGCCCCTAATGGGTATAGGCCTCCTCCAACAGCTTCCAGGTTGTCCTTTCTTTGCCTTCTCTGTCCAGTCCGATCCAGCAATTTGTTTAATTTCATCTACCCAGCGTACCCAGCTATATATATATATATATATATATATATATATATATATATATATATATATATATATATATATATATATATATATATATATATATATATATACATATATATATATATATATATATATATATATATATATATATATATATATATATATATATATATATATATATATATATATATATATATATATATATATATATATATATATATATATATATATATATATATATATATATATATATATATATATATATATATATATATATATATATATATATATATATATATATATATATATATATATATATATATATATATATGTATATATATATATATATATATATATATATATATATATATATATATATATATATATATATATATATATATATATATATATATATATATATATATATATATATATATATATATATATATATATATATATATATATATATATAATATATATATATATATATATATATATATATATATATATATATATATATATATATATATATATATATATATATATATATATATATATATATATATATATATATATATATATATATATATATATATATATATATATATTCATAAATTAAACAAGGACTTGATAACATATTCTCAGTATGAAGCACTTCGTAAACAACTATATATTTAATTATAAAAGCCAGTGTCCTTGACATACTGCTAGTTTTCCTTAAACGGGTGCATTTTTACAGCTACTTTATAATGTACTTTAATAAATTCAATTTATTATAAGATCTTTTGCGCAGAGAGAAGAGAAAGAGAGATATTTGAACGCTTGATTTTCTATTTTCACGATATATATCGTGAAAGAGTAATGTTAATAGAAAATAATCTTAGATGGTTGTGATGATAATATAGTGACGCTGGTAGTGATGATCGTGATGATGACGATGATGATGATAGAATAGATTCATCACTCATTTCAGGTCCTTCTGATGATGAACTTAAGAATATTAAAAAAAAACAGATTAATATTAAACACTGCACACGTTCCTTAGAAATAGAATATTGAGTGACATACCGACAAGCTAACGATTAACTAAGTGATGGCTTTGGTATAAAAGTTTCTTTTTTCCTTTCCTACAGAACTAAAAATTGATTTTATCATTTTACACAGATTGAAGTGTATCTTATATAAAATGCTGGTATACGGTCTTGGAGGTGATCCAACTTGGCACCATTGTTGACTTAGCTTAACTATCCAAACTTAAGAAAAATATATAAAATTGTGATTTGATATGACAAACAGTTAATCTTTCAATATTGGTCAAATAATGTCTCAATTTTAAAAGTAATATTTTAGTATCTAAGTTAATCTTAGGAAAAGCTGTGATGTTGAAAAAGTCGTCAACAGAGGATGGGAGGAAGAGCTTTCGTCGTCTTAGTTTACAAAGGCATAGAAATAAATAGCATTAAGTAACCACAATCTCTTTAACTAACCTATCCCAAGCAACACTTGCTCTATATAGATAATCTTACTATTTTGTATTTTAGTCTACCTCCTTATCGTCAACCGTAATAATCGGTTTGATAAAGTTGTTTTATTAAATTTGATTGGAAAGTCACGTACTCTACGTTATTATGCAGTATTTAGTATGTTATTATGGATAATGGTAGGTTATGGTAGGTTTCTTGCCGTAAGGTGAGGTGAGGGCCTGAACGCTACGGAGTTCCCTTCACACAAGTGAGGTCGGAGTTCCACTGGGTATTATAGTGGAAATGTTTCTGGTGAACACCTTTACCGAGGAGTCCCACCAAACAATCTCAAATTCCCGGACGGGAAGGGGATGCGTAATGTCATTTTTTCCCAGCAACAAACCCCACGCCTTTATAAATTAGTCGGTAGAGATCACCATAAAATGTGGTAGAGGCAAGAAGAGGAACTGACCTAAGACGGTCATGGGACGAATGCTTACCAAGGGTGAAGACGCTTCGCCTTCGTAGATGAAGTCAAATCAAAGTCAAAATCAAACAATTTTATTCAAAATAGGTAGTACAAGCTTCATTTTTTGAACGTCAAATAATTTAATTTAATTTACCACTGGTTCGCTAAAATGCCTCAGACTTGAGAAGAACCGGCGCAAGAAACTCAGCGGGACTTCATCTGTATTTTTTTTAATTTACCAGATATTTACAATTTTACAACTCTTATTTATGACAACGACACTCTTAAATTTGACTAGAAATAGTAGGAGAATACGATATGAGCATCTTCAACTCCCTTCATGAGCTCCCTTTAATGAGCTTCAGGAGGGTCAAGCTAATGATTCTCCAAGTCATCAACGCTACCGGTGTCCTAAGTAACTCCAGGCAGGCAGTAACACTATAAAAACGATGGTGGCCTACAGTATGTAGACCTTCTACTAATGAGCGACCCTGCATTAATCTCATATGTTAAAGCAGATTTTCGCTGAATTTTACTGGACACTGTTGGATTTGGATGAGACCCTCAGATTCATCCGTCGATGATATCGCCTTGCTTTTGCGCACCATGACAAGTACATTTGTCGTGTGATAGCAAACGCATACATCCTTTAGCTTGTGTATATAGCTATATAATGGCTTGGGTAAATAAAACAAATCATTCATAGATCAAAGCATATATTATTATATTTATATGTGAAATGGCAGAATGCAAAAACATGTATATGCCTATAAGCATATAAAATTATTGACTTAAGTGTCGATTGGAACTACGATCATGATAGGAAGACGTGGCGATCATCGTCCACTACTGAATCGTCCAGGTATATATGGGTGTGTGTATGTATTAACGTTGCCATGGAAACATTTGTGACTGAACTCTCCTGGATAATGGTACACCTATGATTAAGACCAATTAAACATACTTTATATAACAAATCATGCACATATTTTAACTAAATAAAATGCATGTATACGCTATGTATATCACGTACTCATTTATTTATATATATTTATTATAATTAGGATTTGTGACTAATCGAGGTAGTCGCACAGTCGCCAGCAGTAATAACTTTATTATTGATAACAGTTATCATATAATACGCTTATCAAATTATATCAATTCTCACTTAGTACCCTCACAACGGCATTAATTATAAAATTATTCAAGATTAGAAGTTTGTACTAACAAAAAGGTCACTTGTATTATAATACCTATCTACCACCTAACAACTACCAAATTACTGTAACAAAACCAGCAAACTATATATAAATCCCAAATTTCTACGTACATAGAGCTAATAGTGTGTGTTCACACACAGACCGTGCTAATTAGAGAAAGTCTAGTCCAGGGTCTTATGACTTAATCCTCAACCCTGGCAACTAGGCGACTCAGGTAAAAAAAAAGTATTACAAGCAGTATCTTGTCTAGGATAATATTAAAATAACAATGATACAACAAAATATTTATATATTTTAGAATAATAGACGAATAATTATTAAAACACAAAAAAATGGAGTCGAAGCCACACCTAATATAACCTAACTGCTTCAATGAAAATACTTACAAAGAATTATTTGTATCCATATATTTAATACTAAACTTAAAGAAAGCACTATATACTAAAGAGAACATGATGGATCATGTCTAAAAATATGCAACAGGACAAAACACTTATTGTGATTAGCGAGTGAGAGAAGGATGCAATGCGCGCTGCGCGTGCGCATACAACACTCATTGTTGCAAATTGTATGGCCGTGTGAATGTATCATCTTCAGTTGGATATTCATAATAAATCATTGTTATCATTAAATACTATTGAAATTATTTCAATTATAATAAACACTAAAATATTTCAGTATTTAAGTATAAATTTTGGGTATAAAAATCTTTTCCCCTAGTAACATAGCGGTATACAGTTTAACTGTAAACGCGTCGGTAGTCGATTCGATATATATTTAAGGTAATGAGTTATTTCATTGTTTTTTTCTCGCAAACAAGACAAGGTCTACTTTCAGTCTGCCCTCAAAAATGGAAGAAATTAGGGAAAATGTGCCTAGATATTATTTAGGTTCTCTGTCTACGATGCTAATGCATGAAACTAAAAAAAAATATTTTGTTTTTACGTACTGCCATTGTTGGCAATATATTAAAACAGTATTGATATAATAAACTAGTAATTGCTGAGACCGCAAAGAAGTAAAAACATTCCAAAGAACATGTTATATAATTATATTTAAATTTCTATAAAAAAAAATAATTTAATCTATCTATAAATGTAAATAAAAAATATAAAATAATGAGTCCTCCATGACGGTCATGTGTTCGAATCCCACTTATAGGCATTCATTACTTTTATTTATTTGGTTTCCTTTTTTTATCTTTTTTATGTTTTTTTGTGACAAATTATTTAAGAGGTGGGGTATAAAAGGTTTGTGGAGAAGAAACTAGGCTACTACAAGTAATAATTAATAAGCCATATACATATATAACACAATAATACTAAATACACAAATAGCACATTACAAATAATTCTATATAATTAAACTTAGCTGTTATTTAGAACACTTTGATCAAAGAGGAAAGGATGGACCAAAAATTAAAATGAAGTCATTTACAGGGAAAAACAAATATACGTACAGCAAACATAAATCCCGAGGGAAAGAGGGCAATCTCTTTTAAGGGCGTGTGATTCATACAGTCCCCTCTCTACTAAATGCTTAGAAGAGGTAAATATTATTATTGGAAAGCTTTAAGTACAATAGCAATTTATGTTTTTGAGGTCATTTGTTATATATAAATTATTATCTAGTCCGTCGTGGCGCAGAGGCGCAACGTCTGCCTGCAACGCGACGGTTTCTTGGTTCGATTTCCACTCGGGGAAGATGGATTTTGTATTTCCATTTTCTTAGCTCTGGAAACTAGGTAAAACGCGGTGTTGAGTTCCGCCACTCAACACGCAATGCCTCGGAAACGGAAACTCTCCAAAAAGACGGAAAGCAGGGACGGAGAAAGCAGGAACTAAGCATCGAAGAGACATTAACACGAGGTTCGTATGGTTCCTGCAGTTCTCTCTGCCTACCCTGCCAAGTACGGCATAAAGCGTGAAACTAAAAAAAATAATTATATAGTATTTGTGGAAGCGTTTAAATGGCGCACACTTAAAGAGACGAGTTTTTTAACCTATACCGTTTTAAAGATCTCGAAAAGGTGGATTGGTGAAACATAGCCGATGTTCGGACTTGAAGAGTTGATTGGATTTGCTTTAAAAAAGATTTCAAAGAAGCGTGGCGTTGATTAAGTTTATGAGCAGCGAAAACCGGCATGTGTAGAAAGGAGTGTCTTAACACTAGGTTCCTTACCTACGACTGCAGGTACGGATGGATGTCTTGTTTGAAAGCGTAAAGCAAGGAGCAGAGTGTTTTAACACTACCTACGGTTACCTCTGCCTACCCTGCTATATGCGGGACAAAGTGTGAAAAAAAAATTCTCAATATAATGATAATTTGACTCCGTTACCAAAATTATTTAACAATTCTACCAAACGTATAACATAACTAATATATGCAACATTTATACAAAAACAAAAAAGCTGATTATATGCGATAACTGTTTTCCAGGTTACTAGGGCCAACGCGACGTATGAACACGCCAAGTCAGCACGAGAACATAAATATAAATCTATTCGTTAATAGTCCGTGAATTGCCATTACCTAGCAACAAACGCTTGTTAGAGGGAGTGGCACAGCGTCTGACTACTGTTAGTATGTCTAACTCGACGGTCGAGGGTTCCATTCCCACTCGAGGGTATTTTTATTTTTTGTTCTGGTAACTATGTAAACTATTGTATGTATAGGGACTGACTATCCCACTATACGTAGAACAAATGGAGTTATTTATTTACTTCATAAACAATTAATCGTTTGTTATTGATTTTTTTACTAGCTTCACGCTTTTATCCCGCACACGGCAGGGGAGGCAGAGGAAACCGCAGGAACCATAGGAACCCAGTGTTAAGACACTCTGTTCCATGCTTTCTTCCTACTCGTGTTGAGTGGAAGAACTCAACGCCGCGCTTACCCAATTACTAAAGCGTTAAAAAATCCATCGGGGCTACCCCGAGTGGGAATCGAACCCACAAACCGTCGCGTTCACGCCTTAGATATTTAAGAGTTAATAATATTTAATCATAGTTGCTAATATTTAATCAGAATTATTATTACTTAATGAATGTCATTGATATTTAATCACAGAAACAAATGGCGTCGTTGGGTTCCGCCACTAACTTGTTATGAGTGGAGGAATGAAAATGGAAGACAGAACGGTTCTCTCTCTCTCTCTCTCTCTCTCTCTCTCTCTCTCTCTCTCTCTAAAATGAGCCAAAAAGCAATTAAATGTTTAAATTATTTAACATAAGGTTAATTGCACATATAATTACAGGTTATTACGACATGTTTTAATTACTTTGAGATATTCAAGTAAAGGTTTTTTAATTAACGCATATATACCATATATATTTATAATTACACATTAAATGTCTCTATAATGTGGAGAATTGAAAAATATATTAAAAAACACGAATTTCCTAACTAATTCCACTTGGATTTCCGGAAATAAACCTAGAGGCTAGTCTACCTACTTTTGTAAACTAAATTGGACAATTTTTATATATTTTCATATATATATAGTACATATATATTATGCTTTTATATCTACGACTCCACCTTCACAGTCAAAATCAATGGAAATGATTACAAAATAACTAATACAAAATATTCTATGTTTTTGAGGTAACTCTATACGCAAATACAATGGGTAACAGAGAAATTAATCGTTTTTATTTAATGCAGTTAAAAATTACGTAATATATCCTATAGGCTATATTACTATAGCCTTTCTTGATAAGACTATGTAGACTATCCAACAATAAAAAGTTTTTTTTTTAAGTTAATAGTTTCTGAGAGAAATGCATACAAATAAACTAAACTTGTCAACTTCATAACTGTTAGCATGTTACTATTTTAAATATATATTTTTTTGTAAAATTATTCGACTAGCGGCACGAACGGGAGTAAACAACGTAGAAAGGCTCTGTTACATGTTTGGATAATTATTCTCGACTGAAAAAATACTTTTTTTTTTAACTTCACGCTTTATCCCGCACTAAGCAGGGTAGGCAGAGGGAACTGCAGGGACCGTGGGAACCTAGTGTTAAGACACTCCGTTGCTTAGTCCCTGCTTTCTCCGTCCCCGCTTTCCGCCGTTTTCGAGGCATTGCTTGTTGAGTGACGGAACTCAACGCCGCGCTTTGACTAGTTTGCCAGAGCGAAGAAAATAGAAATAGAAAAATCCATCTTCCCCGACTGGGGATCGAACCCAGTAACCGTCGCGTTAAAGGCAGACGGTCCTCAATTACATAATTAGAGAGTGGATTTAACCGTATAACGTATATTATTTATTATCGGCGTATTTCGTTCAATAACATACATATAGGTATTCCTTAAAGACTGGAACACTTTTAACAAAATATTCTCCAAACTTTTTTCTCCAAACATTTGTGAATACAAATAGCAGTTTTACATATCGAGATGGCTAGGAATCTATGATTAGGAACTCACATATAAATTAAGCCTGCATATGACAATTGAATAACTGGTAGATGAACTAAATTACAAGGAAGGAAACACTTAGTACTGTTCAGCATTAATTTTAATGCTATGTGTGTGGACATATAGAAATTGAGATATATATACATATACATATATATATATATATATATATATATATATATATATATATATATATATATATATATATATATATATATATATATATATATATATATATATATATATATATATATATATATATATATATATATATAATATATGTTAGGCAGGCAAATGTTATGTAACCCTAATGCTAAGATACGTTTCTCCGCTTTCTGTTCAAATTTTAAACATATATATTGACAGCTATCATATCTAAAAAATTAAAATTATTTAATACAATACTATTAGTTTCACGCTTTTATCCCGCATATTGCAGGGTAGGCAGAGGAAACCGCAGGAACCACAGGAACTTCGTTTCTTGCTTTCCCCCTTTTTCAAGGCATTATGTGTTGAGTGGTGGAACTCAAAGCCGCGCTTTGCCCAGTTTCTAGAGCGAGGAAAAAGGAAGTAGGAAAATCTATCTTCCCCGTTATATTTAATATTCCCCATTCTATTTAATGGGAGTCGAACCCACAAACCGTCGTTACCCTTCTGCGCCACGACGGTCCTCATACAGTTTTACACACACAATAACGCCATGATAGAACATAAACAAAATTAAAACAAGATGTTAATTATTCAAAATCTACTAAGAAACCAAACAAAACCTTACAAATATTAGCTTATTATAATATTCAAACAAACTTTACAACAGAGACAAGTTCACGTCAAATTTTAAGATTTATTTGCACTTTACGACCATCTGTCATCTGGCTTTGGTCAAATTTATAAAAAAAAATTTCGCCCAGTCTCTCCGCCTCCACAGAATAAAAAAAAGACAGAACACATATTAGGAAAAGAATAGATAATAAAAAATGATATTAAAATCGAAAATTAACTAAAATTAGGGCGTAACAGTAACCTCACTGTCACGTTACATAAAAATAATGCGTGAACTCACAGGCGACATGCAAAAGAGAACCAAAAAGGGAAAATAAAAAAAAGCACAACCAAACTGACCCTACACCCTTGCGTTAAAAATAATTATGCAGTAATACTACCATATATAGCTAAGCCAAATCTTGCCATATTGAGTACAGTCGGCCAAACACCGGCAAATATCTCTGTAATCCTTATTACGTGCACGTCAAAGGCTATTTTCGCTTAAATCGATATGAAAGCTATTGCATCTGTGTACGATGAGGTGAATTGTAATCGCTTGAAGTTAGCCACAAGTTGAGAGCATTAGCCAATCAGAGTTAGCTGTTTTCACACTGCGCGGAGGCGATCCCAGCCTAAAAAAACCCCACCGAGCTGCAACCCGCTCATATCGCCGAGTAGTGCTGTGAGAGAGTCACGTGAATAGTGTTTAAGTAAATATATTATATTAAAATGAGGGAAATCGTACACATTCAGGCCGGCCAATGCGGTAACCAGATCGGAGCTAAAGTAAGTAATTAATTTAAATAATTGGCATTTTATCTTACAGCGGCGCTACGGTACATTGTATACTTACAATATTAGCATATTGTATGGGTCTAGAAAATTCTTTTTAAGACCCAATATACAGAAGAAAAACACTAAATAAACAGTCTCTAAAAGTTATATAGATTAAATTTAAAAAAATCATTAAATTAAAGAAAGTAGGTGACGATTGTTACATATTGCATTACATCGTTCAGTTATTAGGAAATGGGTTTGTAAATTGTAAATATCACGCAAAAGGCCTCCAACGGGCGCGGGCGGGCCCACCCCTCACGCAATGTTAGGGAAGAACGGTTAAAAGCACCTTAATCTATCCATATATATTGTATTAAACCAAAATAATATAAGCAAATAACTAGTTCTTGTTACTATAATGTATTTAAAAGCAAATAAATTAACTTAGGCAAAGCGCGGCGTTGAGTTCCGCCACTCAGCACGCAATAACTCGAAAAAGGCGGAAAGCGGGGACGGAGAAAGCAGGGACTAATCAACGGAGTGTATTAACACTAAGTTCATACGGTTCCTGCAGTTCCCTCTGTCTACCCTGCAATATGCGGGATAAAAGCGTTCGTTTGCTTTAAAATTTGGAAAATTAAGTACAATCTCTATTTCCTCCATTTTTTTATGTCAAAAGTTTTTCTTTTTTTTTAATAATGTCTAAAATAGGCAATGACTCAATCCAACGATTAAAATTATCGACCCACATTAAAAACAACAGCTTAACGCTTGCCGATAAGCGAAAAACACAACTGTTATTAAAAATAATGACACACAAATAATTCTATGTGTGTCAAGAAACTAGAGTACATTTAAAATAATTATTACTATTAAAATAAATATTCTTTTACTACGAGGCATTTTGTGAATACAATGATCACATATTATACAGCCTTTAAAAATATATAAAATATTGGAACAAATAAGGATTTTAACGGAGTGTCTTAACACTAGGTTCCCTCTTCACTGCTTTGAGCGAGATAAAGCGTGAAGCTATAAAAAAAATTAAAAAAAAAATAGCATCGAGTGCATTAATGTTCAACGTATGTTATCTATGATATATAGATTAAATAAGAATATTATATCGCAGCGGTTTGGCTCAGTAAGTTCGATAGTCGTATACGCGTTCTAGTAGAAAAAGCACGGTGCTTAACACCGTCACTCCACACACAAAAATAAACTGCTAAATTAAGCAAAAATTGGAATTAGTATTGTAACAATAGTTTCCTACCGACCCTACTATACGGAAAAAGTTTCAAATAAAATTAAAAAAATTGAACTTTAAACTCTCTAATACCCGGAAATAACTGCACTTCACCTAGAAATATCTCAAAAGCACAATCTTAAGTACACTTGTCTAATACTTGATACATCGCAGTTGCAGCTTTCCCTCGAAACCTGTTTTACATGCAAGCATCCGCGATCTGCAATCGATCGCAGATCCCAATCTTTACAGGCATGATTTCAGCACTTTCTACGTACTGGCCACTTAATTGATCTGGAGAAACTAGAAATCTAGATAATGCCTTATACTGTTAAAAGACATTTGAAGTTTAATTGATTGGGAAAATATTTATCCTATATATAAATATTTACTTAAAAAGAAACATAAGAACAAAATTATATACTTATGTAATAATTTGATTATTTGCAGTAGAAATTCGGGAAAATAAATATAAAACTAAGCTAACTTAACGCTTTAACCTGCATATAGTAGGGTAAGCAGAGAGAACTGCAGGAACTGTGTTACGATACTTTGATACTTACTTTATACATTTCAAGACATTGCGCGTTGAGTGGCGTAACTCAACGTCGCGCTTTGCCTAATTGCCAGAGCTAAGGAAACGAAATAAACCATCTTCCTCTACTGGAAATCCAATCCAGAACTTATTCCTTTTTAACGTCTACAAACTTGACACTATATTCTGCTATAAAAGACAGGCCAAGAGAACCAAGTGTTATGACACTCCTTGTCAACCAAGATATATATTTTAATGGCAAACTAAATCTATAATGTAAGAACTCCGACTTAGGAATATGAAATAAGGATCTGTAACAAAAAACAAGATTAAATTCTAAATAACATAGCAACTGCACCATTGTTTCGCACGACTGATAAGCGTATCAGATAAGAAAGATAAGAGTGCAACGTTACATATATTGGAGATCCACAAAACTGTCGTAGGTACGTATCAATACGTGTAAATGACGAATTTTTACTTAAAACAGATTAAATTATGCCTAAAAATAAAATTTATTGAAATTTGAACTACATCTAATACCTCAAAATTTGTTTCAAATGTAAAAAACAATGGGTTCTCTCTGATGAGGTATACGTTACCTCGTTTTTTTTAGCTTCACGTTTTATCCCGCATATTGCTGGGTAGGCAGAGGGAACTGCAGGAACCATATCAACCTAGTGTTAAGACACTTCGTTGCTTAGTCCCTGCTTTTCTCCTTTCCTGTCTCCATATATAGACATATATATAGTAAAAGTATAAATTAAAATCAATCTAGAAATACCTATGTATTAGTATATTATAGCTTAGAAAATGTATGTACGTACATATATTTATATATAACTTCATCATAGCGTCGGTATTTGTGTTTGTCTTTTTACTTCGAACGTGACTCAGTATTGCCTTGGAATTTCAATGGCTGAGTAAGATGTAATATATTCCGTGTACGTTAGAATAAGATGCAAAACAGCTGCGTCAACACAAAATTGAAAACATACAAAAAATATTGTAATTTTCATACATTTTAAGTAATTTACTTATTTAAATAAATACTTGGTTCGAGTAAATTGTATACTTTATTTAAGGCATGTTAAAATTTGGATCTTAACTCCACAGTCTG
The DNA here is from genome assembly GCA_037178615.1 of Dione vanillae. Taxonomy (NCBI): domain Eukaryota; kingdom Metazoa; phylum Arthropoda; class Insecta; order Lepidoptera; family Nymphalidae; genus Dione; species Dione vanillae. The sequence continues at coordinate 205,827 of JAZFAU010000264.1, forward strand.
TCAATATAGCTTTAATAATGCTATTTATAAATTAGAGGACCGTCGTGGCGCAGAAGCGTAGCGTCTGCCTGTAAACGCGACGGTTTGAGGGTTCCATTCCCACTCGGGGAAGATTTATTTTTCTATTTCCATTTTCTTCGCTCTGGAAACTAGGAAAAGCGGCGCGGCGTTGAGTTCCGCCACATAGCACGCAGTGGCTCGAAAAAAGGCGGAAAGCGGGGTGGTTCCTGCAGTTCCGTCTGCCTACCCTGCAATATGCGGAATAAAGCGTGAAGTTAAAAATAATACAAAAAAAATCTTAATGGCGTCTTTATAATATTTTTTGGAACATCACCGGAACACATATTGTTTACACAATGTATGTCATTTAGAACGTGTCTTCTCATTATTTAACGTCGACCTCGTCAGCGTTACACTCAATTAGACGTAACAGAAAACTAAAACATAAAAACTGTTTTTCTAGTCTGGCGGTCGCAAATTATACATAATAATGTTATTTCACTACTTTGTGCACTAAATTAATATTTTAATAACGATCATGTTAAACTTACAGATTAATAAATATTTGTAATTAAGTAAGTGACATTTGGCGGTATTTTTGAAAACTTGCCACAGATATAATAAAAAGACAAATTTTTCAGCCTAGATAAAAAACTATCGTATAAAACAGAAAAAGAATTAGAAAAAAATAAAATATAATAAATTTCAAATAATTTGCATTTTATTTCGTTCACTTTATAAATTTTTGTTTTCTATTCATGTGAAAGTAAAATATTTAATTTGATCTTAGAAACGTGATCCTATAAATCTTAAGAGATTGACGAAACCAGATACTGTGTTATGACATCATTGTTTAAATAACACGGCAGATAAAAAATGTAGCGTTTTGAACTCTTGGACGTTTTAAGTGCAATGTTTTAAATATATCTTATCTGTGTTATAATTACCAATGGTTAATAATAATTGAAGCATAAATTAGCTGTGAAAATAAAATAATTTACTTTTATATGTTCTTTATATTTAGTTATAGATTTTCAGTAAAAAAAACATACCTAAAAGTCATATTCCACTCTCATATAGTTTAAAATATTTTTATTTATTTTTTAATAATATACAGTAGATTTATATTATTAAAAAAGTTGTTACATAAATTAAATTTATATCGGAAATAAATGTTTAAGACAAAATTATATTAATATTTTATCTGTTCACAATATTAATAAAAAAAAATAATTGACAGTTTTTTACACTTATTCTCTTATTACTTAATTAATTTGTATGCTTACAATACATTATAAAGGACCTAATATTTAATAATTGTATATCGTAATATAAATGTTAGGAATTCTAATATAAATTCCATAGTTTTCTCGTGTTTGTGTTATCAGAGGCAATGCCCGTGGGTTCAACGACCCGCCATACAGTCTAAAATAGCCGTGTACTCTGCCACTTAAAGGCGCTTAAGCATTTGCATCGTTAAGCGATTCAGTTCTTAAAGAAGCTTCTATATATAAAATGGATTACTGTAAACCCTTTTTTATTTATAACTTCATAGTCGACTAAGTCGATAATCGGAACAGTAACTTCTATAATTCTAATTTCTACTATTTTTTAGTTCTGTAATTAGAAATTTGTATGTAAATTAATAAAAATAAAACACAATCTCGGCACTAACTTCCATCATTGAACGATTGACTAATTTAAAACATTTTAATGACATCGTTGTAATAGTTTAATCGGTCGACATATTACATCTATAAACTATATTCTGTTTAAGCGAATCATTTGTAGGAGATTTTAATTAAGAATAATTTAATGGGTTCGATTCCTACTCGGTGAAGACGGATTTTTCTATTTCCGTTTTCTTCGCTCTGGAAACTAGGCAAAGTGCGGCGTTGAGTTCCGCCATTCAACACGCAATGCCTCGAAAAAGGCGGAAAGTGGGGACCGAGAAAGCAGGGACTAAGCAACGGAGTGTCTTAACACTAGGTTCATATGGTTCCTTCTGTTCCTTCCTTCTGCCTACCATGCAATATGCGGGATAAAGCGTGAAGCTAAAAAAAAAAATTAATTTAGTATATATAATATGTTAACTAGTAGATTCGATTCTCATTTGGGGAAGATGGATTTTTTCATTTCTATTCTCTTCATACTGACAACTAGGTAAAAGCGCGGCATTGACTGCCACCAATCAATATGCAATGCCTCGAAAAGACGGAAAGCTGGGAACGGAATGTCTTAACACTAGGTTCCCACGGTTCCTACGATTCCCTCTGCCTACCCTGCTATGAGCGGGATAAAGCGCGAAGCTGTGTGTGTTTAACATAATATATATAGTATAGTATGTATATTATAAAATCTAGTATGTTAAATTAACATAGTCTCAACATATTCACCATTGTGCACAGTTTCACCGCAAGTGGCACATTGTACCGCGTTCACACACTTTCATCTCGTCGGTTTATCTCGTTACAAGAAAGCTCGGTACAATCGATCGCCATTCACTTTTTGTGTTATTAAACATCATTAGTTATTTTTGAAAGTATTCCAATATCTTGATCTTAATTACTTTAACGTGTTATAAATCGATTTGTTACTTTTAAATTTAAATTTTCGAAATATAATACTGAATATGTAGGTAAATTATCTAGTATGTGTATATTTATAATTATAAAGTATATTGAAATATAAAATTTTGTCCAAACAATCTGACAGAATTCTTAACATTGGAAACGTCTCATCTCAATCACAAAACTAATTTACTTTACTATTTGAAAGAGATAAAAAATTAAATCAATCAAATGTATACAAAATCTGAATATGCTTCAATACTTAGCGTCGCCTGACGTATGTTATAAGAAATATAATAATATGTTATAAGAAATATGTTATAAGAAAAATGTTTACTTAAACAACTCAAGGCGGCTCGCTATTTGCAATAGCCGCTTATTCTTTGAATCGAAACCCTGAACCAAAAGCTATATTAGTCATTTAGTCATATAAGGCGTTGTCAAGCGTACCCACACACTGCCTGCAGCATGACATCATACCTGCCGTCACGCACGCAATCGTGAATTTTAATGCTTTCCGATACTTTGACCAAAATATTTTATATGTCAAATAACCTTATCACACTAATGCTGTTTTGTTATAATCAGTGGTATTATTTTAGGCAAATTATCCGAATTTTAAGCAAATTTGTGACCATATGGCGGTGAATTCGATTCGTAATAAATGTGAATGGTAATTGCCTGGTTAAAATACTGGCACAATACGTTCTCTACTTATAAGGACTGATCAAGAGTGCGGATGGTAGTGGGCGTCGCCCGTCGGCAAGGCAACAGGGCAACAGTGTACACCTCCGTAACTTAGCGAGCTTGCGTAATCAATTTGCTCTAACTACAGTCGTTAAACGTACATTATGCATCCTGTCAGACATTTACGCGATGGTTCATTGGCTTTATTGTCGACGAGCCCTAGTATTTGGAACAATGATTATACATAAACATTACATCGGTAGTTAACTTCTTGAATACGAAACAAATTTTAAGACTTTTAACTTTTTCTTATTTAATCTACACGTATGTGTCTAGTAAAATAAAATATTTTCTTATAACGAATCGTATTTATATTTTACCTAATATTCAATGTGTACATGAGTATTAATATCTGATTTTTCTTACAGTTCTGGGAGATCATCTCTGACGAGCACGGCATCGACCCAACTGGCGCGTACCATGGCGACTCTGACTTGCAGCTGGAGCGCATCAACGTATACTATAACGAGGCGTCCGGCGGCAAGTATGTGCCTCGCGCCATCCTCGTCGACTTGGAACCCGGCACCATGGACTCGGTCCGCTCGGGACCTTTCGGACAGATCTTCCGTCCCGACAACTTCGTGTTCGGACAGTCTGGTGCCGGAAACAACTGGGCCAAGGGTCACTACACCGAGGGAGCTGAACTTGTTGACTCAGTTCTTGATGTAGTTCGCAAGGAATCTGAATCCTGCGATTGCCTACAGGGCTTCCAACTCACACACTCCCTCGGTGGTGGTACCGGCTCCGGTATGGGTACACTTCTCATCTCCAAAATTCGTGAAGAGTACCCCGACAGAATCATGAACACATACTCAGTCGTCCCCTCGCCCAAAGTATCAGATACCGTAGTAGAACCCTATAACGCGACTCTTTCAGTACACCAGCTTGTAGAAAACACAGACGAAACTTATTGTATTGACAATGAGGCACTATACGACATCTGTTTCCGCACACTTAAACTTTCCACACCCACCTATGGAGACCTCAACCACTTGGTGTCCCTTACCATGTCAGGTGTCACTACTTGCCTTAGGTTCCCTGGTCAACTTAACGCTGATCTTCGTAAATTGGCTGTCAATATGGTTCCCTTCCCCCGTCTCCACTTCTTCATGCCAGGATTTGCCCCACTCACATCTCGCGGAAGCAGACAATACCGTGCCCTCACCGTGCCCGAACTCACACAGCAGATGTTCGACGCTAAGAACATGATGGCAGCGTGCGACCCGCGCCACGGCCGCTACCTCACCGTCGCCGCCATCTTCCGTGGTCGCATGTCCATGAAGGAGGTCGACGAGCAGATGCTCAACATCCAAAACAAGAACTCGTCGTACTTCGTGGAATGGATCCCCAACAACGTGAAGACCGCCGTGTGCGACATCCCGCCCCGCGGTCTCAAGATGGCCGCCACCTTCATCGGCAACTCCACCGCCATCCAAGAGTTGTTCAAGCGCATCTCCGAGCAGTTCACCGCTATGTTCAGGCGCAAGGCTTTCTTGCATTGGTACACCGGCGAGGGTATGGACGAGATGGAGTTTACCGAGGCGGAGAGCAACATGAACGACTTGGTCTCCGAGTACCAGCAGTACCAGGAGGCGACCGCCGACGAGGACGCGGAATTCGACGAGGAGCAGGAGCACGAAGTAGACGACCACTAAACAATTACCGTTGTGTTGCAACATAGTACATGCCATTATTGTCTCTCGTTACTTTAAGTAACTTAATGATTCCTATACGTACTGTGTATTGAAGACATGCTTGCTAACTTTTAACAGAATGCACGACTAAACACGCCCGGACCCGACCAAATGTGATAGCATTTACGTAAACACCGTCTACATTCCTCATAGTTCCAATTTGAATGTAAGATCTGAAAATTTAAAGGCTGAAATTACATATTCGATATGTATTTGATACGTTTGGTCGCCACGCCAAACCGAGTCGGCTTCAATAACAGAAGTTTTTATTACGATTAAAAATTGTTTTGATCAATAATTTAATGTATATAATAAAGATTTTTATTTATTAATAAATCTGTTTTAATATATCCTCAAAAATAGTATTAAAATAATGTTATTTTTATATATTAGTATCATTATCTATATATATTTAGAGGTTAATTGTGAATCATGCATGGTCGAGGCTGACGATGAGTCAAGGTGACCGCGCTATTGACATATTAATATACAGCTTATATAACTAATTATGTATCGAAAAGGCAATGATACGAACAAAACACATTTCACGTTTAATTTATGAATATTTATTAGTTAATTTGCATAAAAATTGAGTTCCAGAAGTTAAAGCAAGTAACTATTTTATTATATTAATTCTAAATTATACATGATCATAAATCATAGGGCCTATAAATTAGTAATATTTTTTACATTTGAAAAAGAATAATGTCAATGTCATAATGTAGCAACATAGTCTTTTTAAATTAAATTCCACGTTTTATAACTTATTAATAATTGCGACTTAAAATATAATCTACTATGAGAATTGACTTGTAGAATCCAATAAAAAAAAAACAATTATATTGTCAATTGAACTTCATTTATAAAAAAACAATACAGATAAAAAAGATCTTTAATAAAAGAAAAGGAAAAATAAATAATGTCACAATGCCATAATTGACAGACGGATTCGAACTTCACTTCTTAAAAATTAAAGTAAATATTAACACTCTTATGTGCTTTAAAGTAAGAAACAACTAAAAATTTAACTCTATAAAAGAAAAATCTGTCAATTTGCTTTAAAAGGCCAAAAAAAAACTATAACAATAACTTATTCGCCTCGTGCACCTGACATCATCACATCTATATATAGAGATGCATTTAACCAATTGACGAGAGCTCTTCATCTCCCGTTATTATGGTCCAGCGATCTCGAAACAGCATCCCAACAGAGCTCAAGGTGAACTGGCCGATAACAATATGATGTCATACAATTCGTCAAAACACGCTTATGTCATGCATGTATGTATGATACGTGGCACAAACAGGTTAAAATAATTTAATATTTAAATGTAAACATGATGTAAACGATTCGTTCCAATTAAATATTAATTTCTAATAACTGGTTACTTCCTTTAATATATATATTTAATTTTTTTCTATATATTATATTTTAATTGTAAAACAATTTATAAAACAATGTCAGATGGCGAAAGAAATCGACGACCAGGAGCCTGCATGCCTGCAAGAAGAACTTTTTAAAGGGAGTATACAAATTCCTAAAAAAATAATTTAACACTCGTTAATTAGTATGAAATATTAACTTTAGATTTATTTATTAAATATAATATTTTGACGTGACAACGTCTTAAATTAGGTTGCGGCTCGGAGTCACATATGAAAAAGGTAACGTAACGATGTGTCAACTGTCACCGAACTATGATCGGTCCGCCGCGCGTATCACTTGACACATGTACAATGTTTTAGTAAACAAAACATATTTTCTATAGTTAAAATTTGTGCAATTTATATTATAATTATTAATCATATCAATAAATATTCTACCGAGAAAAAGACGTTGTCACGTAAAATTTTCGCCCGTAAAACCCACTTTACAGGCAACCATTTTTTTATCTTATAAAAAAAAACCTTATATAAAAATAATTATATTTAATAAGTGACATTTGAAGTACACTAAAGAAAGCTAGTATCGTTAAATACCGTCGCAGTAAAGTGTGATAGTCTTATTATAACCGCGACGTTTGTGGGTTCAATTCCCACTCAGGTTATTAACATTATAATATCTTTGCCGGTAGATATTTCTCAATATAATAAACGATATATTGAGAATATTTCTTCAAAATAATGTAAACAAATATATTGGAAGAATTCTCCGTTTTAAGAATTTAGTCTTAATTAGAGGAAAGTGGATAACAGAGTGTCTTAACACTAAATTTCATTCACCTACCCATCTATATATAGAAAAATGAGCCCAAAGATTATATGTAATTAGTATATACATAACCTCAACTTCTTACATGAAGATGGCCTTGATGGTTGCCATCAAAAAAAAGTCATACATATCGTATCTTTACATTTGCCAACTTTCAAATAAAAAAGTACTTAAGTAATCATTTAAATAATAATTAATCAGCAAAAAAGTCAAGTACAAAACGTAATTTCTTATTAAATTAAAACAAATTATATATCAATTGCTTTCAAGTTGCCCAATAGAGATAAGATTGCCTTTTAATTATTCTAAGAAAAAAAGTGTTTCTGCGTTATATTTTTAAAAAAATCTATATTTATGGTAAGACCTGATAAGGTATATTCATAACATATGAACATATCAGTATTATGTACTTAGGTTTTTTAATCTTCCCGCTGTAGCGTAGTGTTGAGACACTCCGTTTTCCACCCTTATGAGACGTTCAGTATTACGTGCAGAACGATAATTAATATCATCAGTTTATTTAATTTAATATTAAAATTTACTTGAATGACGAGGTATAACTCGTACCCCATTGTGAAGCGCTCTGATCACTAAGCCACTTTTCTTCTATCAACTGAGAGACAATTGTTTTATTAGATGCTCGCTTGAACACTTTCAACATTAGGCTTCTTCTGGGTACATTGCGTATGTGCTGAATACAGTATTCAGCTAAACCAATCTTTAAAATTTTTGACATAGGTACGTTAAATGAGAGAGCCTCGTTGTTAGCAGCAAATTATTGTAATAATACAATTTTTGATTATCTCTTGTGCAGAGCAAAGCAAAGGTTTTGCTCTGTAAGAGCAGTCCCACACAGAGACACGCCAAGGTGGACTGACGACCTGGTGAAGGTCGCCGGAGTCGATGGATGTGGGCGGCCAGGAACCTGGTGGTGCTAAATAGTAGAGACCTTTGTCCAACAATGGACGTCTCCCGGTTGATATGATAACTTGTAAGAGATTATTTATTTTATATATATAACTCTATAAAAAGATATAGCGCGGCGTTAAGCTCCGTGTTGTAATCAACAAGGAAAACAGAGTATTTATTTATGCTAGATTCTTCTACTGTATGCACAATAAGCGTTTTGGTGAAAGAACAAGTAAATCTTTGAAAAAAAGTTATTTTCCAATAAATTACGTTTATCAATCGAGCAAAATAAAAAAAGTCTAAATAATGAAAAAAGCCTACTTTATACCTCCCTACTACTGCCAACTTTATATAGAATAATTCTTATTTAGTCATTAGATATGAACCTAGGCGGAGACCCAGGACAATCTAAATCTAGCTACAGCTATGACCTAGACTGACTGACCGCCCCGGAATGTGGCCCCTAACCTTTCCGGAGAGCTAAATAAGTTTGTCAATACTATATTTACGCTATATTAAAGCAATTAGAAAGCTGTTACGGCAAAATAGCTAGCCAATTGAAACTGAGCCTTCCCACGTAAGACCTCCTACACTAAAATATATATATGTACTGTAAATAATTTTATTTATAATATAAATATTGTATGTTTGAATTTTATTATCTTTACGGATTTCCTGTATTGTTCTTAATAGAAAGAGAAGCCTTGTCTAACATCGATATAACACTTTCTAATCGTTATATATAGCTTTAATCTAATTATACAGCTTAAATAAATATTTGCGAGATTAAGATATGAACCTAAGACCTTTTTTGAAGAAATTTTTGTCACGATGCTTGAAAAGGAGGATAGAAGCAATATCTGAGGCCCAGTTTTCTCATATTTCAGATTAAATTCAAAATATTTTATTAGTTTATTCAATTGGGCCATTACAAACATTTTTGAAATCAATTTATACTGAAATGTGAGTAATGTCAGTGCTAAAGATACCACTGACTTGGAAGGCAGGTTCTGGCGAGAAACTCAATAGTTGTTTTGGTGGGTTAATGTTTACAAATTCAAATCCCGGCATAAAAATTTTGGGAATAATAAAAAAATGTTCCTTTTTTAATATAACAAAGGTTCTTTAAAATAAATATTACCTAAAACGGTATTAGTATTTAGAACTCAAAATGAAGGCTTTGAACTTCAGTTAAATCTAAGGTTTAGGTTAAATAAATAATATATAGGCCGGAGCTAACTATATCGACTTGGGAAGTAAAAATTATCTCCAGTAGATTCCCACAGTCCCTACAGTTCCCTCTGCCTACCCTGCCATGTGCGAGATAAAGCGTGAAGCTAAAAAAAAAAATTCTCCAGACGGTAAAATATTTGAAATATTCAAATGAGGCCGATACCTCATACGATAGTCATTTCACGGTCCACATTTTCCAGCAAACGCGACTACGTGTAACAAATTGTAGTGACAAACATGTTACTATGAAAAAAAATAAAAAATATACGATATCTGTGGGTAATGAACTAAATTAGCATATATTAATATATGAACATATTAGAACGTCATAGCTCGGTGGTGGGAGACGTGGGTTCGATTCCCACTCTAGTTATCTTCGCATGTTCGTTCTTTAAGCCAGGCGTTAATTTCTGTCAGCTTACCGAGCAATATGAATTCAAGCTGTAAAATTTTAGATATTTTCACATATAAATTGATGTTATTAAACGTAGCATTACACAAAAATATATACAATATATATAGAATATGTAAATGTTTACTATATTATATATTAACCATATGTGTATATATATGTATGTGTATATATATATATATATATATATATATATATATATATATATATATATATATATATATATATATATATATATATATATATATATATATATAAATATATATATATATATATATATATATATATATATATATATATATATATATATATATATATATATATATATATATATATATATATATATATATATATATATATATATATATATATATATATATATATATATATATATATATATATATATATATATATATATATATATATATATATATATATATATATATATATATATATATATATATATATATATATATATATGGGTATATGTTTATTACTTCAAAAACGAGCTATTTTGTATAACATTCGAGAAAGTTTCCTTAGTCATCGATGTTTACGACACTATGTACTTATGTATGTATGTATGAATATATGTACATGTGTGTACAGGCATTGCGATATAAGCACAGTAAGCTCTTGAATGCATGTACTTACAGTAGTGGAGGTGATTTGTAAATTGTACTCTTTACATTGCGGGCTTTTATTATTTCTAGATTCATATATAATAAGCAAAAAACGAAGTCGAGTTCCGCTAAAAAATCCTGGAGAGTGAGAGACGGGGAATCATAATCATAACTCTAATTTCGCTGATTCCCACTACTTATCATGCTATCTGCCATTTTTTAAAATAACTTTATGATGCAGAAGAGTGGCTGCAGAAGAGTAGAAAAATTACTTCCTTATTTATAAAGCATTAAAAGACTCGTATAAAGTGTTAAAAGCTTTACTATAACAAAGGGAAAGTAATAAGTTTCTCTATTAATATTGACTAATACCTCTTATATTATTTTAATCTAATCTTCATACTAAATAGATTAAAAACGTAACTAAAATTTTATTAAAATAAAACAAAACCCATAAGGCAGTGTATCACAAAGTCATTGCCTCAGCCGTCAGACGATCCGCCAACATGGCGCCGGGGAGGCGCGAATTTCTCTCATCGAACATATGGTACTATTACAATATACACAATTATAATGTCGCCAAATTCGGATAATTCGCACTGACATAAGTAGGCTAATAACCTGAGAGATTGAAGCCTGATTTTGCACTGACTTTATATGTAGAGTTCAATAATAATGGATTATTATTTGTAATCCTTCTTTCATAATGAAATGCTATGGAAACTAATCGGATACTCGCAATAAAAAATTTAGTATAAGTAAAAAGAAATCAAGATCGGATATAAAATATTTAGATGATTTCGGATATTAAAACGAAACAAATTTTAAATAAACGTTTCAAAATAATTATATGCAAGAATTCAAAATAAATTGGTCTAATAAAATTTAAAGTAAACTCTTTTATCATAAATACTAAAGAAAATACAGACGAAACTCGATTAACCTGATTAATTGCTTTGTAAGGCATTCAGATAATCAAAAATGCTGATAATCGGAAGCACCTACATATAAATAAAATACAGTAATCGCATTATATGCATAAATATGAAAGTTAATTGTCATCTGACGGTGGCTTACGCTTTTCACAAATACTATTTTTAAGAACATTTAATTCAATTGATCTGTAGTTCGAATAATCGCGAATCCAGCCCGGTTAATAGCGTTCATATTGTACGTAACTTATATGACTAGATTCCTTTCAATATCTAAAACAATTTAATTTCCAGGATACGTCCATCACTCTTAAAATCAATATCAGTATGTCTCTTGAAATGACTTAGAATATTGTACGGGTCATGAACCGGCAATCAATAGTTTTAATAGTTATGCCTATTATTTAGCTATTAAGATTATAAATCGTTTAATTATGTAAGTGGACGAAATAAAGCTTATCGCCATTTATTTAGTTGACGTGTTTTGAGAGATGAAAGCTTATATTTAAAATATTTATATATGCATATGTCGATGCGTGCGGATGTGTGTATGTGTGTGTGTGTGTATATGTGTGTTCACATCAATGTGTGTGTATATATTATACGATGAAGACTAAATAGAAGAAAAAAAAAAGCTTAAATTTATGATTATGCAGAGATATAGACCAGACTTAAGCTCAACACTTGACTGTACCGCCTTAGATCATGAAGAAGAAGATGTTGTTTCGACTAAATCGTAAAAAAATAATATAGTAACACATAATAACAAATGTACCGTAATATATACGTTAGAACACATTTGGATACACGATTATGACACAGTAAACGATTATCCAATTAATTCCACCTCCAATGTCATTGTAAGACTAATTCTTGCTTATTAAAATATGGTGGATATAACTTAATTTACGGATTACTTTTATTAATATTTGATAATAATAAAGTGTTATTTATTTATCTATATACATTACACATATAGAGAAATCAGGTTTCGATTTTTAAGCAACGCAAGCTCGAAAAAGACGGAAAGCGGGTAACGGAGTGTCTTAACACTAGGTCCCTACGATTCCTCTGGTCCCTTTTGCCTACCCTACAATGTGCAGAATAATTAAGCGTGAAGTTAAAAAGATACTACTATTAAAAAATCCTGTTGCAGTCGTACAGCATCTGCGTCTAACTGAAACCTTGATGTTTGTGAATTCAATTCCGACTCGGCCTGAATAAATTATTATATTTTTTTTAAACTAAGAAATTAAGTTCTACTTCTTGAAATGGAATTACATGAATTCGGGCAGAAAGCGAAGAATTTCGACACTATAATAATTGTCTTTGCCTCCTTTTATATATATGAGATAAGGCGTGATGCAACAAAAACGTAAAATATAATGCTACTGATTACAATATTGACCAATTAGGGTCAATTTCACCACTTACGGATAAAGGTTCAGATATTAAGCTTAGTTTATTAGTTTATTTAGCTTAGTTAATAGTTTAAGCATAAGTTTAACTGCTAGATATACATATCTGAGACGTTTGAAACAAAATTTGCCAGATAAACAGGCAGACCAGTAACAAATTTCCTATCTAAGACTATCTAACAAGTGGTAAAGCCGAACTTTAATATATTAAGTATTTCTTTACCCCTACCTAGTTAAACAAATATTGAGCGAAAAATCTGATAACAGCACATTTCATATTTGGTAAATGGAAAATATGTAAATATTTAAAAAGTCTAAAATATGGTATTGTTTGGATAAATTGGGAAATATTGATTTTAAAATGAAAACGGACACTAAAACTTGACTCGTTAGGTAACAGGACACGCCTCAACTGCGAACTTTTTACCGCATAGGATGTCTGATTTAACTGTACGAATTTAATATACATAAAGATATATATAAAGATATTGTATATAAAAATAATTAATAATTTAATAGTATATTACATTATTAGATTAAAAGAAACGGTTTATGCCAAAAATGTTCACAACTTAACAATTATAATTAATTTTAATGATAATTAATCTTTAAATATACTGTTGTTAATAAACGTATCATTTAAAAATAAATCTGGAGTATTTATTTCGCCTAATAATATAAATTCTACTTTTTTTATAATTTATAATGATTGCAGTAAAGTAATGGCTCGAGTATTTTTCAAGTCGATATAAATAAAATCGATTAAATTTTACTATAAATCGTAAAAGTAGAGTAACACTAAAAATTATCTATTTTTAATATCAGAGCTTAATATTATATACCAAATATGCATTGGTAGTATCATTTTAGTAATAAAAAAATAAATTTAAACCATAAAAATAAAACAGCACAAAAGTTATAAACAGCAAAACATCACTATCTCTATCAAAATGTATATAACAAGTTACGTGTCATTTTTTGTTATTAATACAAAATTGACATATTGTTAAATTCAACAACGCAATTCTATACATGGCTTATATACAAATATATTACATACTTATTATTTCATAATTAATATTAATATATTATAAGGAAAATATATGAAATAACAGTTATAAAAGGTTAGTTTTATTCTCTATAAAGACCCCACCCCTGTATGTAGGTTGCCGGCCGGCGATCGATACCAACTTTCCAAGGTGAAACATCTGTACAATTATATACTTAAAACTAGCAATTTAATCTATATTTATATAAAAATCTTACTTCAAATTGGATAAATTATTGTTTTTATTAATAATTTAATAGTATAATATTTTATTATTTGTGTTAAATTAAAAAAGACACAAAACGATTATTAAAATTAGTTAGTTCAGTCATGTTGGCAGCACTGGCGGCGTAAGCAATATCAACCAATCACAGAGCAGATAAATTTTAGAGCTGTGAATGTATATATCGATATCGACAGCGTCGTTGTATAAATTTATTGTATAATACTTTTTTCTTTTATCTCTTAATACTTCTGTAATTTACTTAATATTCTGTAATTTTAAAGACAACTATTATTTAGTCACGAGCCTTAGCTGATTGCTGTTATTTTATATTTTGAATATAAAATTTTGAAAGCGACTAGTTATCAATAAGCTTGATTATCATACTTTTAATATAATTCAATCTTATTTTTATCTAGATTAAATTATTCGTAAGTCTTATTCGTTTTTCTTTTTATATTTATTTAGTGATTGTATTAAATTATTATGTTAATCATTATTTTAAATAAAAAGAAAAAAAAAAGCGGAATTAACTACATGTGATATAATAAAGAGTTCTTCTTCTTCTCTTTAATTATGGCGTTTCGAGCGTGCCAGTTGAGCACAATTCACTTCGCCAATGTCACGTTGCATGGAGAACTAAAGTGTACTTAGTATTATTTTATAAATGTACTTAACTTGCGTGAACTAATTTTATAATGAGTTAATAGTTGAATTAAAAATATTAAAAGAAAAACAAAATGATACATTTAAGATCAATGAATACTGTTTTTCTTTTGTTTTGTTACTGTTCTGATCAAGATTTGTATAACTATCGTGTAGCCTTCAAACCAATAAAGCATATGTACGATTTTTTATATTTTTGATTACGTAAACTTGTGTATCTTTGTAAAATCAAAACACTTAAAATTATTTAAAATATTTTCCAAAGTGAAATTACTTGTAAAATATCCAATAAATTATTGTTGTTTAAACGATACCACATCCACCATTTCATTTATGAAGTATCATATGGTAGTGAAAAGTAAAAAAATAATTAGAAGTAGGTCTAGAGATTTTTCATTTTCGATTCTTTGTATTTATGTGAGATGAGAAGTAATAACTCATACATATTTTTTATTTTATTTAAGTTATAATGACAGACAGACAGCTCTTTAAAATACAATTTTCAGTAATCAGAAATTGAGATTCGAGAAATTACGTATTTAGTGGCGGAAAGTCAATGCCGCGCTTTACCTAGTTGCCGGAAAGAAGCAAATGAAAATGAAATAATCTCTCCTCCCGAGGAGGAATCGAACCCACAAGCCGTCGTTTACAAGGAAACGCGTTTGCGTTACGACGGTCTTCATAAGCAAATTCAAAGAATTCAAATATTTTAAATTAAAAATATACTGTAATGATACAAATCAAATATTCAATATAAAAAACACTTTTACACAAAACTTACATACATACAAACACAATAATGTCGCAATGCGGCAAAAATCTATCGACAAATGTCTGCGAGCGCAACATTGGCCTACCACTTTCCTGCTAACCTCTTCCACCGAACCGAACGGAAGGCGACCATTCTTCAATCGACCACGGACTGTGGCGCGTGCGGAGCAGTAGTGTTAAGTAAATTATTAAGTTAACAAACCACATATAACAAAAATGAGGGAAATCGTACACATTCAGGCCGGCCAATGCGGTAACCAGATCGGCGCTAAGGTAAATACTTGTTAATACTAATAAATATAACTTTATACAATACAATTGGTATGGGGAATGCGGCCGGCATTTTGTGACGCCTCATCGTCATGAAGAAAAAGTTGCTCGGCCGCGTAATGTTCCTCTCTAGGTTATTTATTTGAGTAATTTAGTGATTGTTTTCAGTTTTTATGATGGTTTTTAGTTCGATTTGTCATGTACTGTATGGGTGTGGTCAAGTTTAGTCAGTACTACGCGCATGCTCTAAAATCTTTTGTCTTTTCCTTAAATGATTTTGTTTTAAAAAAAGATGTAAAATATATATATTTTAAGACAGTGAGTTGTTATTTAAAAAAAAAACAAACAACTTTGGCTAGTCACCGTTTCCAAACTCAATAATTTTGTATGACTAAACTTATTAACGCAAGTAGATTCCACGTGTTCTTCTGCCATTTGCCGGCCGCTTTTACAGATCTGATATATTTTTCTTTCATTTTTTTCTTTATCTATAAACAAATATAACTAAACTAACTATAATGTTTACATTATAGTTAGTTTTTATTATTATTATCGTTATAACTATGAACTACTATATTTTAATATATAATCATAGCTATAACGATAATAATAATTACATACTTTATTAAGATTATTTTTACCTGGCATTATGTCTTGCAGCCGTTGCCCATAAAAAAAAAGAAAAACCGTTATTAGGGCACGCATAGTTCAAACCCCACTCAAGGTTATCCGCGCCTGATAAAAACCGACCAATCAAACGCCTCTATTCGTAACGTTCCAAATTCAACTTAAATAAAATGCTTACCGGACGCACCATATGGTGTTTTTTTTTCTAACAAAACTGACTATAGGGTAAAAAATAAAGCGAAGGTCTTTGACTGAATTGTTATTAGGAAAATTATAAAAGAAGTTAGTTTTTTTTTGCGTTATTGTCACAGATGAATAATAATTAAAATTATTAACTTTTTATTTAATAAGACCCTAATATTGCGAAATAGCTAAATTTGTATGTTTACTTTTGAATAATACTTGTCAGAAACTTACCTTAAAAATTATTTAACATTTACATTTAAAAGCGTAAAATAATCTAGCGAAATATTCATTATATATCCATTCCTATCGCCTATCGATTAGATCATAATAGGGCGTTCGCCTCAAAGAGAATTATTTATGATAATGGTAGCAAACAATCGATAAACATAATTGGCTCGATAGGAAGGAACAGCGCATGTCCAGGGTTCGACGACCGCGTTCGTCTTCCGTGTAGCTAAAATAGAAAAGGAAATTATGATGAAACACCACTGTTCTTAGTGTGTTTTTAGATGTTTTCACTGACAGATGTTATATTTCGGTAGAAAGTTTTTAAACCTTAACTATAGTTAGCACTCCAAACATAAGTTTTGTATACATTATAAAGAAGTTAAATTTTTCTGCGGAGATTAAGCCTTTTCTATTCTACCTGCAGCTTTTTGTCGTAATAAAAAAAAAGAAGAAGTAAAAACGAGTACTGGCATAACGATAAAATTTATTAAATTACATCGGCCTCAATTAAAAATAAAACCTAGATTATTTGATACCATATTGATAAATCTAAACAGTTCTCGGTATGTGTCAGTTTGGACGTAATAGGTATGATGACCCATTTGTGAGGCGCTCGTGTAAAAAACGGTCATACATACATTTTTTTCACCTATGAGTAAACAATGTCATCGCGATTTATTATTGTATATTGTTATAAATATTAAACAATATCTCTGTGATAAGATATGCAATCTACAGCTGAAGCCGCTTCGTGATAAATATATATAAATATATATATATATATATATATATATATATATATATATATATATATATATATATATATATATATATATATATATATATATATATATATATATATATATATTATATGCATCGTACGATATAAATCTACGTATAACATTCAACTTAAGCACTTCACTCATTCAGTGAATTGTGAACGTGATGATATAGGTGCTCCAAGTTGGCACTGTTCCAGCAACGAAAGCAGCTGATGATATCACAATCTATATCATACGGTTAAAATTCTCTACAAACTCGTAAATTTTAAATTAACAGTTTATAAAAACATAAAAGCTTACAGCTACTTAATTCCTTAAAAGTGGCAATATCTTGCCAAGTCTATTTAACTTAGTTGTTAAGTGTTGTTAAATAATTTAAACTATATATTTTGTAGAGAAACTATCTATTATTACAAAATATTTAAAAAAAATTCAGTCATCCAAAATTTAATTTGTTAACCAATCAATTGTGCCACAAGATGAGAAGACTTATATTGAATGCCATATATGCTATGCTCGTTAGCGCATGCCTTTTTAGTTTCATGATTCACGATTAAAATTTGATGATATACACACACATTTTTTAATGCCACACAAAATATACTGTCCACATAGTTGTTCAATACTTTTCAACTATTCAGGTTTATTATTAAGATCTTACTTTCAAAAATTCATTTATTCGTGTTACAAGTCACAAGTCTATTTAAATTTTTGTATCCATTCACTATTGTATGGCGGTCGGCTTTCTATTTTTCAATTGCCTTTTACCACGATAACGCTGTTTTGAAAGATCTTCCCATCGCTCGTGTTCAGACATTGATTTTTCAATGTCATAGAGTTTCTCTGCTTTGGACAAACGTACAAAATTATCGAAAATATACATACAATGACGCCCACATCATATCTGGATAAGGCCAGAACTAATTCGTTAGCGTTCTCTCCTTTTATGGATTTTCGTAGATTGAATATTTATGAACAAGTCCACATTGATCTAAAACTAGCTATGCTTGCTTAATTATATTTAGTATCTGTATATTAGTACTATTTAAATTCACATCAAGAAAATTTAGACTGTTGTGGCGCAGAGTCGTGGCGTCTGATTGTAAACGCGACGGTTTGTGATTTCGATTCTCACTCTAAAAAGATGGACTTTTCATTTCTGATTTCTTCGCTCTGGCAACTAGGCAATCATCACGTGATACCCCAAAAAGGTGGAAAGCAGGGAACGTCGTGTCTTTAACACTAGGTTCCAATGGTTTCCCCTGCCAACTGTATATGCGGGATGAAGTGTGAAGATATAAAAAAATAATATCTATATTTTACTATATCGATAGGTAACATGAAGACGTGGAGCTGCCTCGTAAATAATAAAACTTAGCCGTGCATAGGTTTGTTTCGCTAAGTGTCGCTCGGCAACCGAACCGATGAGTCATACTGTCGCTGAGTGACACCAGTTGCGTTTTCTCCCCTTTATTGAAACTTTTATAGCAAATGACATCCCACGCTCTGAATTTTAACGTTTAAATTAGCAGTAACTTTAACGTCGTATCTTTTGTTTTAGTTCTGGGAGATCATCTCTGACGAGCACGGCATCGACCCAACTGGCGCGTACCATGGCGACTCCGACTTGCAGCTGGAGCGCATCAACGTATACTACAACGAGGCGTCCGGCGGCAAGTATGTGCCTCGCGCCATCCTCGTCGACTTGGAACCCGGCACCATGGACTCTGTCCGCTCAGGACCTTTCGGACAGATCTTCCGTCCCGACAACTTCGTGTTCGGACAATCTGGTGCCGGAAACAACTGGGCCAAGGGCCACTACACCGAGGGCGCAGAGCTCGTGGACTCAGTTTTAGACGTTGTACGTAAGGAAGCAGAGTCTTGCGACTGCCTCCAAGGTTTCCAACTCACACACTCCCTCGGTGGTGGTACCGGCTCCGGTATGGGTACACTTCTTATTTCCAAAATCAGAGAAGAATATCCCGACAGAATTATGAACACATATTCAGTTGTACCCTCGCCTAAAGTGTCAGATACAGTAGTCGAACCTTACAACGCCACACTTTCAGTTCACCAGTTAGTAGAAAACACAGACGAAACCTACTGTATCGACAACGAGGCACTCTATGACATCTGCTTCCGCACGCTCAAATTGTCCACACCAACATACGGCGATCTTAACCACCTGGTATCGCTCACCATGTCCGGAGTAACCACCTGCCTCAGGTTCCCCGGTCAGCTGAACGCGGATCTCCGCAAGTTGGCCGTCAACATGGTGCCCTTCCCTCGTCTGCACTTCTTCATGCCCGGCTTCGCACCTCTCACGTCAAGAGGCAGCCAGCAGTACCGCGCGCTCACCGTGCCCGAACTCACACAGCAGATGTTCGACGCTAAGAACATGATGGCAGCGTGCGACCCGCGCCACGGCCGCTACCTCACCGTCGCCTGCCATCTTCCGTGGTCGCATGTCCATGAAGGAGGTCGACGAGCAGATGCTCAACATCCAAAACAAGAACTCGTCGTACTTCGTGGAATGGATCCCCAACAACGTGAAGACCGCCGTGTGCGACATCCCGCCCCGCGGTCTCAAGATGGCCGCCACCTTCATCGGCAATTCCACCGCCATCCAAGAGTTGTTCAAGCGCATCTCCGAGCAGTTCACCGCTATGTTCAGGCGCAAGGCTTTCTTGCATTGGTACACCGGCGAGGGTATGGACGAGATGGAGTTCACCGAGGCGGAGAGCAACATGAACGACTTGGTCTCCGAGTACCAGCAGTACCAGGAGGCGACCGCCGACGAGGACGCCGAGTTCGACGAGGAGCAGGAGCAGGAGATCGAGGAGAACTAAGTAGCACACCTTGTCCCGCCACAATCACCACCCCCTTTTCCCTGTCCTATTCGGGACTTTCTCGTTTTCGCTTCAGTAGTTTTTACAAATTTCTAACAATTCTGGTAGTTCCCCCAACATAGAGGACGTTCTGATGTCGCGCATAGTATTTACATTCCCAGTGTAATCGACGGAAGGGCGCTCTCTGGTATGTTTATTGGTATAAACAGTTGATCCCTTACGACGTGACCCCTTCACTGACCACCCCGCGGTGCTGCGAATACACTGATGACACAAAAGAAGATCTTTTGTTTGATAAGGCTGAACTTGATTTTTTTAATACCTAAGTTTATTTTTAATCTTTGTAACCAGTGTGATTGAGTTTATGTTGGCTTTTTGGAAACTAAAAAGCTAATAACAATGTCGTACAATTTTTCGAAGTCGATCAAAGTTTTTAATTATTATATTCCAGCTGGTGAATAATAAACTACAATGATTTTACATGTTGTTTCATTCGCATTTCCGGTAAATCTTAACAAGTATTTTATTTATAGCTACTAACTAATAGCTACTTATATCATGCCTAGCTGTTATCATAGAACAGTTGCATGTAGAAAAATTAAAATAACTGATTTTTTATATATAATTTCATTTACCTACTTCAATAAAATTAATTTTAGGCCACTTTCTAAATGCATGCACTTGCATTATAAAAAACTAAATTAAATAATAACAATGGAGAGTTTGTTCATTTTTATTCACGCTTTCTAAAGTAAAATTAAATAGATATTTTTATCTTTCATAATTAAGAATTAAAATTATATGCAATATTTATAACTTACTTGAAGTGATGTAGGAAATTTCTAATGGGTAACTTTTTACCTATTCAAGATAGGACGTTCTGATGTGAAAGGTAAATAGGTAACTCAATAAACAAAAGCTTTGTTCAAAGCTCCAATATCAGGAAGTACAAGTTGTAATATAACTAATGATTTTCAGATTCTTTTTGATGACGACTACTATTTATTTTAACTTCACGCAATATTGTATATAACATTCAGTAAGCGATAGGAACCTGGGTTTCCAGCTTAGAATTACATTATAATCATTTCTATGCAACACCTGTAGGTATCTGCGGTAGGTTATTAGGTATACTTATACTAACTATAATTAAAATTTTGAAATATCTGTCATATAGAACTTACAGGGCAAAATTGTAGTTAAAAATCTGCTTAAAAAATATCCAAAGATAACCATCCATTCTATAACGTTAGAAGAAAAAATATTGTAACTGCATCTAATGTAAATTGTGAACAGTTACAATACAGCGCCGATGCAAATTAATAAGGTATTTGCATGCACCGGACACGTCGCTGTTTCCTTGGCGAGTTCTCGGTGGATAACACCTAACGCATAACGGTCTGTGCTTTTTGCTATTTTATATTCTGATTATCATAATTAATTGCATATTTATAAGAACATACGATGTTAAATTTATTTAGTGGAAAATAATTCTATCTCGTATAGTTCTACGAATTGGATTACTCATACAATAACCACAAAATTGATAACTACTTCAACTAAGCTAAGAAATTATTATTGTCTAAATAAATGGTTTTAACTAATGTTTTCAAAAAGGTGAAAAAAACTAATGATTCAAATGTACTTTTATTAATCTCCTCAACTTACATCGTATTGTAATACCAGTATTAAATAATCTAAGTACATGAATAATCAAATGACATTTCTGATTATAATAAACTAAACATATTACTGTTCAAAATTATCTTTCATACCGAATTGGCATTCTCTAATGTGATCGGAAACAATTTCAACCGTTTCGTCTGTAATTCTGCCGGCGTCTCTTAATATTTTTACTAATTCCGACATTGTGAAAATCGATTTGACCACGACGCCATTTGCTTCGAGCACACTGGCGCCACCTTGTTCCCTGTCAAGAACTATGACAGCGTGCGTCACAGATAATAATTCGTTCCGCAGAGTATTAATAGTTTCGAGTAAACTACCGCCAGATGTCACTACGTCTTCAATAACTAAACATTTCTGGCCGGGTTTGTAAACGCCTTCTAGAATTTTCTTGGTCGCATAAAGTTTTGTTTCCTTTCTCTTCATGATCATCGGGGTGTTGGTGTTGACGGACATGACTGCGGCGAAGGGGAGCGCGGCGTAGGGCACCCCGCACAGGATGTCGTGCTCTATTTCCGACGATAACACTTGTAACTCCTTTGAGATTGCCATCTGAATTTAACGATAATATTCATTTTAGACTTGTATGACGAAAAAAGGTATATATATTATATATTGTTAATCGAAATGCATATAAAAAATAGATTATTATAGAAAATGTAAAGTTTCCTGGCATTTTAAATTCGTATAGCATATTGTTAAATTGAGAAATATAATATGTGTCATTGTAAAACAATTAAATGTTATTAGAAAATATCCTGACACTGTGTAATAGTATCTGCAAGTAAATGTAACTGTTGTAGTCTTGATTCAGAGTATATAACTATTATTAACAAGATAAGAGTACATTTTCTTGTATAAGCAATACTTGCCATTATTTTTGGATGTGACACGACGACCCTCAAGTCGAAGTAAATCGGTGTCCGACGTCCTACCTTCGCCTCGATGTCACCGAGACGGACCGCGCCTACATCGAACAACTGCACAGCTAGCTCTTGCAAGTTGCTCACCATCTGAATAGAAAAGATATTAAAAAAAAATAAGTTTTGCCTCGCACTTTATTAATTACTTTATAATTATGTCAATATTGTAGAAATAATTAAAACTTTAAACATTAAAACAAAATAGTCAGCTTAAGCTATGGTCAAAATAAAAAAAAATAAAGCATAAGCCACACATAATTATTGCTTAAGTGTTAAATCCAGTTTGATAGTCAGATGTCAAGATAGATTTGTAGATATATTCTCTTTTTTCTATAGCTTCACGCTTCATCCCGCATATAGGTAACAGTGTAGGCGAAGAGAACCGGGAATTCTTCACTTATTCTTCACTTTCCGCCTTTTTTTCGAGGCGTTGCGTCTGGAGTGGTGAAACTTAATGCCACACTTTGTTAGTTGCCAAAGCGAAGAAAATGGATATAAAAATCCATATTCGCCGAGTGGGATACAATCCACAAACCGTCGCGTTTACCAGCATCCTCTGGAGTCATGACGGTCTTCTTCTTTATTATTTACAAAAGCCTGTTACTAATGGAATAAATTGAATTTGATTTCTATTTACGATTTTAACCTTCTAATCGGTTTGATATAACAAAAATAATATCATTTGTATGACAGTGATTAAAACTACCTAAAAAGTAATACTTATGTTGTATTAACTAAGATTACCGGATCTTTCTGGATAACAGAAGCTAATTTAATTTAGACTTGGGATCTGCTAATAGAACTACCGTAGTAAATAGGACCCAGATTAGTTGTAAAACTTCATTCCGTATTATACTCGTTACTGGGCACAGTAATCCTCTGGTTTACGGTTTAACCTACACTAAAATTTTCCATTTGACAGATTCCCGAATATTTATTCTATAGAATAGAATACATACATATAAAAATAATTAAATATTTTGAACAAATTTAACATTTGTGGTGACAGTTTGTTTTTTTTTTGTTTTATATAAGGTTAATCTGGAAGAGATGGCAACAAATCCATATGAACGCTTATTGTACATTGCTTTTAAAGCTTTTTCTTTTTATTGTTTATTTATTTTTATGGTAATATTTTTCAAAATAAAGAAACAATCATAATATATACTTAAAGAAAACATATAAAAATTTGAACGCAGCGGGACTCGAACCCGCGCCCTCCTGCGAACCGTGCAGGCGCTCTCACCACTGAGCCATGCGTTCTACATCACGCCGCGTTGAAATTCTTATATGCGGGTTCGAGTCCCGCTGCGTTCAAATTTTTATATGTTTTCTTTAAGTATTTTTTCTATCCTCAGTGTGGATTAACACTTTAAAAATCATCAAAAATCATAATATATGCTTAGTTAAGCTAAATATTACAATTATTTCGCAAAATAAAATCAATATAGACCTTAGTTATAAATAAAGAGACTATTTAAAAGACATTAGGGAAGAGGTCAAACAGCAATATACCGTAATTGGTCATATCGACATTATTTTATTATCAGATGGCTTCAATAGTGTTGTAGCGGCGTTAACAATCATAATATTCACATGATGATTATTTATACATTAGCCGTATCGTGACATCACTAGTGGTCCAGTAGAGTTAGACTTGACGTGATTATTTTACACAGATACAAAAAGTACCCAGAATATTATATTATATATTATATATAGATTATGTACAGTTTTTGATTGATTAGGCTATATATTTTAAATTATCTGTATTATTTGAGAATTAATACAAAGTTGTGTTATTTTTTTATGTTTTTTTTAATAATATGACCACACTAATATTTCATTTATTTTTTATTTGATGTATTTCGAGCTCTGCTTTTTTTATTTATTCTTCTTCTTCTCTTTACTAATGGCGTTTCGAGCGTGCCAGTTGAATTCACTTCGCCAATGTCACGTTGAATGGAGAAATTTTTTTATTTAAATGCTGTATCTAGACTTTTGTTGTGTTGTAAAAAAAAATTTAGACACATGAATGTTTAATTTTAATAAATGCTATGAAATTAATTTTTTTTTTACTATTGTTTAAAATTAAAGTTTTATTGTTGCACACATTATTATATATAAAATATTTTAATTCATAACATTTCCACAATATTACAGTTATATCCAATACAGTAAAAAATAAAAAAAACTCAATCTAGAAACTACAATAATCACGTTCGAAACGACTGATAGCTTAAAAATTGTTTCAGTTAAATTTAAATATATAAAAATATATTATCGACCAAATAACGGTTCATTTGAAAGGATGCATGTCGTCCAAATGCAATATAAAATGGAATTTATGCATACATAATTACGTTGAAGTGCAGAGGGCAAGAGATAACCAAGACAGTATTTCAAGTTATTCTGAATTTCAAAACAAATTCAATTCCTTATTTGTACATATTTGATTAAAGAAATAAATAAAAGCTTTTTTTTAATTGAAACGTAGATAAGCTATGAGGTAAAAAATATAATGTCATTTAGATTGTTTTTTTTACTGTTACTTTAGGCTGAAAGCTTAGAAATTTAAAACTAAACCCTAAATGTCAGTTATTTATTTTATTTATGTATATTCATTCAATGTGAAAGATACCACCGTGGCGCACCGGCAAAGCAGTTGTGGGTTTGCTTATCACTTGTGAAGAATTACCATTTAATTGTTTAATTTAATTTCCTAATAGAGAAAAAGATTAGGTAATCTACCTTATTTTTTATAACTTCACGCTTTATCTCTCACTACTGCACATAGCAGTGTAAACAGTGCGAACCGCAGGAACCACAGGAACCCAATATCAAGACACAACGTTCTCCGCTGTTTCCCACTTTTCATTATTCAAATATTTTATTCGTAAAAATATTTGTTACATAGATACAATTTAGTTATGATGCTAATAATTTTTAAGCTATTTATCTATTCATTGCAATTTTCGCTTAAAACTTTGGTAGCATAATACCTAATGGATTTTAAAGACAGACATCTCATATGGAATACCCATAAGAAATCAGAAGAACAAATACGAGGTTAAAAATACAGATAATAATAGAAGGTGAATGGAAATGACATATAGGTAAGTCACGAACGTCAACGAAGTCACAGATACCTAAGTATCTTATTTTACCTAAGCTTACTTTACCTTACCTTACTTTACCTGATAGTATATTGTCAAATTTAGAATTAAGTCTTATGAATTTTTCAAAAGCCCAAAAGTATAAAATTCCATCTTAATTAATTAAATTTTCATTATTATATTTACACTTGTATAGGAGGAACGTGCTTGAAATAAACTTGATAAAAAATCTTCTGCTATTTGAAATTCGTTATAAAAAATTTAACAAACAAATCCAACCGGTACATATTAGTATATGTTATATTAATCTTGTATAATTTTCTATTATTCTTAACGAAATTCTGCAACCGGATTAATGGTGCATAACTTAACATTTATAAATATATTTTGGGAAACCCGATGCTCTGAACACTTTAATAGTACGGAACTCGTAAATAGAAAAATATATTTGTTGTAGTATTAAAATGATTCTACTGCATCCTTTTTTTTATTAATGACGTTTTGAGCAAATGTCACGAATGGAAAATAATACAACAATATACGTTATACTATAAGTCTCACCGTAAATTCTCCTTCGAGTATTCTCCATACAACGTGACATTGGCTAAGTGAATTGTGCTCAACTGGCACTCTCGGCATAGATAATACACTATATACCGGAGACTCTCGGAACGCCATTACCGTAGAACAGAACAGAACAGAACACGTTATAAGTCCGTTTACTTTTTGACAATACCTATTTTCTTACAAAAACCTCTTATAGACTATAACTGCGTCACCTAACCTATATAAGTCTATTAGTTTGTCGTCAACTTAGAATTAAACTGGAAATATATACTTTTTTATTTTTTCTTTTCATATAAAAAATACTGAAAATACTTCAGGTTATTTATATTATATGCTATCTTTCTTTTTTCTTTTTTTTTAGCTTCACGCATTATCCCGCACATTGCAGGGTAGGCAGAGGGGACTGCAGGAACCATAGAAACCTAGTGTTGAGTTAACAGGCTTTTCTCCTTTTTCGAGGCATTGCGTGTTGAGTGGCGTAACTCAACGCCTGACTGAGGTTTTAACTGAGACTAGACTAAGGTTTTGACAGACGGACAACACAGCGATCCTATAAGGATTTCCGTTTTTCTATTAATATGACGGAACCCTAAAAATATTCAAATCATGAACAGATAAAAAGGTAATTCGTAGTAAAGTATCAGATTAAAATAAGTTATAAAAATTAGAATAAATAAAACTTAATATGGAATTTTATTTGTACATAATACTCTCCTCATACATTGTGTAGATATACATAGAATATAAGACTATAGTATCTTCCTCTCAATACTATATCACGTGTATTTTTAATAATAACAAATAATATAACAATAAAAAAACGCGAAGGCGTAACGTCTGCCTGTTGACGCGATACTTTGTTGGTTCGATTCCTACTCGGGGAAGATGGATTTTTCTATTTTCATTTTCATTGCTCTGGAAATTAGGCAAAGCGCGGCGTTGAGTTCCGCCACTCAACACGCAATGCCTTGAAAACAGAGGAAAGCGGGGACGGAGAAAGCAGGGACTAAGCAACGGAGTGTCTTAACACTAGGTTCCAATAGTTCCTGCAATTCCCTCTGCCTACCCTGCCCCCATGCATATAGTACACCTCCTATCCTCCTTGTAATATTTCGTGACTTTTATGCACCCCTCCCCCCCCCCCTTTCGAGTCTCACGCGATTAATGAACAATCTCTAATATCGTTTATTGCTTAGTAAGATGCTAACATCTGGATTTCTTTTGTTTTAATTGTAATTTACTTTACTAGAATGTGTAAAGCGAATCTTATGCCAAGATATCTTTCACTCCATACTTCAATTTTTGCAAGAATTCGAGATATTTAGCGTTAAGAGAGCTGTCTTGGTATATAGAGTAGCCTCAAGTAGCCGGTACATAGAGCATAGAGTAGCCTCTACCTTTAAATGCGATCATTTTCTTCGCTTCGCAACGGATTGTGGGTTCGGTTCCCATTCGAGGAAGGCGGCACCTAGGGAACTAGGGACTATGCACCTAGGGAAGCGCGGCATTGAGTTCCGCCACTCAACACGCAATGCCTTTAAAGGCGGTGCACGGCGAACGGAGTGTCTTACTATTAGATATCTTCTGCCTATGGATCCCTATGCTTACCCTGCAAGGTGCGGGATACAGCGGGAGAAGTAAGCAGAAGCCAATGCCGTACTTGTCTTCGAGAACTTATTACCCAAGTTTATCTCAAGTCGATCTAGTGTACTATGGATAGAAGCTAACTTTATTTTAAGCAAATAACTTGAACCTGCCTGAGACCGGAAAGTTTTAAGTTAAGTTAAGCACGAGTCCAATTTAACGTCAATTAAAAATTAATTAACATTTCTGTGGTCATCTACTTGTAACACAAATTTGTTATAAAATATAAAATTACAAAAATCAATTGTAAATATGATCACCTCAGTTACTTAATAGTATCTGCGGTTGAAAGTAGCTTATACTAAATGATATCGAGAATTTGAGAACGATACTTTGGAAAGGTATATATATATATATATATATATATATATATATATATATATATATATATATATATGTATATATATATATATATATATATATATATATATATATATATATATATATATATATATATATGTATATATATATATATATATATATATATATATATATATATATATATGTATATATATATATATATATATATATATATATATATATATATATATATATATATATATATATATATATATATATATATATATATATATATATATATATATATATATATATATATATATATATATATATGTATATATATATATATATATATATATATATATATATATATATATATATATATATACATGTATATACAAGGCTGTATAGTATGATATAATGAATAGTCGCAATCGTATTCGCGAATATTCACACACACACATTCGCATTCGCAAAAATTTCTGCGAATGTTTTGCGAATATTGAATGTCAAAATCAAAATCAGTTTACTTTTTGTTTATATTATACAAAAATATACTATTTTTTGTCTACTTAACACACTTAACCTCATAATCACATTAACAGTCTTCATTATATCCCATATACAATTTCTTTATGCACTATAAACAAACAAAAGCAAATTCTCCTTCTTCTAAGAAGGTTTCATCAGTTATTACTTAGGTTTTCAATGTTACATAATCATCTACATAAACAAAAATAAAAATAATAATCAAGCAGGCTCTATTCTCTTACAATCTGTGTCTGTATACTTATTTAATAAAACAGAAATGGAATTGTGTCTGTACATTAAATATTTAAAAAAAAAGCAAAATATGTAGGGTTATTAAGAAATAAAAAGGGTAAGAATTCGAAAGAAAAAATTGTCTGTTATGATTGAAAGTTTATCTGTTTGCACACGCTAATCTCAGGAACCACTGGACGGATTTTGATGAAACTTAAAAGGGGGGAGTTAAAAAGGGAGAAGGGGGGGTAAATTTGTATGAAACTCCGTCAGTTTTGAAGCTAATTCGATTAAAATTAGTATTTGGCTATTTCGTTAGAAATTAAGAATGACGCAATAAGGGTGTTTGGAAATTCTGCCTTAACGAGGGTGATCAAGGTATGAAACTCATTGCATTGAGTTCCGCCACTCAACACGCAATGCCTCAAAAGGCTGAAAGTAGGGAATAGAGTATCTTAACACTAGGTCCCTATCGCTCCTGCAGTTCCCTCTGCCTACCCTGCCATGTGCGGGATAAAGCGTGAAGCTATAAAAAAAGTAAGTGACTTTTTAATTTATAAAGTATGTAAGTTATCAAGAGAACCCTTAGAGGAGACGGAGGGAGTCCTCCATTACTATTTTTTGTACAACATGATAATTGTCACATTTATCATATTGTATACGTTTCAACTATCTCGACTGTAGCGTTAATTTTTATTAAAAAATATGGCAATATTTTTTTATTAAAAAATGGACCCTGGACAGTACGTCAACAGGTTTACAGTTATTATGTCTCACTCTGTCACGATATATATACAATTTCCACTATTAAAATCCAACATATAGATATATAAATTTATTATATATATTTTATATTCTATATAATATATTTTTAATTCTTTGTACATATCTTGATTTAAAGCTATATCTGTGCATTTAATCAGATCGGTTCGTATTCTCTATGACATTATGTTTTTAATATATGTATTGTTAGAAACCAGAAGTGGTTAGTTTTATTTTAAAAAATATTTCGTTACACGGAGACTATGTATTTTGAGCGTTTTCGGACAGATATTCGGCGTGAAGAGATATAAGTCACTTAAGAAAAATATATTGGAGAAGTACCCTTCTAGTACAAGCGTTGCCTTAACGCAACAACCTCGATTGACAGTTTCATTCCATTTATAGTCTTTATGATCTCAAACTACCCTCTTTTCAAATAGGATTCCTAACTTTATTTTATATTTATATTTTGATTCTATCTTTTAAACTTGCATTCCTTTTTAGTTAATGAATGTGAATTTTGTTCAACTGGCACCCTCGGAATGTCAGCAATTTAAAGAAGAAGTAAATTAATATGGCCATGTCGAGTTACAAAGAATCATCGATGAAAGATAGTCATAGACTACTTATACCCACAAAGATAGTAAACGGAAGCAAAGTGACCTCAGTAGAGATGGAGTGATGACATTGTGAAATTCACGGGAAAAACCTGGAGGAGGTTGACTGGAGACTTAACTAAATGAAGAGAAAAGAAAAAAAGAAAATAATAAAAAATTAAATAAATTTGATAAGATTTTTAGGGAATTTAATTAGTAAGGATTCAAATGAAAGCTTTTTTATTATCATCCGAACTGGGATTTATATCCATGAATTCATGAATTTTTGGTTTAAGCGTCTAGCTGTAAACGCGACGGTTTGTGGATTCTATTCCCACTCGGGAAAGATCAATTTTTGTATTTCCATTATCTTCGCTCTGGAAACTTGGCAAAGCGCGGCGTTGAGTTCCGCCACTCAACACGTTATGCCTCTAAAAAGGCGGAAAGCGGGGACGGAGAAAGCAGGGACTAAACAAGGGTTTGTCTTAACACTAGGTTCATATGGTTCCTGCAGTTCCCTCTGCCTACCCTGCAATATGCGGGATAAAGCGTGCAGCGAAGAAAAAACAACAATGGAAATGTTCAAGGCCTTTAGCATACAAAATCGTTTCGAACGGTTTGATTCTTACGGAATATTACCATTTTTTGCATTCTTGTTTTATTAAAATAAATAATATTCTTCAAGTTTTTTTTATGTCTTCCTAATTGTCCACTACATCAAAAGGAGACGGAATATTAATTACTCGCTTTCCCGCACATAGCAGGATAAACAGGGGGAACTGCAGGGACCAGGGGAACCTAGTGTTAAGACACTCCGTTCCCGTTTTCCGCCTCCCGAGGCACTGCGTGAGAGTGATGGAACTCAACGCCACGTTTGCCTATTTGCCAGAATGAACAAAATGAAAATGAAAATGAAATAATCCTTTATA
The DNA here is from genome assembly GCA_037178615.1 of Dione vanillae. Taxonomy (NCBI): domain Eukaryota; kingdom Metazoa; phylum Arthropoda; class Insecta; order Lepidoptera; family Nymphalidae; genus Dione; species Dione vanillae. The sequence continues at coordinate 237,512 of JAZFAU010000264.1, forward strand.
GCCGAGTGGGAATCGAATCCATAAACCGTCGTATTTACAGGAAGACGCTATACCTCTGTACCACGACGGTCCTTAATAAATGTAGATATAATATAAATTGTGCGACGTTTTAAATGAACATGAAAAATTTCCACTGTAGTAATGAGCAAGAGAAAGTTGTTTATTCTTTTTTTTTGATGTAGTGAATGATCATTATTTATTTTGTTTTATTACTTATGTATATAGGTGTATATATATTATAAATGTTAGGTTAGGTTAGGTTGATGTATAAAAATAGCATGCATTAAAATAAAAGTACACACACATATATGTGTATATATATATATATATATATATATGTATATGTATATGTATATGTATATGTATATATATATATATATATATATATATATATATATATATATATATATATTTATATATATATATATATATATATATATATATATATATATATATATATATATATATATATATATATATATATATATATATATATATATATATATATATATATATATATATATATATATATATATATATATATATATATATATATATATATATATATATATATATATATATATATATATATATATATATATATATATATATATATATATATATATATATATATATATATATATATATATATATATATATATATATATATATATATATACACATAAAATACTATATCTAATTTAAAAAATTAATCGTTTATTTTGAATAAAATAATTATAAAAAAATATTATTAATGCTAAAAACTTACCGCGTTATATAAAATCACAAAAATCCAAAAAACAAAGTTATCGGCGCGAGAACGTTTACCAAAACGCTACATTTGTATGCAATTAGCCACTGGTTTTTTTTGAAAGTCACTTATTAAATGACAGTTATTATTATTGTTATAAAAATTGCACAATATTAATAATCTGGGCCTTGAGCGGTCTGGACGCGTCGAGAACCGCAAGCGAAATATAAACAACTTGATTATTTACTCTTAAATGATCTACCTATATATATGTGGTCGCCATAATTGCTTTGTATTCTAGGATTCTTCTTAAATATGTTATATATTACCTCATATAATATGTTATATGTTTCGATTATATGATAGATCTCTATATGTTTAATTTTTGAAGTCACGCTTGACGTGAATTTAATTTAATATAGTATTTTTATACGAATTTCTGCCAGACTTTTCACACAAGCTTTTGTTTTTTTTTTTAAATTTAATTTGATTATTCACTACGTTTAAAATATATACCAATGTTTTTGTAACATTATTACAATTTTTTTAATATTTGTCTTAACTTAGTTTATTTTTGCACAGTATAAAATATTGAAGAACTTGATCAGTTTTCAGAAATAACGTATATATGTTTATATAAAATATCTTACTTATTGAAGCTGACATGTTACGTGCGTTCTAATAGAAAAAGAGAGAGAAAAGGAGAGAAAGAGAGAGAGAATGTTATTAATATGAGATGTAAGCCTATAACCAAGGTCTTCATGGTGTGAAGACTTTACTAGAACAAGAATTTAATAAAAATTTTATATTATAATTCATAAGTAAACTTTATATGATAAAGTATATTTTAAAACTAAAATTTTAATACATTGAAATTATTTTGTGACATATGATTATAAATACAAAAAGGTCTCAATAAAATGGCTTAAGAGCAGGACATGTGGAGAATTTAATTTGAAGACACTCTGATTTCAGCTTTCCATTAGAATACGAATCTTTACGAGAGAAGAGAAGAAAGAAGTGGTGGAACCCAGCAAGTATGTTTTGAGAGACATGTAAATATATATTTTTTTGTCCTGTATAAATTTCTAAAGGAGATGTTGTCACCCTACAACTCAACGTTATAATTGGTCAGTATTACAGACTCTGCATTCGTTGTTGCCACTGACATTGTAGAAGATCTATATATATATACATATATATATATATATACATATATCTATATATATACATATATATATATATATATATATATATATATATATATATATATATATATATATATATATATATATATATATATATATATATATATGTATATATATATATATATATATATATATATATATATATATATATATATATATATATATATATATATATATATATATATATATATATATATATATATATATATATATATATATATATATATATATATATATATATATGTCATTCTTCTATTACATCCTTCGAGTTTTTTTTCAAGGTCTTCTTCGAGCAATAATAGGCTAGTTTCCAAAATTTTAAAATCGAGTTCACAGTTTACCTTATCATCTATTTAACCCTAAAAAAAATTATTTTGAAAAAATAATAATATTTTCTTTATTTATTTTGCATTCAAAAAATTGTATTTAAATTTGTCTCGAAAACGCACATAACTGTCATGGCGTCTTATGTGACGTCACTCCGTGCAATCGCATCGTAACAGTGTTGAGTTTTATCCATGTTTTATCAGATTCTTATGTTATCTTACATCAGAAATGAATACCTCGTATTACAAGTACTGCACAGTGTCCCACTGTAAAAGCACAGTCATAAAAACGCCAAAAAAATATTTATTTACGTTCCAAATGATAAAAAAATAAGAAAACAGTGGTTAAAACTTGAATAAATTCTGATGAACAAAAGTCACTGTTCACCGCAAAGAATCTTCAGTTTTGGGCAAATTACTGCTGTTTGTCTTAATGAATCCTGTTTCCATGATTAAATATTATTGTCTTCTACGAATTTACTAAAAACTGCTGTATCAATTCGAAGAAAATTACTAGAAAATGAAATATCTAAAAAATAGCGCGTTGTATTTACAAGACAAACGTCAACAACAACAATGTAGGGGTACGACATAAATCGATTTATCATAAAATATCGATACATGCACGCGATATATCACTTCAACCCAATATTATCAAATCAACTAATATCGATATGTACAATCGATATATTTCATTCGATATACCAAATGTCGTGAGAAATTAAAATCACATGCCATTCCTTTTTGTACTGATGCTTTATTTACGCAGTGTTACCGCCAGTGTGAAATTGTCCAGTAAGTTAGTATTGGTAGAAAATGGGTGAGCCTATAACACTGACAACGATATAAAGGCAAATATTCTCCGTGAGGGCAGTGCGCAGCGATCAGATGCCAGGTCTACCTACATTTTGGTAGATCTACCAATTTTTACTTCAGTCTGCCTATCTACTACCGTAGACCTAAAATTTACCTATTTTTTTAATTAGTTTAATTGCTGAAAAAAGTATGTAGTTAAGTATAAAGTTTTATTTTTAATAAATTAAGTTAATTCGTTTCTTCGTCCTAGCTGTTTTTACTTACATTAATCTGAAACGTATGTAATATTGTAAGAATAGTTAAATACAAACAAATTTCTTACAATATATTGAAAATATCGATATATTTGGACAATATATCGCAAAGTATCGATAGAACACTACAATATATTATATCGAAAAAAAATATCGATATTTTTTTTATACGAACATCTCTACAACAATGGCGTGCGAGATGCACGGCGTGACGTCACGCTTTTTTATTGGCGTTCATTGTCACGTGACATAGACCCTAATTTCTTTCGATTCATTTCATTAAAATAAAATTAATCAATGGATATTTTAATAGAAAACAGTATTTTTTGATAAGTAAACATCATGTTCATGTTATAAAAATTAAAATCTATCAAGTATATTCTCAGTGGAAACAAGCCTATTCTGAAAAACTTCTCATTTTCATATACAAAAAAATATTTTTGATATCAATAATGATTAAAAAACATTTCTATTAATCATTTATATAAAATTCTTTAAATAGGTTTCCATTGATGTTTTCAGCTTCTTTCCCTTTATTATATCCAAATTACTTAAGAATGAATAAATATATTTAAAAAAATCAGTTGTCTCTGAATTTTATAATAGAAACTAAATAAAACCTTATAAAACATCACTAAAAATAGTTATACAAAGTTACAAGCACTAAATTTTATTAATATTTATTAAAAAAGCTAACATACAACAATTGCTATATTTTTAGGGTTTCGTACAAAAATAAAAAAACGGAACCCTTATAGAATCTCTCGTGTTCCTGTCCGTCCGTCTGTCACAGTCAATTTTCTCTGAATCTACTAGACCGAATCAAGTGAAATTTGGCAGGATGGTGTAATGCCCTGACCCGAACACAGATGTGTATCGTAAAAAATATTTTTTTGAAGTAAGGGTAATTTTCGGGGGATAAATTAGGTATTTAAAAAAAAAATTTGCAACCCTTACTGAGTCATATATCAAATGAAAGAGCTTGTTATCAGGATATCGAATATTTTTTTTTTAATTTTTTAAAATAAATACTTTCGATGATATGAAAAAAGCCGAAAATTGACCATTCCCCTCCTAATCTCCGAAACTACTGGGCCGAAAAATTTAAAAAAATTACTGAATATAGTTTATGGCTTGTAGATTTCAGGAAAACCTGTAAGGATTTCATAAATTGAAAATAAAATGGTAAATTCGATAAAAATGTTTTTAGGGAAGAAACGTTTTCAGGGGAAATATTTCCGCTTACTGCTGCCTTTCCACGCGAGTTCAACTCGCACTTCACCGGTTTTTTATATTTATATATGAATTTAGTACAGTATATCTATCAACGTATTATGGTCAATTTAAAGAGGTATTTAAATTAGTTTAATAGAAAAGCAATTGAGAACATATTTGTTCTTTACACTTGTATATGAGGATATGCCTTGACATATTGTTTTTTTTTAATATGAACGAGCATATTAACAACTTTATATAAATAGCTTTTAATATTTATTAAAGCGCTGTAAAAAATGTTACGTGCTCGAAATAGACTTGATAAAAAACCTTCTACTATTTAAAATTCGTTATAAAAAATTAACCACTCTATAACATAGAGAAGATCGTCGTGGCGCAGTAGCGTAAAGTCTGCCTGTAAATGCGACAGTTTGTAGGTTTGATTCCCATGAAGGGAAGATGAATTTTTCTCTGACTATTTTCTTTGCTATAGCAACTAGGCAAGCGCGCCGTTGAGTTCCGCTACTCAACACGCAATGCCTACGAAAACGTGGTGTGCGGGTAACGGAGTGTCTTAACACTAGATTCCCACGACGCACTCTGCTATATGCGGGATAAAGCGTGAAGTGTACTGAGTTTTTTCAGATCTTCCCTGATCTGAAGCATTAACTTGAACGAAATGAACCGGTGGTAATATTTCCGACGTTCAAAAAATAAATATTGTATTTTAATTTTGAGCAATTTTTATATGGAAATTTCAAACTTGGCCTTGACCTAGTTGGAGACTTATCTCCAAAACAATTAACGTTCAAAGAAATTAGCGTCTATATAGATAGCCTCTTCAGGCTATATACATGCTATGTATCTTCCTCAATATGTAGAGTAAAAGCCATTACAAAGATCTTTCCATTGCTAATGGTAGTCGAGAGGGAGGACTGTGAGGCTTTAAATCTAAAATAACAATTTTCAGGTCCCTTTTCCAGAACTACTATTCGTTGTAGAGAAATAGTATATTATTGTTATAATCTACAAGTCAAATAATTTACAGGTAAAGAATTATATGTTAAGCAGTGACCACACTCTTGTATCTAAAGGTGAAAACACTATAATAACACTACATTTAAAGTTTAATGTTGTATCTAGACTTTAATTAACCTAGTGTTAAGACACTCCGTTTCTTGCTTTCCGCCTTCTAAGATGTGGCGGATTAGGTAAATCTAATTTACTTTAAATATTTCTCTGAAAATATTTAACACCCACTGCCACCCACGCTTTGATAAGGCGGAAAATGAAGAACGGAGTATCTCAACACTATCTGTATTTCGATAGTTCCTGACGTTCCATCTGCCAACCCTGCTATGAGCGGGATTAGGCGTGAAGCTTAAATAATTTACAACATCATAGTATGCCTTATGTAAGTACTTATAAGTAAAGATATGACTTTCTTTATGAACTAAAACATGTAGATATTAACAATAACCTCAGTTGACCCGAATGAATCGATCGGCTGAATTACTTATATCTAAACTAAGACGCTAGGTATCAAGCCTCTGCTTCAGTGGTGTGTGGTTTAAACTAGTTTTAGTAAGATTAGAAGTCGAGTTGAAACTAAACATTAAGATAATGCCTTTAATAAATGCTTATATATTAACGGCCTTATTCATAAAAAGTTATAGTACGCTTAAAGACTCGACATAGTACAGTTGTCAAAAAACGTTATTCATAACAGCAATTTAGTGCCAATCAGTTCTATAAACCTATCATAAAGTTATAGAACCGAGAACCCTACTATAAGAATGTTTTAACGTCCAAAGATGGCAGATTCATATAACAGCTGATTATAGCTCATACTAATATGAGCATTGAAATGACGTCGTCGAGTCGCTTGTCATCAAGAGTGTCAATTTCAGTTTCGTAAACTCGATAATTATTAACTATATTTAGTTATTAACAAGTTTATTAATAATAAATTCTACAAAAGAAGGGTGTACAGAACAAAGGTAATACTTGTCCACGTCTAAACAATTTTCAATTCTTTGTCGTTTTACTTCTTTTGACTTGACCTTTTAAAAATTAAGTAAGTTTATTAACTAAAATAAAATAAACATTCGTGTTTTTGTGATAACAACGACGTAAATGAAGCCGGTAAATGTCAAGCCAGATCCAACAATATATTTTTGTACGTAATATTATCTGTGGTCATACTATGTCGATGCGTTTGTCACTTATCATCTGTGGATTTACTGGTATTTTCGGCAACAAGTCGACTGACTTCAGTATAGTGGCAACATTGTGAACTTATAACTCATATTAGTGTTTAGTCAAAAAAATCACTTTAGTTATGGAAGGCTTATAGAGCGTTTATAAATACAAACATTTATCGAACGTTCTATAAGCCTAAAGAGCGTTTTAACTAAAGTATACTTAAAACGTTCTATAAGACTTTTTTATGAATAAGGCCGTAAATATATTAGCATATTTACGAAATTGTCTATACATATACTATAGAATATTTCTGTTTTGAATGCCTGAATGACAAGACACAGATCAAGTTACATAGTCAAGTCATATATATAGTATAAAGGTATATGCAGTTTTAGAACGGTTCTAAACGGCCGTGTAACAAGTAGGTAATGTTACGTCTTGAACCGTGAAATGTGGCTTGTGAAGGTGTAGACAGCAAACAAGAAGAACGAATGCGAAAGATTAAGGATGATTGTCAGTTGCATGCCTATGAAGAAGCCTATATTCAAAGTAGACGAAATTCTGGTGATTATGGTGATAGACAATTAGATATAATTCTTAATTTTAAATACTATATTGATAACTGAAACCCAATATATATATATATATATATAGATATATATATATATATATATATATATATATATAATATATATATATATATATATATATATATAGATATATATATATATATATATATATATATATATATATATATATATTATATAATATATATATATATATATATATATATATATATATATATATATATATATATATATATATATAATATATATATATATATATATATATATATATATATATATATATATATATATATATATATATATATATATATATATATATATATATATATATATATATAGATATATATATATATATATATATATATATATATATATATATATATATATATATATATATTATATCATATATTGGGTTTCAATTATCAATATATTATTTAAGTTTAGAATTATATCTGAATGTCTATCACCATAACCACCTGAATTTCGTCTACTTTGAATATAGGCTTCTTCTTTGCTTCTTTTCTTTCTTTGCTTTGTTACCTACTTGTTACACGGCCGTTTAGAACCATTCTAAAACTGCATACACTATTATTTTACTATATATATGACTTGACTATGTAACTTGACCTGTGGGTTGTCCTTCAGCCATTCAAAACCGAAATATTCTATAGTATTATGTATAGACAATTTCATAAATATGCTAATATATTTAATATATATGCATTTATTAAAGGCATTATCTTAATGTTTAGTTTCAGCTCGACTTCTAATCTTACTAAAACTAGTTTAAACCACACACCAGTGAAGCAGAGGCTTGATACCTAGCGTCTTAGTTTAGATATAAATAATTCAGCTGATCGATTCATTCGGGTCAACTTAGGTTATTGTTAATATCTACATGTTTTAGTTCATAAAGAAAGTCATATTTTTAGTTATAATTACTTAAATAAGGAATACTAGGATCTTGTAATTTTTTTTAGCTTCACGCCTTATCCCGCTTATAGCAGGGTTGGCAGATGGAATGTCAGGAACCATCGAAATACAGATAGTGTTGAGATACTCCGTTCTGTATTTTCCACCTTATCGAAGCATTGAGTGTTAAATATTTTCAGAGAAATATTTATAGTAAATTAGATTAATCTTATCCGCCACGTAGTATCTTGAAAGGCGGAAAGCAAGAAACGGAGTGTCTTAACACTAAGTTAATTAAAGTCTAGATACAACATTGAACTTTAAATGTAGTGTTATTATAGTGTTTTCACCTTTAGATACAAGAGTGTGGTCACTGCTTAACTAATAATTCTTTACCTGTAAATTATTTGACTTGTAGATTATAACAATAATATACTATTTCTCTACAACGAATAGTAGTTCTGGAAAAGGGACCTGAAAATTGTTATTTTAGATTTAAAGCCTCACAGTCCTCCCTCTCGACTACCATTAGCAATGGAAAGATCTTTGTAATGGCTTTTAATCTACATATTGAAGAAGATACATAGCATGTATATAGCCTGAAGAGGCTATCTATATAGACGCTAATTTCTTTGAACGTTAATTGTTTTGGAGATAAGTCTCCAACTAGGTCAAGGCCAAGTTTGAAATTTCCATATAAAAATTGCTCAAAATTAAAATACAATATTTATTTTTTGAACGTCGGAAATATTACCACCGGTTCATTTCGTTCAAGTTAATGCTTCAGATCAGGGAAGATCTGAAAAAACTCAGTACACTTCACGCTTTATCCCGCATATAGCAGAGTGCGTCGTGGGAATCTAGTGTTAAGACACTCCGTTACCCGCACACCACGTTTTCGTAGGCATTGCGTGTAGCGGAACTCAACGGCGCGCTTGCCTAGTTGCTATAGCAAAGAAAATAGTCAGAGAAAAATTCATCTTCCCTTCATGGGAATCAAACCTACAAACTGTCGCGTTTACAGGCAGACTTTACGCTACTGCGCCACGACGATCTTCTCTATGTTATAGAGTGGTTAATTTTTTATAACGAATTTTAAATAGTAGAAGGTTTTTTATCAAGTCTATTTCGAGCACGTAACATTTTTTACAGCGCTTTAATAAATATTAAAAGCTATTTATATAAAGTTGTTAATATGCTCGTTCATATTAAAAAAAAACAATATGTCAAGGCATATCCTCATATACAAGTGTAAAGAACAAATATGTTCTCAATTGCTTTTCTATTAAACTAATTTAAATACCTCTTTAAATTGACCATAATACGTTGATAGATATACTGTACTAAATTCATATATAAATATAAAAAACCGGTGAAGTGCGAGTTGAACTCGCGTGGAAAGGCAGCAGTAAGCGGAAATATTTCCCCTGAAAACGTTTCTTCCCTAAAAACATTTTTATCGAATTAAAGCAAAGAAAGAAAAGAAGCAAAGAAGAAGCCTATATTCAAAGTAGACGAAATTCAGGTGGTTATGGTGATAGACATTCAGATATAATTCTAAACTTAAATAATATATTGATAATTGAAACCCAATATATGATATTGAGTTATATATCTCAGATTATTTATAATAGGCAGAGCACAATTTGATCATAGATAATCTGTTGTTTTAGATATATATATATATATATATATATATATATATATATATATATATATATATATATATATATATATATATATATATATATATATATATATATATATATATATATATATATATATATATATATATATATATATATATATATATATATATATATATATATATATATATATACGCGATCACGCGAAAATTCATAAAGATATTTCATATCTTTTTTATAAATTAAATCAATATATTATTAATATCGTGCTTCCATATAAGTTACTCTCTATATATTTTTTATATGATAATAATTTCTAAAATCCTTTAAACACGATTATTTCACCATCTTAAGCTTTTGTATATTTATTGTTATATTTTTTTTAGCTTCTCGTTTTTATCCCGCACATGGTAGGGTAGGCAAAGAGAATTGCAGAGATCGTGGCACCTAGTGTTAAGACACTCCGTTGCTTAGTCCCTGCTTTCTCCATCCCCGCTTTCCGCGTTTTATCGAGGCATTGCGTGTTGAGTGGCCGAACTCAACGCCGCGCTTTGCCTAGTTTCCAGAGCGAAGAAAATGGAAATAAAAAATCTTCCCCAAGTGAATCGAACCCAGAAACCGTCGCTTTACAGGCAGACTGCGCCCAAGCGCCACGACGTCCTATAATCATTATTGTAGCTAATTGAATTTCTATTACACAAGTGACATGTGTTTCTCATGCTTATTTGTAAACTATAAACGAAACGCATCTTTAACCCGACGACGATAAATTCTTATCGAAGCCTAATAACTATATGTTTATAAATAATATGAATCTCTACTTTAATAAATAATTAAGTGTAATTAGTATATTATAAGTAATTCTAAAATGTCAAACAAATCAATTTTTAAAATGACTTACCTTAGAAGAAAACATATCGAATAAATTTACAATCGATATTTATATCGATGTTTCAGTAATGTCTCCATATACTGGTAACTGCCATCTAGTGGTAACAACGAATTTGAATATAATTATGTTATCGCAGCGAGAGTGTGTACAATCCTATGTCACAGATAATTTTACTTCTCTATTATATGTTATTAAGAATTCAGGACGAATTTGAATACAGCATAATTAGTCTGTGGCAATGGCGCCGTTTATTATATTAAATTATTTTACAATAGTAAAATTATTATTTAATTATTTACTACGTGGCTTTTGTGATTGCTATCCATTTTTTTATCTTTATATGTTCACGACTGGTTTGATTCACACATTACGCTTAATTACTAGTTCCTTGGTCTGGCAACAAGACAGAGCGCGGCGTTTAGTTCCGCCACTCAATGTCTTTAAAGACAGAAAGCGGATATCGAATTGTCTTAACTTTTCTCCTGCAGTGAGCTACAGCGTGAAGCCATAAAAGCAAATGTAATCCTCATTATCGAAAATTAGAAACTGGTTTTCATTTTAATAAAAGCTTAAAATAACTTGTTAATATGTTATTTATTATTAGATGTTTTAATATTAAAGATAAAATAAAATGCAACCGTTTGAAAACTTATTCTGTCAACAGGCATTTGCTATCTAAAATGTCTTAAATACGAATAATAATTATTCCATTGTGTAAATTAAACACTATCGATGTATAAGAAATTTGTATGAATGAATTTGTGGGTTCGATTCCCTCTTGGGGAAGATGGATTTTTATGTTTCCATTATCTTCACTCTGTTAACTATGCATAGCGCGGCGTTGAGTTCCACCACTCAATCTGTAGTACCTTTAAAAAGGCGGAAAACAGGGATTGCAATGTCTTAACAGTAGACTCCCACGGATCCTGGGGTTCCCTCTTCCTACCCTGCCATGTGTCAGATAAAGCGTGAAGCTAAAAAAGTAGAATTGTCGTTATAAAGCTTGAATTACTTTTTTAAATACTGCAATTTATGAATATAATACATGATAACTGCTTCTGCTATATTAAGTTTAAAAAACTTATACAATAAAGTTCTTCTGGATCCGGTACAAGTGTTGCTAGTGCTAATTAACACCGAATTTTTTAATAAAACGTTAATATAAATATAAACAAGAAAAAACGAAAGCTCCTTATGAGATTGTAAATCAAGGAGAGCTTTTTATTGAGCGTTAAAACTTTTAAGCTCAATTTTGGTGTCACGTGTCCATCAAATGCATCGACGTGATCGGTGCCTCCATTGTACTGCCAATGTCGGGACGATTTACATTATACATTCGTCTTTTAACCGGCGGTAAGAGCTTAAACATTTTAAAGATTGCTTCATTGTTACAACCCATTTGGGAAAGTGTCATGACGACAGACGTGGATTCGATTCCTGAAAAAAAAAACATCGAGACAAAATATATGTAAAAAGTATCTGTATATATTTATGAAAAAGTTTGATTTATTTTTTTTAAATCAACGTTTGAAAGTCTTAATATTCTTAAATATTTATACATACTTTCATTATAGCCCCTTTATAACGCTTTAAACCAACTCAGTACTATATACGCAGGAGCCGTGAAAATCTAGTGTTAAGACACTTCGTTTACTGCTTTTCGTCTTTTTGATATATTGCGTGTTAGAGTGGCGGAACTCAACGCCGCGCTTTGCCTAGTTTCCAGAGCGAAGAAAATGGAAATGAAAAATTCATTCTCCTCTAGTGGGAATCGAACCCACAAACCGTCGCGCTTACAGGCAGACGCTACAATTTTGCGCCATTACGGTCCTCTATATATAGGGTACGTTCGGAATCTCAATATAAACGAAAAACAGAATCGTTAAAACCTTTAAAATAGACAAAAAAAAACATCCGCTAACTTTACTACTAGCGAAAACTAATTTACGACCATGTATGTAGGTAGCGAGTATGTGAGGTAATTAACCTATATGTTTATTCTAATTCTAACATACTATATCTATGATGTATCGGTCGATCACCTACCTATATACAGGGTGTATCTGATATGGCGGCCGTTATCAAAACTACTTATAGGGGAAAATATCTCAAGGCTATATACAAAAAACTAATTCACAATTATCAATAGTTTAGGCACAGGATCATTTTTCCCATTTCACGATATTTATACGTGCTGTGTAACGCGTCAGGTAGTCATAATTAAATACGAATGACGTATAGACCTCGTACTACAAAAATACTATCAAACGTTGTCAATCTGTCACTTTTCATTCAAAAAAGTAACCTAATGAGTTAGGGATATATCTTTTTCCCGCTCTCACAGGATAGTGTACGCTCGCGTCATACTTAAGAAATGGCGTTTTATTTTGTAACAATAATTTATTTATTTATTTTGTTTGAAAAAAATATACTTTTATTTTTGAAAATTTTACTTGTTTTATAATTTTACCAAGTTTATGAAAGCTAGTTAATATAATAGTTAATATAGCTTTAAATGAAAGTCGCGGTAACATCCACATTCTGTATAAGCTATAAATATACACCTAACGTATATAGCTTTTTAATTAAAACTAATCTTATTAGTTGCTTTTTTTAATAATGGATAATATATAAAAGTACCTACATAACTTTTAACACTTCCTACGAGAGAACTTAAGCATTAAGCATAAGAGAACTTATGCACAAATTGTGAAAATTAAAAAAGATTGAAAATAAAATATTAAGTGCCAATTCACCGGCTGAAGGCAAAGTTTCAGATAGTTATCTGGTAGTTACCTGTCTAACAAATAAAAGTTGATAGTTTAAACAGCATCTTCTTACAAAAACATTTACGCTTTGCTCAAAGGTAAATGATAAGATTTTGTATCTTTACAATTAAAGCTCTAAAAGGCAAACCTTTACAAGTTATGTCCTTCAACGGTATTTTAAAAATACATTCTCCTAAGACGAAAATTCACTTAAATACACGCAAGAGTATACCGGAAATGATATAAATTCCTGATGCTGCAGCCAGTGGTGATACAAAAATGAATCATCGCTCAAAGGAAATGGCACTTTAACACAAAGGTGTTATGGTTTAATATTAATAAGCTTCACGGTCTGCGCAAGCGCATCCTAAGTTATTATTTCCACTTCAGAAACTAAGAAAATATAAAAATGAACCAACCAGACGGCATTGTTGTGTCAGGTGCACTACTGTCTTGTTTAATTTAGGTAGTGGTCGTAAGTTCAAATTTACGATTTTTTTTTTTTTAGCTTCACGCTTTATCCCGCACATGGCAGGGTAGGCAGAGGGAACTGCAGGAACCATAAGAACCTAGTGTTAAGACACTCCGTTACTTAGTCCCTGCTTACTCCGTCCCCACTTTCCGCCGTTTTCGAGGCATTGCGTGTTGAGTGGCGGGACTCAACGCCGCGCTTTGCCTTAGATGCCAGAGCGAAGAAAATGGAAATAGAAAAATCCATCTTCTCCGACTGGGGATCGAACCCAATAACCGTCGCGTTACAGGCAGACGTTGCGCCTCTGCGCCACGACGGTCCTCAATTTACGATTTGTTACATATATTTATTAAAGTAAATAAAAGAATTGTCGTGGCGTAAAGGGTGCTTGTAAACGCGAGGGTTTGTGGATTCGGCTCCCACTCTGGGAAGATGGACTGTTCTATTGTCCGTTTCCTAAGCAGGGACGAAGCAACGGAGTGTCTTAACACTAGATCCTTGTGCCTGCAGCTCCCTCTGCCTACCCTGCCATGTGCGGGATAAAACGTGAAGCTATAAATACAATAAAAGATAATATATTCACTTCACGCTGTCCCTGTTTCAAGCAAGATAGGCAGAGACAATATTTAAAAATTATATCATACGATATATATCATTACTTCCTAGAGATAAAGCGTGAAATTAAATATCTATTTATGTATGTATGGACGTTTGTATGTATGTACGTATGATATTTTATCTTGTGCCTTATTGGATTTTTTCTGTAATTATTATCATATTATCACATTGTTTCAGTATGGTACTTTTTTATTTCAATGCCTAAATTTATTTTGCCTACATACAGATCTGTATATTCTTGATTTATAGCAATTACGCTCGTCACTTTCAAATTATGTAAATTATACATTATTATTTTCGACATTTACTTAAGAGAATAACACTTAAATGTCAAAACTAATAGTTTATGTCAAAGGTTGTAGGTATTTTGTTGTCATACAAATTTTGTAACTGTACTTTCCAGGAGAGTAAGGAAATTAATACGGAGCTTTCAGTGTGAGGGTCCAACTCGGACTACAACCACAAAAAGTGCAATGTTAAGCTTCACACTTTATCCCGCACAGTGTTAAGACACTCAGTTTCCCGCTTTCGAGGCACTTACATACTAATTATTACTATATTTATTTCATATACTCATGCATAGTTTTCGTAGCTATTTGAAAATGACTTTTAAGTGACACTTAAGCTTACAATCATTCCACTTACACTTGCACTTGCACCAAAGTCACTTTACTGTACTACGATAGCTTAAATAATTAGATATTTTAATTAAATGATTCACAGGACGCGCATTCCCGGGTCCGCCATCTTAGTGTCAATGACATTTTGGCGCCGCGCCAAATGTTTAATCCTAATTTACAAGTTTACTCCTCTCCTATTCCCACATTTAGAAATATCTACTTCATAATAAATTTAGGATTTTACGATGTTTTTTATGGCTTTAAAATGTGCAATTTTGTTTTGTTCTATATACGTATATTTGTATTATAGTAGTAAAAGTAATATGCGTGTTTAAGTATTTATGTGTTCACGCTTTATCCCGCACATGGCAGGGTAGGCTGTAGGAACCATAGAAACCATAGGAACCTAGTGTTAAGATACTCTGTTGTGAAAATAATAAATGCACCGCACATGGCAGGGTAGGCAAAGGGAACTGCAGGAACCATACGAACGCTACGCCTCTGTGCCACGACGGTTCTTGATTTTAATTACTGCTAATAACGACGGAAATTTTAATAATATATATATATATATATATATATATATATATATATATATATATATATATATATATATATATATATATATATATATATATATATATATATATATATATATATATAAATCACATATGTAACTTATTCTTCTTTTATTATAAAGAGTTGCTATGTTGATGCGGTAACCTCAGCATGTATTGGTTTAAATTGAAGTAATTTCTTCTTAGATTGTATTGACCATGTATAGTCAGTCATATCACGTTTATAATTTAATTTTACTATAGAATGTTCTAAATATCATACACACACAACCCTTAGTCATTTCCATCAGTATTAAAAGTGAGGGCCACGACGATAAAGCCATAAATAAAAGAGAAGATATTATATAATATAAGTTAATTAGAATTGTTCTCAGAACTGCTGTCTCCTGCACCAGATAGTTTACTCTTGGAACAATACAGTCATTTTTATGTTTCGATTAATTAAAAAGAAACAATAATTTATTTCCAACTTACCATATTACATTACTTTAAGGTTTTATATATACATATATATATATATATATTGTAAAAACAACTGAAATCTCAAGGAGGCTAAGTAATTCTGAATAATGCAAAAAGACCGGTTTAAAAAAGGTACAATTCGACGCTTGTCTCGCGAGCTGCCCACGCGTCTGCAACTAACGGGGTTTTTAATATATCTTTAGTTTGGTACCCCTGCTTTATTTTATCTGTGTAAAATACATAGAATATATATTTTCATTACATTTAGCCGCTGTAACCTGTATAGTAGTGTAGGCTTAGTGTCAAAATATTCCGTTCTCCTCTCTCTCCGTTCTAAAATTTGTGGACATTGTGTGAAAAATGGAGAACTTTAGAAGCTTTGTCTTGCTACTAAAGTGAGGAAGTAAAATATTACATTTTTTCAGGTAGAAATTGGTACGAATACTGCAACAGACTGTCACAGCGGCAATGTGTCAACATTACAAATAAGTAATTTTTAAGTAATGTCTCTCTAGTGTAGACTTCCATCACTTAAAGGGTACCAAAAGTTATAAGATCTGCAGGTTGTGATATTTTTATCTGATGATAATTTAATAATTTAACTATAGTTTACTCTGTTAAATTTTATTGCAGGCTTTGTAACTATTTTTTATATTTTTTTATAATTATTTTTAGAGCTCTTTTTTTTTTCACATATAGGTTTATATTATTTAAACACTTACACTAAATTTAAATTAATTATAATCAAAGTATAACTAATGTATAAAACGATAAACTTTCTTCATTACAGAGAAAGTGGTGAAATTTGTCAATTCTCGACGGGATCACTACCTCAGTGTAGGCATTTATGGCCGCTTATACAGGATTCTTGTTTCTTTTGAACATAAATAATATGTAGCATTATGTATGTAGTATATTTTATGATATTTTTGTAGTGCATATAGGTATTCCTATAGACAAAGCGCGGCGTTGAGTTCCGCCACGTTACACGCAACGCCTCGAAAAAGGCGGAAATCAGGGAACGGAGTGTCTTATCACTAGGTTCCCAAGGTGTCTGCGGTTCCTTCTGCTACCTCCTATGAGCGGGAAGAACTTTTAATAGATAATTAAATTATTTAAAGAACTTTTAATAGATAACACATAGACCTTATGTCAGGCTCTTTATACTTACATTTAAGAATGCGTTTTACCTAATCGTCCATCGGTTCTACGATAGAATATGTTAACAACCAACTATCACGTAAATTTGCTACATTTCGATTTTACTTGTTACCGAACAAGTTGTCTTGTAAAAATCATTTTTTTTTAATTAAAAAATACACTTTTTTAAATAAAACCCTGTAAAATAAACATAAGAAATATCTGCGTCAAGCGAGAAAAGTACCTGTAACATTGGTTTACTTGTTACATTACAGTACACTGTCATGTCATCGTGACTTCTGTATTTTTACTCTTTTATCATACTTATAGTCTCATCGCCTGTCTGTAGGCACTTTAGAATGGAGAATTACTTTTTAATGCATGCTGTTAGATTAGGAGTTTAGATAGGGCTACTATAAAATGGCAGAAGTAATTTGCTAATATTAAATTTTGCTTACAAAACGTATTCTATGTACCTAATAATTTGGTATATGTTTTAATTATTATTAATAATTATATGACTCGTTTCGTTGCTATTTTGTTTTTGTTAACAGCTGCTTCCCTTTGGAAGTAAAGTGCTAAATATACTGTCACTACATATCCCTTTACCATAATAATAAAAGAAAAATAATTTTTGACATTATAAATAATAAAGGAAAAATATTTTTGATAATTAATTTTCCTATTTTGCTTTTGATTTAACAAAATTCTAAAACGTCAAAACAATTGGCTGTTCAAAAGTGTGCCTAGTTCTATTAATGAAAATTAAAAATAAAATAAAAAAAAAACTAGAATGCACTATGGAGTAGAACAATGACAGCCCTGCGGGCGATCTGTCAAATTGTGAGTGAAAACAGCGATTTTGCGAGTACGAATCAGCCATTGTTTGGCGATCATTAGTTTCGGGTACAGTTAGCTCTAATTCCAGATGGAATTCTCTTAATAATGTCTAATAAATGTCATGGGAACTCAATGTTTTAGTTTTAAGCCGCTTTAATTATGTTAATCTATTTATTTTATTTTACTTTTTTTAATATTGAGTAATTAGTGCTCAAATTACACTCCTAAAATCCAAAGAAATAAAAAAATGTGAGAAATTTTCACATATTGTTCTAATAAGTTTAGGTGATGCGTTTCTATTTTCTTCTTTTTTATTTTGTTTGCGAAAGAAGTAATGAGGAAGTTGTAGTTTTTGAATTGCAACTTTATCTCGTATGTAACAGGGTAGTCAGAGGGAACCACAAGAACCTTAGGAACCTAGTCTTAAAACACTCCGCTTCCTACTTTGCACTTTTTCTCCTTCTTTTTTCGGAATTTTTCAACACTAAAATATATAAATCGTCATTACACATACATATAGGTATACCTACAATTCACCTCTTACGGTAACATATTACTTACAAACAATAAAACATTGTAGAACATAATACAAACCAAGCATGTAAATTAAACTTTTAAACTTATACATAAAATATAAGAAAAATATAACAATTACTTCGTTTAAAAACTGTTTTTTAGAACTGAATGATCTAATTTTTCTTCTAAATCTTTTTTAATTTTAATTACATCTGTAAAATATCGAAATTTATATCAAAACATGTCAATATAATAAATATTATATATATATATATATATATATATATATATATATATATATATATATATATATATATATATATATATATATATATATATATATATATATATATATATATATATATATATATATATATATTCTATGTGTATGTATATAGGCATTCCTTTCTCTTCCTCACCATTCTAGATATTACGAGTTAATTCGCCAAACTCAACACTGCGCTTCGCCCTTTTCCCTTCACTAGAGCGCGAGCAATTATAAACAAATGGGAATCGAACCCGCTTACAGTCAGATGTTCTACACTTTAATTAATTAAAACTACAATTCAGTATAATATTTCAAGGAAATAGCGACCCTACAAAACCGTCTGCTATAGGGGACATGCCTCCCACAAACCACAATTACCTTGGTAAGGTACTAATTACAGGTACGTATGACAAAATAAGAGAAATTTACATAATATCTGACTAAGCGAAGAGGTTTGGAGTTCGATTCTCTCTTTTATTATACGTCTATCGACTATTTACGCTTTATTCCGCTCACTAGCAGGGTAAGCAGAGGGAATCGCAGGAACCACGGGAACCTAGTGTTAAGACACTCCGTTCCCCGCTTTTTTTAAGCATTACGTTTTGAGTTGCGGAACTCAACACGGCTCTTTTACTAGTTGCCAGAACGAAACAAATAGAAATAAAACATTCTTCTTCCCTTTATGGGAATCGAACCCACGCCTATGCGCAACGACGGCCCTCTATACATATTTTGGAGTGGATAAAAAATTGATAAGATACTGAACTACTAGGTAATACCTATATACTAGGTAATACCTAGTAAGCAGAGAAAACTTAAGTTACATTTGGAAACATTTCGCCTATTTTTCGAAACATTGCAATATGAGCTGCGGAACTCAACGTTGCCTTTTGCAATATTAAATGGCGGCACAGATTGAATGTATAATTATGACAAAAGAAAGAACATACTTATTTATATTAAAAAAAATTGAACCAATTTACTTAACTAATTTTTAAGGTACAAAACAATTTTAATTATCTCATGATTAGTTTCTACGCTTACTATAGAAACAGGCGTTTAAACAATCTATTTGATTAAAGTTTTTTTTTTTTTTCATTTTTGCCCTATCACTTAAGAGTAGAAAGAAACTATACTAAATTACATTATCATTTACTTTACGGAGAAGTCAGGAATGCCAATCTTTTGGTTCCCTTAGTTCCAGCTCTTGGCCTTGGCTTGGCTTGATTTAGTAGGTTTTTGGAGGGACCACATCCGCCAGTATATAAACCCCAACTAAGGAAACTTCTTAATATCTTCTTCGCTATAAAAAAAATATCAAATGTCGCACTTTGTTTAATTAATATATAATTTTTTATGTCTTCACGCTTTATCCCGCACATGGCATGCAGAGAGAATTGCAGGAACCGTAGGAACCTAGTGTTAAGACACTCCATTGCTTAGTCCCTGCTTATAAACATATATTTAATGTACATATTATAAAATATTGCCTTACACACGATTAAAACCTACAATTATCGTTCGCTAAAACACATCCACTTTGGCACAATGGTTAAAAGTTTACTCACATTTTAATTTCTTGCTTAAATTTAAATACAATAAACATATAAAACTATAAAAGTACATAACAATTCGATACATTAACTGAACAAAGCACAAGTTAGTTATCTTCGATGAAATTAGACGGTCCTTGAATTAATTTATGGTTATGTCGGCGCATGAACTCGCGAGCGATGAATCATAGACAGTATTGCCAGTTGTATTGGAGAAATTAGCCTATTATAAATATATATAAAAGTTATAGTCACTCGATGTTAGATATCTTCAAATCAAAATATATATTCTATTCTCATAAAGTTTCATATAAATTGTTCAATTGAAAATAATTTAGAAATTAATTTTAATTTAAAATTATTACCTTTTTTATTTGCTATAATTTCCTAAATGTTTAAACTAAAAACAATATACATTTATTCATAACTTAATAAACAACTAGCTTATTCACTAATAAGCATTTTTAATAAATTTTTACACTAAACCAGGCAAAATATTGTAACATTACCACATTCCCACCCCGAGCGACGTTGTACGTTCCCGTTCACTCGGCAATTCCTACATCGCCTCATTCGAGCTTCAGCCACTCAGTAAGCGGGCTGTGGCGGCTGTGATACATAGTTCAAACAAAACTTAATCTATAAATACTAAGTCTTATCTTATTTTATCACAAATAAATTTAAAACACAAATATGAGGGAAATTGTGCATCTGCAAGCCGGACAGTGCGGAAACCAGATTGGCGCCAAAGTAAGTGACATATATATATTTTTTTAATTTTAAATTTCGCAACGAATTCTGTCAGTCGCCGGCTGCAAACTTTTTGCACCTTTTCATATTGTTCGCGTTGGATTTTATTTTGAAAATGTTTATTTAATTTTAAGCGTATTTTTAAAATAACAGTAATAATAAAATGTCAAATGTCATTATTTTTTTTATATTACCGTCGGCGTTTGATAAATTGACTGCTGTATAAGCTGAAAGGAAATATTAGGTAAAAATTAGTTACAACTAATACGAACGTGTTGCATTATGTTACGTGTACATTTTATTAAACAGTGTCAATTGTAATCCAACCTGCTGACGCCGGAAATATTTTTGTGTCGTCGACTAAAATGTCATAAACATGGCATAATAATTGAGCTAATAAAAATAATTACATTTTGTTATATTATTAACTTAAAGCACAATTAATACTTTATTACACCTTTCTATATTTATTCTAACACCGTATTAACTAAGTTTAAGTTCAATTGTAGTAAAAAAAAGCTTACGTCAAAATATTGTCAAAAACTTTCAACAGTAAATCATTAAAGAAAGTTATATTATATTCGAGCAACAATACATTATTGTTATAATAAAAAGAAATAGGAAAAAAAAATAGATACATTTTAACAGAATTTTAGATGAAATCGGCTTTCATGCAGCCTGAGTGTGACGACGCGGCTTATAATTGGAGCAAAGCAAATGATATGCTTTCTCTAGACCGAATGGGCTTCGGTTCAACTTATAATGGTGTAGAAAAAATTCTATCAAACAATTGAATAACTTTGTGAAAGTAAGTAAGTGATAGGTACGACGAATTTGGATGGAAATAAAAAACATTTAATATTCTTTTCAACCAATAACTGTAACCATAAGCTCATTTCACTTAGTTAATATGTACACAAGTATAATGCACAAATTACTTGAAAGTAACATAGTTAGTGGTATTCAATTTCATAGTTAAGCTTCACGCTTTATATTAGTTATGACAGGGAAGGCAGAGGGAACCGTAGCAACCATAAGAACCTAGTGTTAAGACACTCCGTTCCCTGCTTTCCACCTTTCCAGGCGTAGTGTGTTTAGTTGCAGCTCGCCTAATTGCCAGGGTAATTAAATAATACATCTTTCCCGAGTGGGAATCGAACCCATAAACTGTCGCAATCACAGATGACCTCCGCCATACGACAGCCCTCAATATGTCGATTCTCTTTAGGTTTATATATTTCTTATTAGATACATTATATTGATCATTGCTATCACATTACTCATTATTCTAAAAGCTTCATTCAATAAAAATTTTGAGTTCCGCCATTCAACACGCAATGTCTCGAAGGTGGAAAGCAGAGGACGGAGTGTCTTAACACTAGGTACCCATTGTTCGTACAGTTCCCTCAGCTTACCATGCTATAAGCGGGATAAAGCGTGAAGCTAAAAAAACCATCAGTAAAATCATTTTATACCAAGAATATGCCATTCCATATATAAAGAAGAATCTTAATAATTTTGTATCACCGTCACGCTCTGAATACTAATATTTAATGAATATTGAATATATATTGTGTTTTTCCCTTGGATATTGGATTGGTGAGGAAGAAAAAGAAACGAAGTAACGTCTATAATTATCTTGTAATATGAATCTGTATTACTTCGGTTATTTGCTTCGTTAATAATCTTAAAAAAATTAAAAAATATTTCAAAAAATTATAATTTGACAGAAGAATTTATATTTAAAACAAAGTAATCGAATTTACCAAGAAAGACACTTGAAATCTTTTGTTAAGGAATTTATTTTTTGTACTAAAATTGTACTAGGCAAGCTCCTGACAAGTTAAACAGTGTAAAACCAAGCTTACGATAGCATTTATAAAGAAAAATTGTTGTTTTTCTTTTGCTGACGCTTTATCTAACTAGAAATGATAAATTGTTTAAAAATAGCTGTTAATCATCACTAGAACTGTCATTACTGTTTATTTGACAGATATTGATTCAATTTAAGTTATTCTTCAAGTCTCTCTTAATATAAAATGAATGAGAATTATACAGATGATAAAAACGAGGCAAAGCTCGGCGTTGAGTTCCGCCACTCAACACGCAACGCCTCGAAAAAGGCGGAAAGTGAGAACGGAGAAATCCGGGACTAAGCAACGAAGTGTCTTTACACTAGGTTCCTATAATTTCTGCAGTTCCCTCTGCCTACTCTGCCATGTGCGGGATAAAGCGTGAAGCTAAAAAAACACAGATAATAAATAATAATAAGCATAAAATCACATTAGAAAGTATAGTTCCCTAATTAGCCAAAGATTGCCCCGAAAACGAAACTACAATACAAAAATTGCCCTTCCATCGAGTTCAAGTGCGATAACCGCCGTCGCTACTAAAGAAGCGACCGTTACAAACCGTTAGCTTATACACTTTCATAGTAATATTGCTTTAAAATTATATATAATTAGACGGAATTTAGATCGTATAGTGCATTCAAAATTACATCAATTAAATTACATTTGTATTACATATTACCTATATTTTTTTATTTATACACGCAAAAAAGCTTTTGAAGTTGCAAACTACGTATATAGTTTGACAGTTCAAATGTTTTTTTTAGCTTCACGCTTTATCCCTCATATTGCAGGGTAGGCAGAGGGAACTGCAGTGACCGCATGAACCTAGTGTTAAGACACTCCGTTGCTTGTCCCTATTTTCTCCGTGCCCGCTTTCCGCCTCAATCAAATGCTTTTGTATATATATAATTATATATATACACTCGCAAAAAGGTCTTTAACTCCTTATCGTTATTTAAACACCAGTCGCCGGTTCTTATCACAAATTTGTCACATGTACAATCATAGTTCGTATAAATCAAAATATTTTTGTTATAATTTGTTCATAGAAATTGTGAATCATGTTGCCTTAATCATTTCATGCGTAGAGATTTTATATATTGACATTACTTATGACTGTAATGTCTTCAAATGTTAATATGAGCATATATATATATTTATTATTTATTTATTTATTTATTTATCATATTACAATTTGTTACACTACTAGGTATACAGAACATCATAAAAACCTGAACCGGTTTGTGTTGATGTTACATTAAATTAAATAACATGCATTAAATAAAATAAAATAAATTACATGGTTACTTAATGTTTGTAAAGAAATGGTTTAATAAAAATTACAAAATATTGTTTAAAAAATGATATTTTAGCTTGGCTTTAATATTGTCTTTTGAAATAGTACTACATAAGCTTAAGGGTAATTCATTGATTAATCTTGGAATAAGGTAAGCAGCAGTACGTTCGCCGTAAGAATTGTTAGCTCGTGTCGTCCGCAACCGGTTATTAGTGACTGATCGTGTACATACAGGATGTTCAACGGGAATCTTAAATTCATCACAAAAATAGTATTTTTTTAATAAATTATACTTTAATAGGCTGTGTACAGATAAAATTTTGTAAAATTTCAAAAGGCCTTCTTTATTGTCCTCATATTTACGTAGAATATTACTGGAGGCTACATTTTTTATTATTTTCACTTGTAAATTATATATATTAGTAAGATAACTTTTGTAAGTTCGCCCATAACACTCAAGCCCATATTGTATATACGAGTGAGCTAACGCGTAATATAACAGAAGCTTCACTTTAGATGGGATACGATTTTTTACAATTTTAATTATAGCTAAAAACTGTCTAAGTTTGTTGCATACGTAGTCTATATGATGTCTCCAATTGAATTTATTATCAATTATAAGTCCTAGATAAGTATGCTTGTTAACCATTTCAATATAGGGACAGTGGCATAATCTAGTTTTATTTCTAGTTGTATGCAAACATATATGATTATGGGCGATTATACTTTGTATAGGCGATTGTCTAATATACGGCGATTTAATTACCACCAATTTTGTTTTACTAGCATTAAGAACTAGTCCTACATCATGACACCACATTATAAGGCTGTTAAAATCTTTTTGTAATAATTGCCTGGCTTTATTCGGATCATTGCTAGCAGCTATGAGACATGTGTCGTCTGCAAATTGATAACACGTGCAGTACTTCACATTATTGCTTAAATCGTTAACATATGACAAAAAATGCAACGGACCCAGGACTGATCCTTGTGCTGTACCTTCGGACACAGATATTGATTCGCTAAATGAATTATTAATTTTAACAGTATATGAGCGGTTATTCAGGTAATTCTCACACCATGCGAGTAGGGGACCACGTATTCCACAGCCTTCTAGTTTTTTGACGAGTTGTTTGTGGTTTCAGATATCAAACGCGCGTAAAAAGTCAATGAAAAGCGCATAAACGTGTTTTTTATTATTTAGATGTTCATTGACTTCATCTGTAAATTTATCCAATAAGTCTGTTGTACCCTTACCAGGCTGAAATCCAAACTGACTTTTCGCTATGACGTCATGTTTACGATAAAACTGATGTATTTGTTCACAGACATATTTTTCTACAATTTTGTCGATAGATGAAAGAAGTGTAATAGGACGATAGTTAGCGTATTCATCTTGCTTACCTTTCTTATACACTGGTCTAACACAGCCTATCTTCAGTCTATCTGGGTATAATCCGGTTTTTATACTTCGGTTTATAAGGTTAGTTATTGCAACTGAAATTTCCTTATTTATGACTTTTACAAAAAGTGAAGAAGATGTAATCTCAAGTTTAAAGTCAAAGTACCATTAATAGGCTGATAAGTAATAAAATAAAAAAATACTTTTAAGTATTTAATTACTATATGTATTTAAATAATAGATAAAACACATATATATATATATATATATATATATATATATATATATATATATATATATATATATATATATATATATATATATATATATATATATATATATATATATATATATATATATATATATATATATATATATATATATATATATATATATATATATATATATATGTGTTTTATCTATTATTTAAATACATATAGTAATTAAATACTTAAAAGTATTTTTTTATTTTATTACTTATCAGCCTATTAATGGTACTTTGACTTTAAACTTGAGATTACATCTTCTTCACTTGATGTCGAAGGAAGTAATAAAATACGGTTCTTTGCTAAATCATGTAGGCCTGATTTTATCTGACATAAAATATTTATTTAAATATATTTATATTTTTTACTTTTAGCTGTAAACTCGTTTAATTACTTTTGTGAGTGATGATTATTATAATATATGGAAATGAGATCCTATAACTGTTTTATTAAAATTTTATTCTAAATTTAAGAACAAGATAAAATAGATTAAAAAACTTTTTAATCTACAATAAAATCCAAAATCTTAGTTAAACGTTTTTCATATTATTTTTAAGGACAGAAAAAAAATGATAAAGTATTTTTTTTTTAATTTTTACTTACCTGTCGACCTGTGTCTGTTGTCTTTATATTCGATAACAACATATATAGGATACCATAAACAAAGCATATGCAAATCGCCATTTGCAATTCATCTATCGCTCATTGGCCAATCACGTATATGTGTATGCATATGTATGTATGTATGTGCGTCTATAAAAATTGAAAACATAAAATTTTGAATTGAATACCGTGAATCACGAGTGGAAGCAGCGACCGTGCTATGAATGCGAATGTACCGTGGACATATAAGTCTCTGTGGTCACTTATGACGAATATCCTGCCACTTATTTGGATTTTGACGTCTTAATTCGAACAATTAGATCTATTTAAAGCGGCATGTGCTCCAGATTACCTTTTTAAAACAATTGCTGACTTTGTTATCTTACTTGCTTGTCATATATATGTAGTTTTTTGCCTTTTTAGAGATAAAGAAGCCTTTATAGGGCATTTTATGCTTATCTTTTGACAAATACTAAGACTTTCTTTATTAGGATATATTATTACAATAAACAGAAGCAAAAGAAATACAAATGTTAGCTATATTTATATATTTAAAGTTAAGCTAACACTAGTTGGTATTTATAATTATTTATATTAGCAGTCCACGTGGACTGTAATCCATGGAATATTTTATTGCTGCTCCACTCCTATTAGTTGTTACACAAATACCATACATGACATATAGGCGTACATCTTATAGGTTATATATCTCAAAAAACTGAATGTAGTTCCTGATATAATCGCGTTCAAACACACAAAAACTATTCTTTAGATTTATATTAATTCTAAAAATAGAAATAAAAAAAAATAAGTAAAAACTTTTACGTTCATGAAACGTCAAAAAGACGTCAGACATCTTTTCAATATAACCGTAACAATATAGTATTATCTGTGGCACTTAAATTAAATCTTTATGATGAAATAATGAATTGTATTTCATTTCATATAAAATAGCACAAGAAAGTTAATTAATATGTGATGAGCGTGCATTTTTGCAAATATTAATAACGTCCGCAAAAACTAGATAAGACTTGGCAAGATTTATCTTTATAATAATAATTAAAAAACTTTATATCTCGATGCAGCCCCGCGTTTAGTAACTGTACATTTTTGATGCATTCAAAATGTATACCTAATTGAAACATGATTTGATTTATTTTGATAGAAATATATTTTTCTTTAGCTTCACGCTTTATCCCGCTCGTAGCAGGATAGGTAGAGGAAACCGCAGGAACCGTGGAGCTTAGTGTTAATGCACTCCGTTCCCCGCTTTCCGTCTTTTAAGGCGTTTGTGATAGAAATACATATTAATATTACTTTTAAGTAGAAAATGGCGTATATTAGGCTCATTGGTATAATGTCTTTGCCATAATATGCAGAATATACCAAACGAAAATAAAACCAATTTTGAAAACTTTTTCCTCGCTTTCTTTTGGTATGTATCATAAATAAACTTGTATATCACTCCCAACTTAGCTATAAATACCAAATCTCCACTCACATTAATTACTAAAGTAAACAAACATAAGCGCTTTGACTAGAAACGTATACGGAAATCGTCGTCCATCTTGTCTTGTCTAAATTAAGAGCACAAAATGTCGCGACGTTTTCAAATGGATGAACTCACGAACACTTTCCTTAATTAGAATGCATCCCCCACTATGCATTTATTTTAAATTTTCTCATAAATACATCCTACCAAGAAATATACATAAATTAATATACATTTGTGGACCGTCGTGGAGCAATGGTGCAGCGTCTGCCTGTAAACGCGAGGTTTGTGGGTTCGATTCCCACTCGGGTAGAATGGATATTTTCACTTCCATTTTCTTCGCTCTAGTATCTAGGCAAGCGCGGCGTTGATTTCCGCCACTCAAATCACAATATATCAAAAATACAGTTGACTCTGCTTGCATTGCTACATGCGGGATGAAGCGTGAAGCTAGATAAAAGATAAAATCTACATTTGAAGGCTTGGTTAGAGTAATTATGATATTTGATTATAATAATAAAATAATCACAATCGAGAAGCTTATCTTTATTATTTTTATGTAAATGCTAATGTTAAAAAAGTTTTTTTTATATCCAACTAACTCGCCTCTTACACGCCATTAAACACGACTCTAGTAATATAATTGGAACACATAAAAATGATAATTGTACCTTAAAAATATTTATTCAAATGAAATTTCTGAACTTAAATTATTTTCAATAACGTTAACTTTAAAACAAAAGCCAAATGGAGAAAGCAAGTGGATATTCTTATAGAAATAAAAAAAGTCATTACATCCGTCTAGACATGCTTCCGTTATGAATCTCGGTTTAGTCACGATTTCGTTGTCTTTATTTACTGATGCTAAATATACTTTTCGGTATATAATAAAGCGGGGAACAGAGTGTCTTAACACTATCTATATTCCCATGGTTTCTGCGGTTCCCTCTGCCTATCCTACTATGTGCGGGATAAAGCGTGAAGCTATAAAATATCTTTTCTTTGGTTATTACTCACTTTTAATTCGATGAATGGAAAACTCACTGTTCCTGTAATCTATTGAAATGATGAGTCATGAAATATTCTTGTGTAATGAAAGTTAGTGTAGAGGATCGTCGTGGCGTGGCACAGTGTGTGTAAACGACGGTTTGTGGGTTCGATTCCCACTCGGGGGGGATGAATTACGTTATTTCCATTTTTTTCGCTCTTGTAACTAAGCAAGTGTGGCGTTGAAGTTCAACTTGTCAACACGCAAGGCCTCGAAAGGCGGAAAGCTGGGAACGGAGTGTCAGTAACATTAGGTTTCCATGGTTCCTGCGGTTCCCTCCGCCTAACCTGCCATGTGCAAGACAAAGCATAAAGTTACAAATGTTGCGTGATTGCTTTAGCAGTGAGTCAGAGTGTTTAGCCGTAGGTAGTAGTAGTTCAATTTTTATTTAGTATATTTTTATAATAATTATGTTAGAAATTATTATTAAATTTAATACAAACATATTAGCTGCTGCGACGTAACCTGCTGATTGTCGTAGGCTCTATTCCCGTTTGAGGAAGGTTATATGCGGAATGTAGCATTAAATAAAAAGAAATATAATAATATAATTAATAATTATTATGGAGCGAATAATTACTTGAATTGTTTTTCTCTCTCTCTCCTTTCTCCTCTTTGTCTTTATATAATTCAAACAAATTATAATTATCTAATATTTTACATACACAGTTAATATGATTATTACGTTATAATTTATTCTGCGAATACAAGTATTTCTAGTTAATACCTAATAGAGCTTAAGTTAGTGACCTAGTGCTTAATAGGTACATAGTGCCATATACTGCACACTAGGTCACTACCTTAAAAGCCTAGGTTATACTACCACTTGATAAATATTGAGTAGCCCTCTATGTATTATTTTGCTAGTTCTACATCACTTTGTTAAAATTGACTGTTTCATTCATTCGTTCGTAATTTTTTATTATTATAAAAATAAGTGTACGAAAATTTAGGTTAGGCTAGGCTTGTAGGCAAACCGAGGTTCGAGTTCCACAGGGCTCTTCTTAAGCACTCTAGTCCTTTCAACTTCTCAGGGATAGAGAACCGCCTTCCCTCCCCATCCAGTCAATGCCAAGTAGAGTTAAAATTATTAATCTCACAAGACAAAATCAAGACAAGATTTAAAAATTACTTTAACATCGATTTGCAGCTATGTCTGCTTGATCGACTTTCTTGAATTTACTATATCATTATATAGGTATATACATATATGCTTTTATCTATAGACAAATAATATACGATATACTATTACGGACATACTATATGAAACATCGTTACATTTGTTGTTTATCAAACACAGTCCTCATTAAGACCACAGCCATTTTGTTTTTATTGGCATCTGATCATGTTTCAGACTTAATCTGTGGACGTCCTTAGACGCGTCAAAAAAAAAAAAACGTTTAGACAATGATTGACTTAGATGTTTACTGTTTTGCTTTATTAAATGCTTTTTAAATTGACTAGTACTATACGTTAGGAAGCTATTATTTACTTAATTTCACTATTTTTTATATATGCAACAATGATGTACATTGAGTGAAATACAATTTTCATAAGAAATTTTCAAATATTTACATTTCAACAGTTAACTGAGGTCTCGCCTTACCTCTTTTACCACTTACACTTGCTTCATTTTTTTTACCATACATATTCTCTGGATTCTTAAATAAATGACTACTTATAATAAACTATAGTTAGTGAGAAGAACAAAAAATATTAAAAAATTCAAAACGTCTTTTACTTGTAGGCAATTTGATGAAGCCAGCCTCGAATTGCTTTCAATCTCATATGCTTTAAGTACTCGATATAACTTTAACTAAATTAAACAAGAAAACGTGATGCTATATATATAAATCACCTCTAAATTATAATAGAAATTATTGCAAAAATCTTACTATTGGCAGTTGAAATCAAACCCGCTACTGTCGTATATATGCAAAAAAACTCGATGAATTACAACTGCGTTAACTAATATCCAACAAGCCGACCTTGGATCTCCAGAAGGCGTCGTATACATGACCAAGTTACAAAACAAAAAACAAACAATGTATGCATTGATTCTGTCAATATAGGTTTTTTGTCTTCGGTCATTTAAATGATAATTATGAAACGTAAAATTTTAAAATATCTAATCTAAAATGAACATGCTCAATATTTCAGCTCAAAAGTACTAAAAAACGAATTCAAAATTTTAAAATTATCAAGGTCTTATTTTGTCTTTTAAAGCAAAATGCAAGATTGTACTGCAATATCTTGAATTCTTGTGCACATCTTAACTTTAGCTTATCTTTGTAATTAGTGTTGGATAATTTTAATTGCAATTAACACTCAATTATAATTTTATAAAATATAACCGCGGGTCACAATGTCTAGATTTATTCTTTTTGGATGTAAGAAAATCTTCAATATTACATATTACTTTCAAGAGCTAGATATGTGTGTAGTTAGTTGTATGAAGCTAAGAAGCTGCCACCGGTTTTGAATGCATTGGCCTAGAACGATGTTGTATATAAATTAGCAGCTATTTCTTAAACTTATTTATATATAAGAGGATGTCTATGATATAACCGTTGTTAAAGAGGTACAACCCACCTGGTAATAATATAACCATTATCTTATGGTTCTACTCATCGTGCCAATATATAATGCATAAAATAAAGTGGTGTACTACAGTAATGTAGTGATTTCCTCTAATTTACTGACATAAGCAATTTTACGGTCAATTTGTGACTTTAAACTAATTTCCTTCTTTATTTTTTAATTTTTTTCCTTTTTAACATAAAATAAATGGTCTTAATGTAATATTTAATAATTTATTATAATAAAAATATATTTTCCTTCAATTTAATAAGGATGTCCTTATACAATGTTACCTTTGCCACAAAATCAAAAACGTTACAAAGAAGTAATTAACATTGGCAGATTTAATCATAGTTTTTGTATCTGTGCAAATAGCATGGCGATGGCGTCGGGTCATCGGCCGCTGCGTTTTTGTCGGTCTGTAAATTATTTTCCTGTTGTGGTTAGACTATTATTGTACAGTAAATCGAGAACTGCACCACAGATTATGTGTAAGAATATTGCTATTTATTATGAAGCTGTGTAAAGATTTCGTTAACTTAGTTATAACTTTGAGTAAAGTTTCTAAAAGTTTATTACTTTTAAAATTAAAAAATAGCAATAATTAATAAGTAAATGGTAATATAGTAGTGACATCTATACAATATTTTAAAAATTTAGACATTTATATGATGTTGGAATATGCTATTAGTTTTTATATATTATATTCATATCGACACATTTTACAAGTTAATAATGTATGAAGTCATAAAAGTAATCATTTTGTATTTTTTTTTAAAAACACAGGTAGTGAAAACAATAGAAAGATACACTATATATAACTGTCTAAAGTTCTAGAACATCCACGTACGTTCCATATTTAAAATCCTTAAATACACACAGGTAATGAAAGATTTTAGATATAATTTATATAGAAATAGTGAAAGATCTTTTTATTTTATTATAAACAATAATTAAAAATACATTTTATATAGATTATATCACTAATGTATCTACGATTACTTACTTAATTTTTTTTTCCTTAAGTGGCTTCAATGTTTACAAAGAAGCCATTCGGCTTATCTCAACGCTACCCGTATAATGTTTTTGTTTCTTTTAACATCTAAAATTGAGGCAAGAGCAACATCTTACACGTGTTGGCCACTTGTTAGAACTTGGAGAAACTTGATATTATGAAAAAAGTTAAGTATCTATTTATATGAGGACCGTCGCGTTACAGGCAACGTCTGCCTGTAACGCGACGGTTACTGGGTTCGATCCCCAGTCGGAGAAGATGGATTTTTCTATTTCCATTTTCTTCGCTCTGGTATCTAAGGCAAAGCGCGTTCCGTCACTCAACACGCAATGCCTCGAAAATGGCGGAAAGTGGGGACGGAGTAAGCAGGGACTAAGTAACGGAGTGTCTTAACACTAAGTTCTTATGGTTCCTGCAGTTCCCTCTGCCTACCCTGCCATGTGCGGGATAAAGCGTGAAGCGTGAAGCGTCAGAGTTACAGAGGGATTTTTTGAAATATACTATAAAATATTAAAAATAAGATTTAAATTCACCATTTTTAGTACTTGTAAAATATATAGTGCTTATTCACTCTGTATGTCTCTTTCCGCCTTTCTTTCGAGATTTTTTCTGTAGACTAGGAATGCTTGTTTTAATGTACTAATGATTACAATTAAATAAATACAGATAAAATATCAAATTGCATAGTTAATTAAAATAGATATAGTGATATAAAAAAATTACTTTTCCAATTAAATTGGATCTCGTTTTGTAGAATCAATTGGAACAAATTACACATGCTTAGCGAGCGCCCTTATTAGTTACACACTAAGTACGATAATTAACATTTTTCAAATGTTGCCATTATCGTGTATTAACACTTGTTTTCTTTTTCGGAATGTTTATTTAATTAATAAAAAAAATATATGATTTCTAAGATTTTCTTTTAAATAAATGATATTTCTACAAAATAAGTATTATTTTTACACTTAAATACGTCAATTTTTAGCAATTTAAAAAAAAACAGCAAATCCTAGTACCTTGTATAACTAAAGAAATGAAATATTGATATGTGAGAGGTAGTAGATTCAAATCTACATATCTTTTAAATAAACGTGTACACAATTTACTTAACGTAAGAATTTTAAAAGCAATTTTAACTCCGTAGTGTTTTATAGTTGCATTGTTATTCATCAGTCGACACCATCTGTTGAATTTTATGTGCACTTACCTCATTAATAACAAAATTACTTTGTAGTTGAATGACAACAGTTAAGAGTTTGATGCAAGTTACCGGTTTAGAGAGACTTGATGATCGTTTTGGTGTTGCATTTTAAGATGGAAAAAGAATGTGGGTAGATTTTAGTTGCGCACACTTAGAGGGGCGCGAGATTTTGCGCGTGCTTTTCTATATTTTAACAAAAAAGAAAACCTCCTATACCTCCCCTAAAGTGTTAGTTAATAGAACGTAACGGACGCATGTTTAGCAATAGTTCATTATAAATTTGTATAAAGACAGAATGAGAGATGAAAGTTATTATTTTTTCATCCATAAGCATGAATATGAAACTAGATTGATTTAGAGAGGTAAAGGGAGACCCCAGTTGAACCCCGTGGAGAGTATTAAGAGGCTAATGACAGTGGACGAGGCGAAAGAGGTACGCAGCAGGAATCGCAGCATTTGAAGCACTGTTCTTTCTGACTACCCCGCTAGGGATAAAGCCTGAAATTAAGTAAAATGAAATTGTCATATTTCAGTAATATATATGTAAAATATAATAAAAATACGTTCAAAAAAATTATTATTCATAATTCTACACAAAAGTATCTTCCCAAAAGTAGCTTACCGAGCAAAAAAGACCCTCTTCAACACAGAAATACATATATAAATCCAGATATGGCAACACTCCGGGAGACTGTCCGAAAATAATGCATTATACACTGATGTCAACGTCCAAGCAGCGATGCAATAAGAAAAAGTTAGTGTTCTATTTTCAAATTGCAGCCGTCATGGCCGCCGAGCAAAAAAGGAAATGCTTTGTGCATTTGACTTTGTCGTGATTGAAATTATATATTTTAAACTGCATATAAACGTTTGATGCTTTTTAATGGATTTATTAAATGAAATTATTTTTAAATTAATTAAAATGTAGTTTTAAGCTTTAAGTTATGGATATTTATTTTATTTTTCATTATAATGCTGTTAACTATAAAGGAAATATTTGAATTTAATAATAAATACGATAATAAAAGGTTTTTGTCATTGCAATAGAAATAAGTAAATATATGTTTTTGTCTATATAAAAAAGAGGACCGTCGTGGTGAATAGACGCTACATCTTCCTATAACATGACGGTGTCTGGGTTCGATTCCCATTCGTAGAAGATTGATTTTTTTATTCGCTTTTTAGTCGCTCTGGTAACTAGGCAAAGCGTGGCGTTGAGTTCCGCTACTCAACACGCAATGCCTTGAAAAAAGCGGAAAGCGGGGACGGAAAAAGCAGGGACTAAGCAACGAAGTGTCTTAACACTAGGTTGCCACGATCTCTGCAGTTCTCTTTGCCTACCCTACCATGTGCGGGATAAAAGCGTGAAACTATAAAAAAAGGTTAATTTACTTTAAGAATTCGATTAAGATTAACTACATTATTACCTAAATAAATGAATATCAATATCACTTACACTACTATGTCATGTCCATTTAGATTTTTTTTCATCGATTTCCGTTCATATAACGACTAATTAATGTATCCTGGCAAGTTTCCTGTTGACAGATATAGTTAAGTTTTTTAGTATATTTACGCTTCTTCTTCACTTTTGAAGCAAAAAAAGAGAGAATATAGTGTCAAGACACTCCGTCCAGTTTGTGTTAAGAGAAGTGAGCGGAACTCAACGCCTCGTTTTCTCTTGACATAATGGGAAAATATAATTTAATTATAATTAGGTTTAATTTAATTAATTACATAAAAAATTGTCAAATATATTTTTATTAAATTTCGAAAGTAATTCAAAGTCTATATATTATTTTTTAAGTTGACAACTTGCATGGCTCAAATAGCACTAGCTTAATACTACTAGTACTTAAGGTGGTTATGGGTTCAAAGCTAAGTTCACGGAAATATTTAAAGTACTGTAGCTCGTAAGCTGTAATAACTAACTTAAGAAACAAAAGCTTTCATACCTAGAACTTGCCTTACAAATTGATAAACTACCTACGATATAAAGGTAATAGCACGGCGCCCGAATGTCGTAAAGTAGCTGTCTGCAGCGGGGATCGATAACAAGGTATCTACATTCTTCTGATAGGCAAAACAAGCGTTTCTTCTTACATATACATATATGTAAGAAGTATGTTGCTCCTTTATAAATATATAGTAACATTTACATATAGTTGCTTTATAATTATAAACATAGAGTCACTTTTTAGTTTTCAACCTTTAAACTATTTAGCTTTTGCACAGTTTTCGAAAATATGTTAATAAAAATATTATGAGCCTGTAAACACAACGATTTGAGGGTTCGATTCCCGTGGGGGTAGAATGATTTCTTCTCTAACAATTAGCCAATGTGCGGCGTTTGGTTCCGCTACTCGACATGCAATGCCTCGAAAAGGAATACAGTGGAGTGTTTTAACACTAGATCACTGTGGTTCCCTCTGCCGTGCTTTGTGGATAAAGCGTGAAGCTAAAAAATGTGCTTCCTATAGGATTTTAGAATTAATTGCTTATAAGCAAGTAATATTACTTTTAAACAAAACTATATATATTGGATAATGTAACAAAAGGACATTATCGTCCTTTTTCCACCCCATTCCATAAAATGAATTAAACTGAATTCTAGGTAAAGTCTAGATTATTAACAACTGACGTTTTGTCTGGAAATTAGTCTAGTCTGCTCGGCGCCGACACAACATCAAACTAATAGTATGTCATTTGCATTTATACATAGGTATAATATGTAAGGTTCAATTTCCCATGAATCATAATCTAGGGAAGCCCGTACATTGTAAATTGACCAATGGCCTAATACAATTTTGCTGTTGAATTTAAACTTTATTCCTTCGTAATAAAGTCTAAAATAACGCTGTAATATATTTCTAATCGGTTTTATCTATATACAGTCACGGAATTCCTGTACTTAGCTGGATTAGCGGAGGCCAAATGTCAGACGTTGAAAGACAGAGTTTTTTTACTTTACGCCCACTTTAATAGTTTATAAGGTTATAGCGAAACTTAACGCCGCACTTTTCGTCTATATAGAACACTATAATGATAATATTGTAGGACTTTGTTAAGGAAAACCTCCAAATCGTCTAAAACCTCCGTTACTCGTAATCTCAACTCTCTTTTAGTGGAATTAATCAGTGAGTCAAGCAAGCGATTTTGATACGTATCTTCCCTCCATGCCACGAAAAAATGAAGTTGGACCTCTGTATTATGAACAAAATATTTTTTAAGGGTTGTACAATACAATTCGAATATTTGAAACTTATTTGTTATATCTGCAACTTGAATATTTTTAACCTCATATAATAACAAATTTATAAAAGTGAATCTCAACCTCTTTGTGAAGTATCAAAATCCGTCCAAGTAGAATTTCCGCATCAGTCGGAAACTATATAGCCCAAATATTTTAACGCCTTCCTTAATATTTCACTTCACTCACTCACTTCGACGTCTAACTATTACATTATTATTATAACAATTACCTCAAACAGGCATCGAACCCAGTCCTAAAGTAAACGAATACTACTAAAAACTTAAAAGTGGCCTTCCTACAATCATATCGATCTAAAGTTAGCAGGAAATTGTTAGGGCTTTCCAGGTTTCAAAAGGGCGGGTGCAGATAAATTTTCATTGTTTTGTCACCCTTTTTGTAAACCCTTTCGTGTGAATGGCTTCGTACATTGACCAGATGGCTCAAGAGCTAGGGCTTCGATTAGGGCTAATGAAGTGCCTAATTAAATACTAATTTTAAATTGCTTTAGTAGAATTATTTTAATTTAGAATTAATTTAATTAAACGTCTCTGAGTGCAGTAGAAGTAGATATACTTAAAGAAATAAATTGAACAGTTATTTAAATAAAGTTTTATAAACTAATATCGATTTGTATCCTAGTTATAGCAGAAAGAGGTAGGAAAACGTAGAGTTGTGTCACTATTTTTTTGTTTATTGAACAAATAATTGAATTATTATTAAAAATAAATAGTAAAAAAATCTTATAAAAAATATTTAATGTCAACTTTTGAACGCAATGGGATATGAACCCGCGCTTCTATCAAACCGTTGCATATTTCTATGTTTCCTTTAAATATTTTTCTTCCCTTTGTTGTGGATTAACTTTTTAAAAATCATAAGAAACTTCTCGTAGAAGTCTAGAAAGTTTAATTATATAATAAAACGCTACATGCACATTGCTCTAAATCTATGTTTAAAATTATAAATAACTCTCCAATTGAAGCTAACCCAAACATCTTAAATGAACAGCCGAGATTCGTATCGACGACCGTCTGCCACTAATGCCTTTACAATAGCTTAAATTAGCTTAAATTGAATTTGATTTGATCATCAATGAAGGTAATCTGTGAATGGTTCTTCAACCAATTGCGAGCTTATAGGGTTAAAATACTTATTTATAATATTTTATATATATATATATATATATATATATATATATATATATATATATATATATATATATATATATATATATATATATATATATATATATATATATATATATATATATATATATATATATATATATATATATATATATATATATATATGAATGTAAGTTTGTATGTATGTTGTGCGTGCACCGTTATTGTACCAACAGGAAGTGAACAAAAATGGCGAAACGAGGTTACAGATACTAATCAAACCCGTTACCTGAAATGTATAAATATTTTCATTTATATTATGTTTTGTACATTATTTAGGCCATTATAGCTCATTGAGACTGATTCTGGGTGTAAATTTCACGATTATGGCTTCGATTTCCACTCGTGTGCATATACTCGTATTATTTTCATTTCGATACTATAGTAGACGAAGCGAGCCTCGAATTCGGGCGGAAAGCGGAGAGGAGAGTGGAATGACACTACATAATATATAGCTATATATATTTGACAATGTCTAACAACATAGGTATATACATAGTAGGGTAGGCAGAGGAAACCTATTGCTTAGATACTCCATACCCTATTTTCCGCTTAACCGAAGTGTAGAAGATAATTAGTTCCAATAGGGAATTTGAACATACAACCATTGCACTTACGGTCACTGCCACTGCGTCACGAAAGCTTCAGAAAAAAATATCCAATTAAATAAAGTGTCAAAGCTTAGCGTTAGTCACCTACCGACGGACGTCACGCGATGCCAGAAACTTGTAATTAAGGTACAGATAATATCGTTACTCGTCGTTAAAGCATTTGTTTCACATCAATAAAAATCGATTTAAATTACAGCTTTGCTCTAGTTTTTCTACTTTAGTTTAAGTGAATTTTAAATACACTTGGTTCACTACGTCAATGGTAACTATATATATACTTTTTAAAATATAGTATGTTTTTTTTAAATATGGACTTATATTTTTAAGGTTTTACTCTATGTCTCAAATAAAAAATAAAAAAATAATAAAACGCAGGACAGTGACGCTAATATCTGTCATTTTTGCTTTTAAGTAATTGCTTTCTTAAATTAATTAACCTTTGACAACAATGTTTCCAATTCTGTACTTATGATGTTATAAATGCAATAAAGAGTATATATAAGAATTAAAAAAAAATTATGACATTCGTAAGTTAATTTATTTATTATTTATGACTTTAGCCAAATTCATTGCGATAATGTTTTTACTTAACTGTATAGAAGCGACATTTTTAGTTATTATCTCTTAAACTTCTCAATTATAAACATATATAACATGTTTCAACATGTCGATGCATGTTGCTCCCCTAGTTCATTTATTCTTCGTTGCTTTGAATAGAGCTTTTGTGAAGGAAGCTTCTCGACGTTTTCTCCCTTGTATTGGGACTTTTTTGTTACTACTTCATTGCCAAAACCGTTGCTTACGATGATTTTAAATATATTTATTTAGTTTATTTTTTTAAAGATACGCCATTAACTGTTAGAATAAACCAACATCTGTACTATACATCCTTATTGTTTTTTTTTAATGACAGATGACATATATTAAAAATTCACAGATATATTATTATAATTGCTATTTAAATAAAGAAGGCGCTCCAAATAATATTATTATGCTAAACATATCGAGTAACGAGAAAAATATTTTAACTACTTACAATTAGTTACTTAATTCCATTTGATTGTTAATACACAACATAAAAATATGTTTTTTTATTAAACGATTTATTGAGTTAAGGTTAAAAGTTATTGAGGCTAAGTAAGAGGTTTTATAACATAAGTTTATTGTATTTTTTAAAATTAATGTCAAATAATATATTTACAGTTGCCAGTTGCCTAGTTTCGAGCCATTGTGTAACTCAACGCTGTGCCGCACGAGGTTTGCTTACCCTTAAAATTGGACATGTTCATTATCATAATAACACAAAGCATTCTATACCGACAACGAAAGTAATACTCCCATCATGCTCAGTAGGCTAGTTTCGGAGAAAGCGTAGGTCAAAGTGTATCGAATACTAATCCAATGAATTCACCATAGGTCTAACCAAAGATAAGCTTTTATCTTATGTTTATTTAAGTCTTTTTCTTGTCTTTGATTATTTGCTATTAAGTCAGTATTACTCTAAAGATTAAAATTTTGATACTACATCTACACATACCGTCGTGGCGCAGAGGCGTAAGCGTCTACCTGTAAACGCGACGATTTGTGGGTTCGATTCCCGCTCGGGAAAGATGGATTTTTCTATTTCCATTTTCTTCGCTCTGGAAACTAGGCAAAGCGCGGCGTTCCGTCACTCAACACGCAATACCTCTAAAAAGGCAGAAAGCGGGGACGGAAAAAGCAGGGACTAAACAACGGAGTGTCTTAACACTAGGTTCGTATGGTTCCTGCAGTTCTCTCTGCCTATCCTGTCATGTGCGGGATAAAGCGTGAAACTATTAAAAAAAAATAATTAAAAAAATCTACACATACGACATGTAGTGTCAAAATTACGCTGTATAGTGACAAAATAATTTTTTTAAACAATTATTCGACTCGTTTCGAAATATTTATTGCTAGGGAAGTAAGTAAAACAAGGAAGTCTAGTCCGATAGGACTTATCGTTTATGAATTCGTCAGAAGATCGATCGCGACCGATAATAGGTAGTCCTTAGGCATCTATAAATAATTCATATAATGTCAGCACCCAGTGTCGGCCATTCGAAGGTTTTATTACACGAAAAGGATATTAAACACTTGTTTCTAACTACATTTATACATATTAAAATGGTCTTGAATAATTAATTATACTATTATATTATAGCTTCCCTCTTTATCCCGCACATGGCAGGGTAGGCAGAGGGAACTGCAGAAACCATATGAACCTAGTGTTAAGACTTCGTTGCTTAGTTCCTGCTT
The DNA here is from genome assembly GCA_037178615.1 of Dione vanillae. NCBI lineage: Eukaryota > Metazoa > Arthropoda > Insecta > Lepidoptera > Nymphalidae > Dione > Dione vanillae. The sequence goes on from JAZFAU010000264.1 coordinate 278,994, forward strand.
TCTCCGTCCCCGTTTTCCGCCTTTTACGAGGTATTGCGTGTTGAGTGACGGAACTCAACACCGCGCTTTGCCTAGTTTCCAGAGCAAAGAAAAAAACCATCTTCCCCGTGTGGGACCATGAAATCGTTGCGTTTATTCCCAGATATAATATATTTCTATAAGAGTAAACAAAACAGTGAATGATGAAATTCAAATTTAATAAAGATTACAGCTCACAGATAAAGAAAAAGGAGTAATTAACACTATATAAGTTTCTTTTTGTACTAAACTATTATCTGTATATGTTTTGACATTTACTTGTACTAGCTATATATTTAACTTAACACATTGCGTGACAAATGAAAATTAGTTCATTGAAATCAACGAATTTTGAAAATATTTAACCAGGCCAGTGAATTATATACCTTATATTATGTAATTATTTATTTATGTCCTTGTAAATTTGAAAAACAAATTTGTAAGAGGCAACACAAATGTCATGTAGGCATTGTTAGTATACATATACATTTTGACTAAGAAAACTTCAGTAATTTATAATTATGATGGGATTGTATCCCATTACTAATATCCAATTATTAGAGAAAAAATGGACAAAGCGAGGCTTTAAGTTCCACCAATAAAGAGCGTAACATTCGAATATTGTCAGAAAACGGAGAACAAAGTGTTTAAACACTAAAATTCTCTCTGCATCTCCCTGCTATATTCAAGATAAAGGAATATATTTTTAATGTATTATACCACTAAAAATAGTGTTCAAACCTTTTTGAAAGTATGATATTTAAATTAAAAATCGAACAATTCAACTAAAAAATCGAACTCACACTCACATACCGGTCGCCATTTCATTCATCTTTATTAATTTGTTAACTATATCATTATAAAATCATTAAATCATAATTAATTAACATAATTATTTCCAATAAAATAATGACAGATGAGGAAAAAACAAAATTAGTTACATATATCTTTTGCGTCAGTACGCGCCGCGAGACCAACGTTGGTGAACGTTTGTTGTGTTCTTGTATATTATAAAGAAAGTACTTTTGGATCTAAAATCTAGATATAATCTAGACTTAAACTTAATCTAGATCTAGGTATGTATTTAGTTCAGAAAAATCTAGTTTCAAATGGGTTTTCTAGTTTACTTTTGTGTTAAATTGTAGAGTGACACACACCCATCGTATGTAGGTTGATAACGTGCATAAATAGTGGCGTGGAATGCTTAAATACAAGCAAGTGTTTTTGCGATGATTTTTCATACATTTCTTTGTTTTCTCTTTTGCGAGAGAATAGAGATCGGAGTGATTGGGGTCTCTCCTTTTACTATTCAATTGAAGATATTATAGTAATATAGCGAAAAAACCGTTCTTTAAATGAAAATATTTCTCTTAAACAAGATTTGAATTGAATACCATCGCCTCCTTAACATATATATATATTTATATATATATATATATATATATATATATATATATATATATATATATATATATATATATATATATATATATATATATATATATATATATATATATATATATATATATATATATATATATATATATATATATATATATATATATATATATATATATATATATATATATATATATATATATATATATATATATATATATATATATATATATATATATATATATATATATATATATATATATATATATATATATATATATATATATATATATATATATATATATATATATATATATATATATATATATATATATATATATATATATATATATATATATATATATATATATATATATATATATATATATATATATATATATAATAATACATTTCTAGAACGTATATAATAATACATTTCTAGAACGTACTTCAAAGGCGGCATTAGCAGAATCTTTTCGAATTTGGTTAGGTAGTGGGAGGAGCTCGGACAGTGAAGGTGAGCGTTAATGCATTTTAAAGGGGCCCCTTTAAACCTACACTTGGGTCGCAAGTCCCAAGCGCTGATCGGAGCTCCTCTTCCTACAACGCGATGGGCCCGGCACCCGCACGGTGAATCCATGGAATGCTAAGCAGTTTCTTCTCTTCTATATATATATATATTTATATATATATATATATATATATATATATATATATATATATATATATATATATATATATATATATATATATATATATATATATATATATATATATATATATATATATATGTATATATAAATATATATATATATATATATATATATATATATATATATATATATATATATATATATATATATATATATATATATATATATATATAAATATATATATATATATAGAAGAGAAGAAACTGCTTAGCATTCCATGGATTCACCGTGCGGGTGCCGGGCCCATCGCGTTGTAGGAAGAGGAGCTCCGATCAGCGCTTGGGACTTGCGACCCAAGTGTAGGTTTAAAGGGGCCCCTTTAAAATGCATTAACGCTCACCTTCACTGTCCGAGCTCCTCCCACTACCTAACCAAATTCGAAAAGATTCTGCTAATGCCGCCTTTGAAGTACGTTCTAGAAATGTATTAGTAATAGTTCTAGACAGGCCGAGATCTTTTAGCAAGCTAAAGAGAGATTTCGCTGTTATACCTCTCGCTCCTACTTCTACCGCGTATGAATTTACTCTAAACCTATTCCTGGTCAGTTCGTTAGTAAGCTCGAAATATTTATTAAGTTTGAAGCTATGACTTTTAGGTATATTAGTCTCCCACGGAACTGTAAGTTCTACCAGTACTACGCGTTTTAGGTTTCGAGAATAAAGAAAAATATCAGGTCTGGATGACGAAACACCAATGTCCTCAGGGATTTTATACTGTTTCTCATACGTGTCCATCAAAAGAGTCCAATCAGGAGCTGGATCTAATATTGAGAAAGGTTTTTGCGTGTGTTTTTTAACAGAACCTTCTTTCACAAACTCTGTTGAACGTTTGCTGGTTGTAATGTTTCTCTGTGCTCTTGCTACTGAAAGACTAACGGCTTCACGTATAATTTCTAGTACCTTGTCATGGCGCCGCGAGTATTGACCACTTTCCAGGAGTACCCTACACCCCACCAGCATATGTTTAGCTGTCCCCACTGCCTCTTTACAGATGTAGCAAGATTTATCGGTAGCTTTACCCCATCTCACTAAATTACTTTGATCTGGAAGAGTCATTTGGAACGCATTCAGGTAGAATTTTAATAGTGCTGGAGACCAGTCATGAATTAGGGTGCGCCATTTTAAAGCTAAAGGGATACAAAATTCTCCCAGAGTTAGCCACTCGTTTTGCATTTCTAACCCCATTGCGTGCATCTTATACCTATCATTCTCGTCTTGCCGTATAAAAGATTTTATTATGTCCATATCTTGAACTTTCCTCTTTGATCCTAACCCTACTTTACTTGATTGTGCTCCTATCATAAATTGTTTATGGAACTTAAGTCTTGACTCGAGCTCTGGGACACTTCTGTCTTTTGGAAGTGAGGTAACAATCTCATCTCGTGATTTTCCCAGGATATGTGTTTTGGCAACTCTTAGATGTTTATAGAGCTCCGATGGTTTCTTTAATCTCAACCCAAAGTTATTTTTTTCCCTAAATAAGGTTGAGGTGTCTGCCGAATGCGCTAGCCCAAGCCAAAACTTCAGTATCTTTATGACGCTTGCATCTAACTTAGCCAAGAGGGTTTTATTAAAATCATATACGAGGAAAGGCCAATTCAGACGTGATGTTAGAAAATTGTCGTATATCCAAACTTTTTTGACATTACTTATAGGTTGATGTTCTACCTTTTCAAGATCTGTCAAAAAGCTGTCGACTAGTACATCTAAAGATGGAGTACGGCCTTTATAATCTATTTTCTTGCCGAGAAATTTAAAAGGTGCCGCTTCGGAAACTATAGAAATGCTTTTACCATCTATTTTAAGTCCCGGATCGTATGAGGTATATTTAGTGTTTCGTCTACCCAGACATAAGCAGTGACACTTACTAGGTTTTGTCCTCATTCCCTTCGTCCACGCACAAAATTCTTCTACTTCATCCAATAGCAGCTGACATTGCTTTGGATTCCTAGTAAGTATCGCGAGATCGTCCGCAAAAGCAAGAATGGATTCTGTGTGTTTATTGTTTAACTTAAACCGATAACCCCATTTTCTCTCATGTTTAATTAAATTATCTATTAAAATATTTATGACGATATTAAATATTATTGGGGATAAACAACAACCCTGGAAAAGACCTACTCTATAGCTTAAAGGTTTTGAATTACCGTTTTTTGAGGTTATAACGAATTTTAATTTTGAATAGTATGACGCGATTATGTTGCTTACTATTGTAGGAAAGTTGTACCATTTTAAAGCAAACATCAATAGATCGTGTTGTACTGATCCGAACGCGTTTTCTAAATCTATCCAACATACCGTAATTTGCCTCTCACACTTTCTGGCGTCTTTTAAGCTTTCGGTTAACAAAGTATTATGCTCCAGGCATCCAGAAATTCCAGGTAGGAACCCTTTCTGGTAGTTCGGCCTGAAGTACCTATTGCTAATCATAAAATGGGTCATTTTCGTTTGAAATATTGAGAAAAAGATTTTAGACAAAGTATTCGTAAGAGCAATCGGCCTAGTATCCTTTGGATCTGTTACCCGGTCTTTTTTGGGAATGAGGACAAATATCGCTTCTCCAAATGACGTAGGTATTTGCTTTCTTGACCAGATTTTACCATATAAGTTGTGGAGGTGTTTACGAACAGATGAACATTTTTTGTAAACTATATAGGGGATACCATCAGGACCTGGAGCTGATTTAGATGGTTTCTTTTTGATTTGATTATTTATTTCCTCTAAAGTTGGTGGGTCAACTTGAAAGTCAACGTGAGGAATCTCAGGTCGTTGGTTGTTTGGCTCCATATATAGCCTTTCTATATTAGGCACTTCGTACGTGATTTTATAATGTTCATAAGTTGCCTCATCGGTCAAGAGAAGCTTACCTCTATCTTCCTTAAAAATGTTTTTAGAGTACTCAAAAGGATTTTTATCGAAAGCAACCTCGTGTTTTGCCCGATCAAAATTTGTATGACGTTCCGCGATCTGTATCGATATACCCTGAATTAATTTCAAGGTTGACCGTAGCGCCCTAGACAATTGGTGACTAAGATAATTATCGCCTAGAGCTTTGGCCGCACGAAGATTCTTTTTTAGCTCTCTTTTTTTCCTCCTCATTTTCGACTTGAACGCGTTTTCTTTGTTTTTACGAGCGTAATGATTTGAAGGTGGATATATTTCGTTGAAATAGTCATAAATAGTTTTTTGGAAAGTCTCTACTTGCATGTCTAACTCCTGCTTCGAGCCCGGATGCTCTAACAGGACCGCTAATCGTTCGTCGTGTACTTTCCATGTCGATTGCTTTAAATTGGGAATGCTAAGACGTGTCCAGGTGGAAATGGACTCCTGATATTTTTCACTCAATGGCTCACCATGGGACATATGAGGGTCAACTCTATCCGCAGTGATAGTCGAAGAGCTTACCGACGATAGCCGTGCTTCAACACCATCATGTGTTTTAAGATGTTTAATATACCAGGCTCTTCTCTTGTAATTTTTCCCGCACGTGGGGCATTTCAAGTCCGTATTCGCGCCGCTTTCGTTGTTTGTTCCAACCGGTGGACAGATCTTCCGCCCCCCCTCTCGGACTGTCCCAGGGGTATTTTTCTTTTTCGGACTTTTAGCTTTTATTATTTCCTGGGCTTGGCTTGCTAGGCCATTGCCCTCGGCTGTCTTTCCAACAGTCAGCTGTCTTCCCAGCTGCCAGCTGTCTTTCCAGCAGTCAACTGTCTTTCCAGCGTCATCCCGTCTCTCCGGGTTGTCATTTTAAATGAGAAGAAACTGCTTAGCATTCCATGGATTCACCGTGCGGGTGCCGGGCCCATCGCGTTGTAGGAAGAGGAGCTCCGATCAGCGCTTGGGACTTGCGACCCAAGTGTAGGTTTAAAGGGGCCCCTTTAAAATGCATTAACGCTCACCTTCACTGTCCGAGCTCCTCCCACTACCTAACCAAATTCGAAAAGATTCTGCTAATGCCGCCTTTGAAGTACGTTCTAGAAATGTATTAGTAATAGTTCTAGACAGGCCGAGATCTTTTAGCAAGCTAAAGAGATATATATATATATATATATATATATATATATATATATATATATATATATATATATATATATATATATATATATATATATATATATATATATATATATATATATATATATATATATATATATATATGTATATATAAATATATATATATATATATATATATATATATATATATATATATATATATATATATATATATATATATATATATATATATATATATATATATATATATATATATATATATATATATATAAATTAAAGAACCTATTGTTGTCTATTAGCAGCTTATGGGCTTTAAAAAATCTCTAAATTATTAGCCTACGGTACAGAGACAAGTATCCTATAAGTATACATACAGACGTTTAATAATTTAACAAAAATTATTAATTATAATAATGTTTCTTTTAATTTAATTTATAACGTGTCCCTGTTTGAACCTGTGACTTATAGATAACAAGTTTGAGCGTTTTCTAAGATTATAGGTTATTCACATTATCGAATACTAAACTCATTATCGTTCGTACGTCATTTTAATTTAACATAAAATGTGCATGCGTATATATATATAGGAAAAGCGAAACTTAAAAGTTGATATAAAATTATAGTTTTAATGAAAATAATAATGGCCCGTGATACAAAAGCACACCGCCACTTCGCTCTGGTACTAACGTTCCATACAAAAAGAAATACGTCGAAAAGCGAAAAATGAGGAACGGAGTGTTAACACTAGGTTCCCACAATTCCTTTGGCTTAACTTGCTAGTCAAGGTACAGCGCGAAGCTTAAAAAAAGGCAGCTTCACACTTTGTTCTACGACTTTCGGCCTAATTTTCGAGACAAGCAATATTGCTTTTATTTTATATTCTTTTAGCTTCACGATTTATCCAGCACATAGCAGGGTAGGCAGAGAGAACTGCAGGAACCATAGAAACCTAGTGTTAAGACACTCGTTGCTTAGTTCCTGGTTTCTCCGTCCCCGCTTTATTTTGAAATATATTACATTGGTTTCAATTACATTTTCTCTTTGTCAACAGTTCTGGGAGATAATATCCGAGGAGCACGGCATCGACCCCGCCGGCGTGTACCGCGGCACCAGCGACTTGCAACTAGAACGCATCTCCGTATACTACAATGAGGCCTCTGGTAAGCCGATATTTTTTTCATTTATACTGTTAACTTACGTGAAGGGACACTTCTCTCTCGATCTCTCTTTCATTTAAGATTAATACAATATATAGTGGACCGTCGTGGCGCAGAGGCGCAGCATCTGCCTGTAAACGCGACAATAGGTGGGCTAAATTTCTCAGTCGGAGAAGATGGATTTAATTTTGCATTTAATTCACTCTGGTAACGAGACAAAGCGCGGCGTTGAGTTCCACCACTAAATACGCAATGCTTTTAAAGGCATTAGCAAAGCAGCAGCAAGCAAGCGGAGAACGGGGTGACTGGGTAACACTAGGTTCTTGTGGTTTCCTCTGCCTACAACTCTACGAGCGCAGGGCTGTAACGAGAGTCGAATTTGAAGTAGGACAGCATTGGTTACAGGTAGGGCGGAAATAAAAAAAATATAATTGATCTGCCCTCGAAGGAAGGACCACTAAATCGATCACCTAAAGTGATATAGGTACACTCACTGGCTCTGCGTAAACAAATAATGTATTTTATTTTAGTTTTGGTGTTTTTAAGGTAGGGCATTGCCCCACAAGGCCCCCCCTAGGCTACGGCCCTGTACGAGCGGAATAAAGCATGAAACTGAAAAAAATATTAAAAAGTATTTATAATTGCAAGAAAATCAATATATACTTTCTAAAAAAACTCCTCTAATAAGGTTTCTAATAACATCCTTGCTGGAAACGTAATAAAGCTGACTAATTAGTAAGCAGATCTAACAATCCTATATATATTCGGTCTCACGGGCATATAATGGCATTGCTTATGTGCATGTAAATTGTAACTGTAGTCTGTAGTCTCGTCGACCGGCGCATGCGCAGGCGCAGCGGAGCGTGACTTTCTTTACAGTAGAAGTTATAAAGAAACTTCTTTTAAAATCTAGATACAGACACAATTCTTAGCTTTTTGCCAATAATAGAAATTTCGGAACTAAATATAAAAAAAACAAACGACTCTGCCTCCTACTTTGCAGGATACTTATACTGCTTTTTGTTGTGTATGCTTGAGTAAGTTTTAAAAATCTGCCTTTCATTTTTAAATGATATACACATATATTTCATGCAAGTACGAAATAATAATTGCAATACGACGTCGTAGGTATAAAATTTCAAAATGCAAAAGCAGGCAAAGCCGCGAGCGGGTCGCTAGTATCATATATGTAATATGTTCATAATATGAATAAGCGGGGACTGAGAAAAGCAGGGACTAAGCAACGGAGTGTCTTAACACTAGGTTTCCACGGTTCCTGCAGTTCCCTTTGCCTACCCTGCCATGCGCGGGATAAAGCGTGAAGCTAAAAAAAAAATGATATACATATTTGATATATCAGCTTGATTGAGGTATACTAGGTAGGATAGTACAGGAATAGAAGCTGCGATCACCCGTCAACTAGGAAGCGCCTACATAACTGGCGGTAGTCATAAATAACTCTGTCACTAACTACCCACCTAAATTCCACTTACGTTTTAAACGATCTAAAATGAAGATATACTGAGGAAGCACTTAAAGGTTCTTTAATGTCGTCGTTTTCGGTTAATAAATGAAACTGATCTGCTACCACCAAGTGGTGTTAATTTTAGTAATTGCTATTAAAAAGAATCTATAATTAAAGGAAATATTTTAATACATAGAGTAAAACATTATTTTCAACATTTTTTTTTATGTCTTCACTCTTTATCCCGCACATAGCAGGTACAAGGAACCGTAGGCACCCTGGAAGCCTAGTGTTAAGACACTTCGTTCCCCGTTTTCCACTGTTTCGGGGCATTGCATGTTGAGTGGCGGAACTCAACTCCGCGCTTTGCAAAGTTGCTAGAGCGAAGAAAATGGACATGAAAACATCCATCTTCCCCTCATGGAAATCGAACCCATAAACCGTCGCGTCTACAAACAGACGCTATGCCACTGCGCTGAGAGCTCCTTTAATTTTCAAAATATTTAATTAAAATTGTGTTAAACAATTATAAAGAGCATCGTTGCTTAATAATAGAATAATTTACGTCCAGTAAGAAAATACACAGCAATTTAAAAATAATTGGGTTAAAAGAGAAGAAAGTATTGTAATTACACTAAGATCCCGCACCTAAAACGCTAAATACGGGATAGAGCGTGAAACTTAACCAATTCATAATCTAACCACAAAAAGCCAAGATGGAATCGAACTCGCTAACACCTTCCATTCTACTACAACCGGATACTCCTTAATCCGCATTGGCTGTACAGTAGAGTCTTAAAGACTTACCGTTAAAAATTTCACACAACATAAAGCATGCGGGCGTCTCAAGCGCATTTAATGACGAGTGCAACGACCTCCGAATCACTTAAAATTTCTATATTTTAGATGTACAAGGGGGTATGCGAGGTTATTAGATTAATAAGCCTTAGAAATATTGGATATTACGTACAAAAGAAGTTTAAAATGAATGATATTCTATTATATTCGGCGTTGAGTTCCGTCATTCAACACGCAATGCCTCGAAAAAAAAAAATATATATATATATATATATATATATATATATATATATATATATATATATATATATATATATATATATATATATATATATATATATATATATTCTATTTTAAGATATGTAAATGCTTAGGTATGGTAATAAGGAACTCAACGCCGCGCTCAATGTCATTAGTTTTAATATGTAGCCTAATTGCTACGTATTGAAACTAATGACATGAATGAACACCAACCAGCAATATATAACGTTATTTAATGTTATAAAAGGTTTTTTGTCAATCACATACACAAATATGATTACAAAATTAATAAATAAATTTAGCATCTGGCAAAAATACCTGATTTGTAGATTTTACTGTCGCACTTTCATCTCCTCAGTCATCAAGGTCCCATCCCATCCCGAGCTTTGTTGTTCGTGGGAGGCAGAGTTTCCTTTACTTAAATTAGCTATACTTTTGTAATCCTCTTTAGAAGTATTTGGATTGTGAATTGCATCCTCTTCCTCAATATCAACATCATCCCATCCATCTCTTAACTTTTTCGTTATTATAAAAATATATTTATATTTTATCATATTGTTAATATACCATCTGTTTGTCTGTGTGTGCAGTTGCGACGGCGGAGAACGGCGGCAAGTACGTGCCCCGCGCCATCCTGCTCGACCTGGAGCCCGGCACCATGGACGCGGTGCGCTCCGGCGGGTACGGCCAGCTGTTCCGCCCCGACAACTTCGTGTTCGGGCAGTCCGGCGCCGGCAACAACTGGGCTAAGGGACACTACACCGAGGGCGCGGAGCTCGTGGACGCCGTCTTAGACGTAGTGCGCAAGGAGTGCGAGAACTGCGACTGTCTCCAGGGCTTCCAGCTGACGCACTCCCTAGGTGGTGGTACCGGCTCCGGCATGGGCACCCTTCTCATCTCCAAGATCCGCGAAGAGTACCCCGACCGTATAATGAACACCTACTCCGTGGTGCCCTCGCCCAAAGTGTCCGACACCGTCGTCGAGCCCTACAACGCCGTGCTTTCCATACACCAGCTTGTGGAGAACACAGACGAGACGTACTGCATAGACAACGAGGCCTTATACGATATTTGCTACAGAACGCTTAAGGTGCCTAATCCCACATATGGCGACCTCAACCATCTCGTGTCCCTTACTATGTCCGGTGTAACCACCTGCCTCAGGTTCCCCGGTCAATTGAACGCGGATCTCCGCAAGTTGGCCGTCAACATGGTACCTTTCCCTCGTCTGCACTTCTTCATGCCGGGCTTCGCTCCTCTAACATCACGAGGCAGTCAAAGCTATCGCGCGCTCACCGTGCCCGAACTCACACAGCAGATGTTCGACGCAAAGAACATGATGGCAGCGTGCGACCCGCGTCACGGCCGCTACCTCACCGTCGCCGCCATCTTCCGTGGTCGTATGTCCATGAAGGAAGTCGACGAGCAGATGCTCTCCATACAAAACAAGAACAGCAGCTTCTTCGTGGAATGGATCCCGAACAACGTGAAGACCGCCGTCTGTGACATTCCACCCAAAGGTCTGAAGATGTCGTCAACGTTTATTGGCAACACCACCGCCATCCAGGAGTTGTTCAAGAGAATATCCGAGCAGTTCACAGCTATGTTCAGACGCAAGGCTTTCTTGCATTGGTACACCGGCGAGGGTATGGACGAGATGGAGTTTAATGAGGCGGAGAGCAACGTCAACGACCTGGTCTCCGAGTACCAGCAGTACCAGGAGGCGACCGCAGAAGATGACACCGAGTTCGACCAAGAGGATATGGAGGAGCTGGCTCAGGACGAGCAACACGATTGAACTGTACACGTCTGCTAATCTCGTATATAACATTTTATATATTTCCATGGAAGTAATTAGAGGCTAAGTCGAGTGTCAAATCAAATCCTAAAGATACCAAAGTGCGAGCGTCATCTGTATGTGTCAACGAACGTACCGAACAGTGCATTTCTTTATTATTTAGTTGAAGTACGTACTGACTATTGTATGCTTTTATATATTAATTTATAATTAAATTTTTAAATTAAATTGGTTTCTTATTATTTATTTCATATTTCCAAAATTATTTCATAATATCCACATATTCTTATTATTCGTAAAAATGAGCTTCTAAGAATTTACATTAATATTTTATTAAAAGAACAAAAATACTTAAAGAACACCCGGATTTGAACCCGTGGAGTAAACGAGCACCGTGGAGCAGAGGCGCAATGTTTACTTGTAAACGCGACGTGTTTGTGAGTTCGATTCCCATGAGGGGAAGATGGATTTTTCTATTTCCATTCACTTCGCTCTGGTAACTGAGCAAAGCGCGGCGTTGAGTTCCACCACTCAACACGCAATGCATCGTAAAAAAGGGGGAAAGCAGGGACGGAGAAAGCTAAGAAGCAGCAACGGAGTGTCTTAACACTAGGTTCCTATGGTTCCTTCAGTTCCCTCTGTCTACCCTGCTACGGGCGGAATAAAGCATGAAGCGTCAAAGACGATTGGACGATTTATAAAAAAAACTAAAAATAATAGACAAATATTTAATTCCATATAACCAGAACATTAGCTCGTATTCTATATTTACAATTTGAACACAACAGTGAAACCAACGTACAAATTTACAATCTAATACAACTTAAAGCAGATTACAAAGTGTTTGAATGGCGTAACTCAACGCCGTGTCACGGAGAAATGGACTTTACAAATCAAACTGTACTATGTAACATAAGGGTCATTTTCTTGTGGCAAAATTAAATAAAACCCTCAAGACTTATGACGTCACTTGCTATTAAAACTATTATGTAAACATTTTTTAATATATAATACAAAGTAATGTCGCAAACAGTCATAGGTTCGATTCTCTTTTAAAGTCTATTTCATATAAAATATTTTTATTTAAATTCAAAAACATAATAAATACAAAGCTAAGTGTTGATTTAACAAGTGGTCAACGCAATAGAGATTCTACATATATAATGCTCCCTTCAAATAAAAGTGGCCTAAACTTAATTTTGCTAAATAAAAGTATATGAAAAAAACCTGTTTAAATTAGAATTTAATTTCGATTAAACTTAAATAGCAATTTCTTAACTTAGGCCACTTTCTACTTTATATACAATATATATACATATACATTGTAATTAAAAAAATATATTAAAAGACCAGAGTCAAATAAAAATATTATGGCAACTTTCAAAAATAGAAAAAAAAAAACACAGAAATGCATATACATGTATGAGAAATACATATGATTGTATTTACTAAATTCCATAAATACAGTTTTACATACAATTTACGATTGAAATTGTTACAATACTAGTCGGCTCTATAATAGTCATTTAAAAATCAATATACTCAAAAAATATACAAAAAAAAGAATTATAAAATTTTCTTTAAGTATATTTTTCCATCCTCAGTGTGGATTAACACTTTAAAAATCATAAAAACAAGCTCTATATATATATATATATATATATATATATATGTATGTATGTATGTATGTATGTATGTATGTATGTATGTATGTATGTATGTATGTATGTATGTATGTATGTATGTATGTATGTATGTATGTATGTATGTATGTATGTATGTATGTATGTATGTATGTATGTATGTATGTATGTATGTATGTATGTATGTATGTATGTATGTATGTATGTATGTATGTATGTATGTATGTATGTATGTATGTATGTATGTATGTATGTATGTATGTATGTATGTATGTATGTATGTATGTATGTATGTATGTATGTATGTATGTATGTATGTATGTATGTATGTATGTATGTATGTATGTATGTATGTATGTATGTATGTATGTATGTATGTATGTATGTATGTATGTATGTATGTATGTATGTATGTATGTATGTATGTATGTATGTATGTATGTATGTATGTATGTATGTATGTATGTATGTATGTATGTATGTATGTATGTATGTATGTATGTATGTATGTATGTATGTATGTATGTATGTATGTATGTATGTATGTATGTATGTATGTATGTATGTATGTATGTATGTATGTATGTATGTATGTATGTATGTATGTATGTATGTATGTATGTATGTATGTATGTATGTATGTATGTATGTATGTATGTATGTATGTATGTATGTATGTATGTATGTATGTATGTATGTATGTATGTATGTATGTATGTATGTATGTATGTATGTATGTATGTATGTATGTATGTATGTATGTATGTATGTATGTATGTATGTATGTATGTATGTATGTATGTATGTATGTATGTATGTATGTATATATGTATATATATATATATATATATATATATATATATATATATATATACATATATATATATATATATATATATATATATATATATATATATATATATATATATATATATATATATATATATATATATATATATATATATATATATATATATATATATATATATATATATATATATATATATATATATATATATATATATATATATATATATATATATATATATATATATATATATATATATATATATATATATATATATATATATATATATATATATATATATATATATATATGTATATATGTATGTATGTATGTATGTATGTATGTATGTATGTATGTATGTATGTATGTATGTATGTATGTATGTATGTATGTATGTATGTATATATATATGTATATATATATGTATATATATATATATATATATATATATATGTATATATGTATGTATGTATGTATGTATGTATGTATGTATGTATGTATGTATGTATGTATGTATGTATGTATATATATATATAGTAGTTTATTTTTATGATTTTTAAAGTGCTATATTTCTTTAACTCCACTCTACAAATTTTCTCATCAAAGTATTGTGATTTGAATTCACAATCAATATTGTTTCAAGTCACATTAATTTGACTTTTTTATTATTATTTATTATTATATTATATATATTTTTGCTTATAATTAGTTATAAAGAATTGATATAAAATAGCTGTTATTATATTTAAAGAAAAAACAGTGTTAAAGCTATATTAAAAAGCGCTTAAAAAAAATTGAAATAAAACAATAATAATTTAATAAAGTAAAAGAAACTTTTTCAAATTTCTATACAAAATATTTAAATAGTGCTAGTATAAACTGGTTAACTACTTGTAACTGCATATACATATACAGGCTGTTCATGTATTCGCGACCTTAGTTTAAAGCATGGTTCTAGTTTATATAAACGTGGTGAAGTTATAAAACAAGTAAAATTTTTCAAAATGAAATAAAAAAACAAAAGTAAATAATTAAATTATTGTTCCAAAATAAAACACCATTTGTCAAGTATGACGCGAGCGTACACTGTCTGTTCAAAGCGGCAAAGAGTTATTTTTTTTAATTATCATTGATAGATTGACAACGTTTAATATTATTTTTGTAGCACGACATATTTACGTCATTCGTATTTAATCATGACTACCTCACGCGTTACACAGCACGTGTAAATGAAGTGAAATGGGAAATATGATCCTGTGCCGAAACTATTGATAATTGATGACTAAGGGCGCGTCTCTTACTTAAAGTGAAGATTGAGTTATCAAATTAATGGCAGTTACAAAAAAACATGTATAAAACCTAAAAAACTAAAATTACACTAAATATTTACAATAACAATACATTTATAGCTGACTTCAGCAAAAAAAATAAGGCACCAAATGGCATGACGTCCGCCATTTTGTTTCAGACAGAACAGATAAAATAAACATATTGTTTACATTTGACATGGCACAAGAAAAATAAAGATATACATATTTTTGATAATCTATAATTGTAGCTTAACTATAAATATACTTTATACATTATTTGTACACATGTATGTAACATTCAATAATACTAAAGTCATCCATACATTTATACATTCATTTCGATTTTGTCATTTAGAAAATTTAAAAAAAACATCAGCTATCTCAGAGAAACATCAATATATAAATATATATTAGCACGAATCAACCATTTCCATAAAAACCTTTTTAAATCACACTTAAAATTACGTCAATTACACTATTAATTATTATTTATAACAAAATTCTTGACACTTGGCTAATATTGTCACTTAAATGTCAACATGTCAGTACAAAATGTACAAGTAAATATTACTTTGTTCACAGAATTTATTTAAAGTTAGCACTTTCACACATACACCTCATTGTCTTCGTTCAATCTGATGGCATTGTCATTTGCCGCTAGTTTCAAGAGTGTTTTCTTGATTCTTAAAGCTGGTAGTCGAACTGAAGCGTTCTGATGCCAACATTCTCTCATTAAATTTGCCATTCCCACCATCGTCTGTAAAGGAGAACAATTGCTTACACATTTTTCATACCTTATTAGAATAAAGAAACATAGTATTAAGACACTCTGTTCTCCATTATTTGTTCAATTGTAGACACAGCATGCTAAGAGCTTCACACAATAAAAAAAAAAAAAGATAATAATAAAAATTTAAACACAATTCTCCAATGCATATCACACATCTATTTGCAACCACTTACATTCATATACTAAGTTATTAAAATCTAAATACTAAGATATTATATATTAAAATATCAATGTCAAATGAATACAAAAACAAACAACTTCATAACGTAAGTCGCAGCGTCTGTCTGTAAACGTGACGGTATGGGGGTTCGAATCCCACTCGGGAAAGATTATTTCACTTCCACATTCTTCACTCTATTAACTAGACAAGTAAAAGACAACCACCAACCCAATGCACATCATCAGCTCTGGCCTCCCCCAAATACAGTACACAGAAAACGAATCATCTCAACACTATATATTTACTATACCCCCAGTACCCTCTACCTACAAAACCTAACCTACCCCAAAAAAAAAAAAAAAAAAAAGAAAAAATCAACCACCAACCGGATGCGCATCATCCGGGGGCTCCGGCCTCGCGTTGTCCACGCACACGATCTTCCGCATCTCCTCGAAGCTGGGGTCGGCGGGCGCCAGGTGGTCGTAGGGCGCGCGGTGGTCGCGCGCCGGGCTCACGCGGCGGCACACCTCCCACAGCACCAGCGACAGCGCGTAAATGTCGCACTTGCGGTACGACTCGAAGCATTGCAGGTTCATGCTGGAATAATACATCATATTATAAAAGTCTTCATTTCTTATTTATTTCTCTATTCATATATAAGAACATAGAAATAAAGAAAAATTCACAACAAGCGACCTAACGGCTCAGAGGCCATCTCTTTCAAATAACCTTTACGGGGAAAGGAATACTTAATTTTAAATACCTTTTAAAATTATATACAAGTAACATTATATTTTTTAAATGTTTTATACAATTTATTTTGATGTAGCATCTCTGTAGGTTTTTAGAAATTTCCACTACCCAAAGATTATTACAAAGAACAATCGTTTGGCGAGAGAGAATGCTATTATTAATAAACATGTTTATAATTATTTTAAAGTGTTAATCCACACTAAGAATAGAAAAAATACTTAAAGAAAACAAATTAAAATTATAAAAATTTGAAAGCAGCGGAATTCGAACCCGCGCCCTCTTGTAAACCATGCCACATTGTATTTATTATTCTAACTTAATAAATAAATTCTTTGTAATGTTTTAATGCGATAAGAAAATGCCTAAGTCCCTTTCAAGTTCCCTAACTACTTCCAAAATTCAAACGATAACATTGCATTGTTGCGACACAAAAGAAGAACAGACAGACAAATAAAAACTTTCCCATTTATAATATTAGTATATGTAAGAAATTGAATATTAAAAACAAAATGTATATACATATATATACTATTGTATGTAACACAATTTACAGTCATGTCATCATGGCATATAGGGACAACATCTGAGAATAAACAATGGTAGTGACTTCAATTCACATTAGACAAAATCATTTTAATCAAAACGTTTAACATCCTTACTAACATATGAAAACCTCATTATTGAAGTTAATTTAATATATATTTAAATTAAAAGCAGAAAACAGATATTTCAGTACATATTTTCTAGGTCTCTCTGCTTTACCCCAAACATGACAGAGTAGGCAGAGAGAACTGCAATAACTGCACACAAGAATAGAAAAAATACTTACTTACTTACTTACTTAAGTAAACAAATAAAAATTATAAAAATTTTAAAGCAGCGGGATTCGCGGGATTCGAACCCGCGCCCTCTTGTTAACCATGCCACATTGTATTTAATATAAAGTTACAATAAACTTAATAAATAAACTTTTTGTAATGTTTTAATGCGATAATAAAAGGCCCTAAGTCCCTTTCTGCTATTTCAGTACATTAAATACCTAATAATATAAATCCACCCACCTCTGATCAAGCATCTCCGGGCTCATGTACCTCTTGGTGCCCTGTCGTGGGTTCTGCATAAGGTTGTCGGTGACGTGCTGCCGCGTCACAGCCAGGCCAAGGTCCGCTATACAGCACTCTCCGTTGACCTTCACCAGGATGTTCTTGGACTTTATGTCACGATGGGCTATGGCCGGCTTACCCTGGAAGTGATTAATTATGTGGGTCAGTTCAAGTTTTACATACTTTGGTTTACTTATTTTGGGTGACATGGGGGTAGGGAAGTCTAAATGATGGTTACATCATCGGTGCTGATTAATTTTTTGATATGAATGGTAATATTCACAAATAATTATACAACATAATAATTATAATATTAAAAAAAAAACATTGTTTTAATTAAAAAATGAGTGGCCCCTATATACATAGTCCTACTTTGCACTTTCAGAAAATGTTGTAGTAAATTATTACTAGTTAGATTTGTTATGTAGCAATCATTTACATAATTCACATTACAATGAATATTAGTTTATACTGTCATAGATATAATTTAATTTACTTATTTTAAGAAAATATGAAATATTTAAATAAAACCCTACATCAAGATCTCTTCATGATAAAATATCAGAACAAACATTATCAATGAGAAGAGAGAGACTTTTAGTATTATTTTTCAACTTTACAAAATTACATGTTATATTACTTATTTATAGTACAGAAAACTATATAAATATTACCTGTGTCCCATGTATGTCTGTATGTAAATGCAACAGTCCGTTGACAGTGGACAAACAGATGAGCATCATCTGATGCCTGGTCAGGGTCGTCCTGCTGAGGTGCTCGTAGAGAGATCCCAGTGGGTGGAAGTGGGTTATTAGCCACAGCTGGAAATATAACACAAGTTATATATTTAATTATTACTATATAAAGGTAAGGATATACTCAAGACCTTTATTTGAAAGATATTTTAACTTGTCTTTATAGACTAGGTAAAATTATTATACAAGCAATATTTTCAAAAATAAAAAAATGTTTTTTTTTTTCAAATAGTTAAATTTTTGTCCCAATATAAAACGCCATTTTTCAAGTATAATGCAAGTGGTACACTCAAAATCAAAATGATTCTGTCACCTTTCATTTTTTAGAATGAAAGGTGACAGATTGACAACGCTTAATAGTACTTTCGTAGTACGAGACCTTGACGTCATTAAATCATAAGTAACGTATCTCACGCGTTACATAGCACGTACAAATATCGTGAAATGGTATAAATAATCCTGTTAGGCACAGCTTATATTATTACTATTGATAATTCTTGACTGTTTTTATGTATACAATCTTGAAATATTTAAATATTTAAACATTTCGACGCGGCCGTTATTAAAAGTACTTATAGGGTTAATCCTATAGGTAGTTTTGAAAATGGCAGCGCTAGCTTATACACTCTGTATCTGTAAATAGTGAGGTTTGTTTAGAAAGAGACAAAAAAATGGTTGCCTGTAAAGTGGGTTTTACGGGCGAAAATTTTACGTGAATATGAATAATAATTATAGTATAAATTGCACAAATTTTAACTATAGAAAATATATTTTGTTTACTAAAACATTGTACATGTGTCAAGTGATACGCGCGGCGGACCGATCATAGTTCGGTGACAGTTGACACATCGTTACGTTACCATTTTCATATTTGACTCCGAGCCGCACAACCTAATTTAAGACGTTGTCACGTCAAAAATATATATAGACCAAAAACAACACAAAAAACAACACACACACAACAAAACACACATTAAATCAACATTTTTTAAAAATAAATTTATTTAAATTTGTTATAATCTAACAATTGACTAGACTGAAAAATTATATTTAAAAAAAATGTCCCGTTGAGTTTCTTGCGTCGCGTTTTTCTCAAGTCTGAGGCATTAACTTTAGCGAACCGGTGCTAATGTTTTTGACATTCAAAACGAATCTAGTATTACTATTTTGAATAATATATTTGAATGTAACTTTAAACACACCTGCGTGCAACTATTCCGGCTGGTCATATCACTGCCGACGTAGGCCAGGATGTTGTCGTGTCGCAGCATCACCGTGCTGTAGATCTCCGTCTCGCGGCGCCAGCTGGCCTCGTCCCGGGAGAAGAAGATCTTCACCGCCACGCTGTCCGCGTACCACGAGCCTCTCCATACTTCGCCGTAACGCCCCTGTTGGATATCATATATATTAGAAGTAAATCTCAGACATTTTTTTTCTGTTGCGGCACACATTTAACGATTTCACTCAATTTGGCGGCATACAAAGAATTATCTGAAAATTAATTTTAAATTGATACACATATATTTGGCAATTTTAAAGAAAGCAAAGGTGCAGTAACTACTGTGCAACACTTTGTGAATCCCAGCTGTCACTAAAACACCACGTTTAGTATGCAGAAGTGGCGAGTGTTCGTCAATTCGAGACATTTTCCTACTGCTATGTATTGAAGACCGTTGTGGCGCAGAGGCGTAAGCGTCTGCCAGTAAACGCGACGGTTTGTGGGTTCGATTCCCACTCGAGGAAGATGGATTTTTCTATCTCCATTTTCATGTGTGGTTGAAAATCATTGTATTTGAACAAGATACCATCCCACATTAAAAATGTAAACTCGTTTTACATATTTAAAACACAGCTGGCTCAATACTTACAATACTTGTGTGGCAAGAGATTATAAGTTAAGAAATAAAGTGTCAAATTACTATTTGAATTTATGAAAGACGACTATGTTGTTTTCTTTTTTTTAACTTTACTTTTGTATGTCCTCAAGTAAGTGATATCTTTGTCTTTTTTGAGAATAAATGCCTATATATTAAGTAGACATTTTCTTAACTATGTATCATCATAACTGTACATCTTAAACATTTTCATTTTAATTCGCTATCTTTGCCATTAGGTTGCCTAGCAGATATTGCTATTTGATCAATAAGGTCGCTTTTGGTACATATATATGTATGTATGTATGTATGTATATATATATATATATATATATATATATATATATATATATATATGTGTATATATATATATATATATATATATATATATATATATATATATATATATATATATATATATATATATATATATATATATATATATATATATATATATATATATATATATGTATGTATATACATACAACAAAAAGTTGACATTTCTCGATACCTGCCTCACATATAACATCTATTTCCAATTTTTTTACAAATATTTAATAAAAAAATGGATTATCTCCATTCCAATTCCAAACACCTGCCCGTACCTTCCCAATCCTCTCAATAAGTGTGACCTGCTTGGCCAGTGTCCGCTGCACCATGAGGGGCAGGCCGGAGCCCGAGCCGCTGGTCACCGAGCACTCCAAGTACTCGCGCAGCGTGGAGTCTCCCGCCGGCACCGCCTGCAGACCGCCCTCCCGCCCCTGGGAACCTTCCACACCTGGAAAATTGGGAAGGAACTGATTTTAGTTTGATAAATAACCATAATGTTTTTACCATAAAATGGGCATAGATTAAAAAAAATGTTTGATGTAATGAATCTCAATTAAATCTAAACTACTAGAAGTTTTTCACCATTACTTTTCACAGAAAAATGGAAATTATGAGCTTTGCATATAACCTTAATAAAATTTTAATAAATAACGTAAAGCGAATTAATGTTTTGGGACTTACAATAGACAATAAATAAGCTAAGTTTTGTATTTTATATTGAATATTTATTAACATTAAAAACGATAGGTTTTATCATAAGAAACATAAAGAAATTTAAAAAATCTCATACTAAATTAACTATTTAACTTAATAGTAATAACCAAGTTAAAATATGAACATTATTTTTGTGTGGAATCAACACTACCAAACACATGGGGATAGGATTGAGAGGGTACAAAAACGTTTTTAAAACATTAATTTTGCCAATCACAAATCAAAGGAATATGAGAAATATATTGATATTTTGGCAATGGCCAATTGGCCAATTGTGGCCTTATATTGGATCTGTTCTTATATAAATTTATAAATGGCGAAACGTTTTCATACAGAGGTCAAATGCTAGATCTCAATTAAAAAATAAATATATTTTCTGTAGCGGGATTGTAATTCTATATTTAACAAAGCCAAATATTGGTATTTTTAGAGATTCCATAGTACTTTAAAAAAAAACAACAACATAACTATGCATATAAAGGATAATTGTAATGAAAAATATTCACTACTTTTATATATATTATTTTTTATTTATATAATTATTGTTCACTTAAATTTTTTTGGTATTTCTTTAAAGCCTTTTACACATTGTACATTTTTTTTTTTTAACTTCACGCTTTATCCCGCACATGTCAGGGTAGGCAGAGGGAACTGCAGGAACCATAAGAACCTAGTGTTAAGACACTCCGTTACTTAGTCCCTGCTTACTCCGTCCCCACTTTCCGCCGATTTCGAGGCATTGCGTGTTGAGTGGCGGAACTCAACGCCGCGCTTTGCCTTAGATGCCAGAGCGAAGAAAATGAAAATAGAAAAATCCATCTTCTCCGACTGGGGATCGAACCCAGAAACCGTCGCGTTACAGGCAGACGTTGCGCCTCTGCGCCACGACGTTGTACATTGTACATTAATATGTATATATGTATTGTACCTAGCTTAGTGTAAGGTAAGCTTTTCTAATCTAATAAGATTAGAAAAGCTTATTGTTTTTTTTTTAATCATGATTAGGGCTAGCCTGTAAGTGTGATATACAACGTAATTATCTTTTTCTTTTATAAACTCCTATTTTTGTAATAAGCCACATTGTATGTTACTTTGGCTTGCGTTATAAATAAAATAAAATAAAAAATAAAACTTAAATCATATTTAAAAGCAAGGATATGAACACCATACCTTCATAATAGGCAGTAGTGAGATGAGCGCTGTACAGCGGCGATGTGAAGTAGTTGGAATCCGCGCCCAGCTTGTGCGCCGCTCGGGAAACTCGAAGCCTATATACATAATATATATTATAATGTTGTATTATTATTTTTAGGGGCTTTCATAATTTTATAAGTAATCGTTCAATACTAACGCCATCTATCACAATTGAAATAAAATAATATGAATTATTATTAAGTAAGTTTTTCTCAACAGAACCTGTCCTCTTACAGCTAAGAGGATAGGTTAATAACTTTAAGTAGGACTAAAATTACTAACACTTATGTTAATTAAAAATTCTAAACTAGGCGTTTTAATTATATGAAAAAAAAAACAATTTAGTTTAAAAAATTAATAATATAATATAATGAAATACATACATATTTATATATAATTTCTTTATATATATAAATATGTTTGTATTTCTGTATATGTATATTTTTTAGCTTCACGCTTTATCCCAAACAATACAGGGTAGGCAGAGGAAACTGAAAAAAGTGCAAGCACCGTAGAAACATAGTGTTAAGACACTCCGTTTCTTCGTCCTTGCTTTACGCCTATTTGCGTGCGTGTTGAGTGTCGGAACTCAACGCCGCACTTGCCTAGTTATCGCCGCGCTTTAAAATAAAAATAGAAAAATTTACCCCAAGTGGGAATCGAACATCAATTATATTTACAAATAGCTACAAAAATCACAACACTAGCGATGGGTAAAGCACCTGTGGGCGCGTCTTGCTAGCAGCACGCACAGCACTATTAGCAGCGCGGCCACTAGGGCGGCGGCGAGGCAGGGCGCTAGGGCGGGCGGCGCGCCGTGGGCGGGCGCGGGCAGCGCGGGGCGGGCGGCGAGGGCGGGCGGCGCAGATAGGGCGGGGAAAGCACCCGCGTTGCACAGGTCGCCTTGACAGCAGGTTATGTTCAGCTGGCTGAGGTGGCGTTTGGACGGCCTGGAAATATTTGGTAAAATTTTTATTTATTTATATATTAATATATGGTAAAGTGATTTGGTAATTATTGTTATATTTGGAATGCATGTAGTAAATATTTTTGTGATTTTTGAAGTTTTAATCCACATTGAGGATAGAAAAAGTACTTAAAGAAATTTATATAAATATTTTTTCTATACTCAGTGTGGATAAACACTTTAAAAATCATAAAAATATTTATTAAAAATAATATTCTCGTGAAACGGGTAGTGGAAATTTGCAAAAATCTCTCTACAGAGATGCTCTACCAAAAAAACTTTTTTCTCATAATTTTTATCTAAATCAACTTATTGTTAATAACTTTAAAACTACCAAAACCATCAAATGAAGTAACATTCATTTAAAAAAAATAAAAAAAAAAAGTTCAATGAAATACAAATAAATAAATAACAATTGTATTTATAACATACCCATTTGATGCTTGATTAGTTCTACAAGTGAACTGATAATGGTCCCTTTTAGAGGAACATCCTCTAGAATGCTGCAGGGCTCCATCGGGAGCTCGCACTGTGGACTTGAAGCAATATAGGGCTGAGTCACACATCTGGTGTGTGAACGTATCATCTTCATCGTCACAGTTTGGTGATTCACATTGGTGACATTTGTATCTAGGAATTCATAGAAATTTATTAAATATGTTTAACATTCTAAATATTCACTTATTAGTACTAAGAGTTAATTTTCATATTTTTTTTATTATTTTAAATTATTAGATGGCAATCAAGCAGAAGGGCCACCTGGTGTTAATTGGAAGCCCTGGCCTATAGATATCTACAACCTTAGCGTTGCCAGCCTTTTGGTATATTTGTTAAATCTATATAAATAGTTCTATATCCAATGACTTTATTTCCCTGCCATTTACACATAGTTTCTCATAATATATGAAAGAATATTATCATAGTAGTAATTTTCTAGTTGTTAGAAATTGTTTTTATTTATTTATTTTTTTAGCTTCACGCTTTATCCCGCACATGGCAGGGTAGGCAGAGGGAACTGCAGGGACTGTGGAAACCTAATGTTAAGACACTCCGTTGCTTAGCCCCTACTTTCTCCGTCCCCGCTTTCCGCCGATTTCGAGGCATTGCGTGTTGAGTGGCGGAACTCAACGACGCGCTTTGCCTAGTTTACCAGAGCGAAGAAAATTGAAATAGAAAAATCTATCTTCCCCGACTGGGGATGGAACCCAGCAACCGTCGCGTTATAGTCAGACGTTGAGCTTCTACGCCACGACGGTCCTCAGACAGACTGTTTCAAGAATTTATATAGTAAATTTAAATTTAGATTTTAAAAAGTAAAAAATAATATTACCTTTTTTGATATTTCCTCCTTCTAGGCAGCGAGGAACATAAATAACATTAGATACAAAATATTACCAACTACCTTATCTATAACAATATTTATTATAAAAAAATATCTAACATAACTGCCTATTCCTTTCATAATTAAATAAAATAATAAAAACCTCACCTTGGATGGTGCACCATATTTTTGTCAAAATTGAAATGATCATCTCTAAGTTGATTATCTGTTGGTGTACTTGTGTTACCATCATCTTCCAGATTGTCGAATCCTGGAAGCCCTGCTGTTTAGAAAAAATATTATTAATTATATATTTATAAAATAAAATACAATTTATTATAATTAATTTAAAATTTAGCAAT
Source organism: Dione vanillae (assembly GCA_037178615.1). NCBI lineage: Eukaryota > Metazoa > Arthropoda > Insecta > Lepidoptera > Nymphalidae > Dione > Dione vanillae. The sequence goes on from JAZFAU010000264.1 coordinate 304,699, forward strand.
TAAAATTACTCTAGAACAAATATTCTCATATATTATCTTTCAAATATTCTTGGACGGAATAATAAACTTTCATAACTAAGATTATTATTATAATAACTTTATATTGCTGTAGAGAATAGATTAAAACACAGTTTAGAAGGGCTATTAAAGGTCTCTAGGTAAGGTAACTATTATATTATACACATATATGTATAAGCCGTCGACATATAACATATTATTTTATCTGTAAGAGAAAATGTAATGGTCTAACAAGCCACAGTCCGTCTGATTTAATTTTTTTACATATATTTATTTATATATAATATCTTAAATAAGATACTAGATAATGTGTAATCAAAGACTATGTTTCATCACACAATGGGCCTTATATATGTTTAAGCTATAATTGTTTTGAGAACAAATTTTATTTTAAACAATTTGGTTACTAGAAATTGTATTTAGGAAAGTACTGATTTTTATGAAACCATTTTTGATTTTATCCAATTTTTTGTAGTAATGGGATATTTTATTTATTTACTAATGCAATGCAGTAAATTTATTAAGGTTGATTCTTCTAGTATGATTCATAGTATATATTAAAGTTCCTTGTAAGTTGTTTTGTATTTGTTCATAACCCAATTACAGTTACCAAAGATCTTGTTACCCAATTGATAAAAATATTTCAGAAATAAAATTTTAGTCGTATTAATAATATAACGGTTTAAAATAACGTGATTTATGGATTTATTAGCCTTGAAAATTGAATGTCTCAAAAAGTAGTTTTTACATATTTCTTTAGTAATATAGAGGATCTGATTTAATAAATTCTTTGAATAAAACTTAACTTATAATGCTAATTTATATTTATTACTTCAAATATATTTTAAATAAAATAAATTATTATAAATAAATAATGTTATGTTTTGGGTATATTATCGATATTTACTTTAAAAAGTCATAACACACAAGTATTTTCTAGGATTAATATAATGAAAGAAATCAAAGGGAAAGAAGCGTGTGAACTTAGTAAACACGGTACTAAGCCTGGCGTCCCATGAGAAAACAATAATAAAAACTCTTGACAAAAAGTGATCCAGAGAAGCTAAGTGATTTTCTTGAGTTCCTTTTGGGATACAATGTTGAAACTTTAAGGGTACACGTATTTCGTACTTCTGCTGATTTTTAAATATATTATTTCATTTAAACTTACCTCGGCAAACATTTAAAAGTAAAAAAGTGAACAAGTATCGCACTATGACAACGTCCGCCATTCTTCGTTCATCATAACAATGCAAGACTGGTCAAATGAGCTACATATAATTACAAAATTAGGTAATGTTTATTAATGAATATTATAAAAAAATATTTTATGATTATTTTATTTTAAAATAAATTTAAAATATAATATTTTGTCAATATATAATTTAATACATAATATAAATTAATACAACTGACAAGCTTCCGGTCATGAACAAAATTAGTGCGTTCAAAATTGTTCTGTGGTGGCCAACTCTACGATAAAACTAAAAAGACTATTTAAAATACTATAACTTATTATGTTTTAAAATAATTATTGTAAAATTATTACATTATGTTTTAAAATAATTATTGTAAAATTATTATATTATATTAACATTGACTTTCAAACATAGTTCTTTATCATCTATAATTCGTCTATGTATCCGATTGTAGCTGTTAGTTCAAATTGAAAAATGTCGGTTGATTCTATCATTCGTTCGATAGTGTAGTCAGTTTTATTAGTAAATAAATGTAATTACACTTAAACTCCTGCATTGTTGACATATTAATTTCTTCTTTAATTTAAATCTCTACACTTTAACTATTAAAAATGCCACGAACAAAACGTCCTGTACGAAAGCCAGAGAAAATTGGTGAAGATGACGCTACTTTAAAGAAATTAAATAAACTTGGTAATATATTGTATAATTGCTATTTTATACTTACATTAACTCATTTTATTCAAATAATCTTATAAGAGTGGTTAAGAATTTCAAAAATTCTAAGTTTTTTATTGTTTTGCAGTGATTGACCAAAAAAACAAAATCGACGCACGCGCACATATGGAGTTAAGAAATGTTGAATTAACCTTCAAAATGCTGCTGGGCTCCATCAGTAACAATTACATGCAGAAAACTGTCGGCCAGTTGGTATGTATATTAACAATAAACCATATAGTTAATTGTGTTATAACATTGGTACACTATGTAAACAAAGTCAACAAATATTAAAAATGGTGAAAGAATGAATCTAAAAATATAATCTTTATTATTTTATAAATTGAAAGGTAAAATAGAAGATTACCATGGTTAAATTATATTTGGTTGGTAATCATCAAATAATACTACTAGTACTTTTTATTCAATAATCTTAATTAGAGGGAAATTTACATGTTATTTATTTAACTTTTACACCTTTAGAAAACGGAGCTGCTTCTCAAAGAACCACCTAGCAGCAGAAGAACTACAACAAGGAACTCAGCTCGATCGGCATCTCATGATGATGGTATGATTATTTATTATTATAATCTCTTATTTTCCTTTTAAATGTATCTATTAAGATAAAATATATTTGTTTAATTTGTAATTTCTATTAGTTAGTCGTCATTTTCATAACCACATAAATAATATAGATGTAGAGTAAAAAAGCTTTTTGTGTCTCATCTATAGTATATAAGATTATCTAGACTAAAAATATGCTTTTAAAATGATCCAACTGAGATTTTACTGAGGGTTTAATAGTCTTTATTATACTTAAGTAGTGGATAGTTATGTTGGGATGTTTATTAATAATTATTTCGATAAACAAATATTACTTAGTAAAATAGCAAAAAGGTATTCGTAAACTAAGTAAAGTTATTTGTAAACCAAAAAAAATATTAGTAAACTAGAAAAACTACTACTAAACTATAATAACTATTAGTTATTCAAACAATATTAATATTAAACTGAAACTAAATCAAATAGAAAGAATAGAGATTTTTTTATTGTTTTTGATTATTTCCTTTAACTTAACACTAGGTTCATATGGCCAATGCAGTTCCCTCTGCCTACCCTGCAATATGCGGGATAAAGCGTGAAGCTATTAAAAAAAAAAAACTTCTTAAACTAGTATTAAAATTCATTCATTCAAATTCAATTCACATATATTTTGGAATGTCATTGTTATGTTTTTTCACAAAATTTCCTTGCACCAACCATATTGCACGCTTAATAATAAAATGATCAATTATAAAGCATAATAAATATAGGGTTTTTTTTATAATTCAGTATATTCTCTTTAATTTATGTCAGGTGTTAATTTGCTATTATAAAATTGTATGCAACAAAATGCACATCTTTCAAGATATTATAAGCAATTTTAAATAGCTCGATAAAATAAAAAAGTTAAAAACACTAAAATCTGATTTTTTTTTTAAGTATAGATTGTTTTTTTTAGTTAAATTTTTTTTCTAGTAAATCAAATTCCACTAGTACTGTATAACGTTTCTCTCCCGCTTATAACGTTCCAGTCAACAAAAATCAAGTAAACATCAAATTTAATTTAATTTCTATTTGGGAGGCTAAATTTTTTATATTTATTATTAAACATGCAATCTCATCTTAACATTTACATACTGTTCGACTAACCGGGTGGCTTTCTGGGCTAGGGTACCTTACGGAGAACTCGTCCCAGGGCTCCGGAGAGCGTGGTGTGAAGAAAACATTCCACGGTGAGTATTTTGTGCTTTCTATACGCTTTATTTTTCTTTCTTTTTTCTCTTTTATCACGTCATTTATATATCATTATTAGTGTTTAGTTTTAGATTTGTAGTGATTTAGATATTTTTTTTCGCTTTAATTTGTTTTATTAATTTTTTGGGAACCCCATGTTTCGAACACTGCATTAGTTCGTGGTCACGGGTACACTGAGGTAGTTTAAGTTGTTTTATTTAAAATGTATGTATTCGGGAAAATTACAGCATTTATATATATATATATATATATATATATATATATATATATATTATATATATATATATATATATATATATATATATATATATATATATACATATACATATACATATACATATACATATACATATACATATACATATACATATACATATACATATACATATACATATACATATACATATACATATACATATACATATACATATACATATACATATACATATACATATACATACATATATACGTAACTAGAAATTAATATTTTTTTATATAATATATATACTATATAATATATATATATGCATATATATATATATATATATATATATATATATATATATATATATATATATATATATATATATATATATATATATATATATATATATATATATATATATATATGCATATATATATATATATATATATAGTATATATATATATATCAATATATATATATATATATATATATATATATATATATATATATGTATATATATATATATATATATATATATATAATATAGATATATAGATATATATATATATATATATATATATATATATATATATATATATATGTATATATATATATTATATATATATATATATATATATATATATATATATATATATATATATATATATATATATATAATATATATATATATATATATATACCTATATATATATTATAATATATATATATATATATATATATATATATATATATATATATATATATATATATATATATTATAATATATATATATATATCATATATATATATAATACTATATATAGTATAATATATATATATATATATATATATATATATATATATATATATAATGCATATATATATATATATATATATATATATATATATATATATATATATATATATATATATATATATATATATATATATATATATATATGCTGCATATATATATATATATATAGATATATATATATATATATATATATATATATATATATATGCATGCAATATATATATATATAATATATATAGTATATATATATATATATATATATATATATATATATATATATATATATATATCAGATATATATATATATATATATATATATATATAGATATATATATATATATATATATATATATATATATGATATATATATATATATATGTATATATATATATATATATAATATTATATATATATATATATAATATATATATATATATATATATATATATATATATATATATATATACGTAAACTAGAAATTAATATTTTTTTAATTGTACTTTTTGTACTAGATTGATGCTAGTAAATTCTAAGTTATAGGGATGTGTTAATCATTTTCATTTTGTAAATAATACATATATGTAGTTGTCACTTATCATTAAGGTGCTTAGTCTGATTTATTATATTATTATATACTTTTAAGAACTTAACGTTGATTTCTCATATATTGTAAACTTTGAAGAAGTTTGGTTTTTCCGCAACACTACTAAAGTCTAGGGTAATAGCTATAATAAAAAAAATAAGAAACAAAGCAAGTTCTTCCCATGACCGTTGCTTCCATGGTATTGATGTTGAGTTCCAACTGCCTATGTTATAATAGTATAGTTGGAGATTAGTTATATGTTTTTATTGTTATTGAACATAGTTTATGTGGAAATATATATAATGAAAATACAGGTTACTTTTTACAATAATCAACCCCTTAAACTTAAAAATTTTGAAAATTTTTTAAGTTTATTATATATATATATATATATATATATATATATATATATATATATATATATATATATATATATATATATATATATATATATATATATATATATATATATATATATATATATATATATATATATATATATATATATATATATATATATATTTCCCAGCTCCATCATCAGCGAGTCGCCCCGCGTCGCGCCGCTCCCGCTCGGCGGACGTGTCCCGCCACACGGCGGCGGGAGCTCGCACCGCCAAAGCGCAGAGACGACTCTCCCGCTCTGTATATAAAACACCCGCTTATAACAAGAATGCGGCGCTCAATTACCCCGTTATAACGCCTAAGGTAAGAGAAAATTATGTAAATCGGCGCCTCTCTAATTATATCTAAATGCAACTTAGGTTACAGTCAACTACTTACGAGGGTCAAACTGAAAGTTCTTAGAAAATCAAAAACTAAGCATTCTAGCAAGTTATTAGTTTTGTTATAACTTTTCAAAATAGCGTCCATTTACATCAATACATCGCTGCTTTCGATGGAACCATTGAGAGAAGCACCTTGCCCACTCGGCCTTAGGGGTCTCTTCAACGGGGTTTTGAAACGCAGCCACTGCTTCTTCGGCGTCCATAAAATGTTTTCCTCGAAGTTTTTCTTTTATTTTCGGGAATAAATAAAAATCGCAGGGTGCGAGGTCGGGGCTATACGGCGGGTGACCCAGTAATTCCGCGTCTAAGGTCGCCAAATAGTCGATCGTTTGCTTGGCGGTGTGCGACTGCGAGGTCGTTTCTCTCGAACTTTTTCCAAGACAAGTGGCAAACAGTTGTTAGTGTACCACTCTGCATTAACCGTTTTCTGATCCTCTAAGACAACTGTCGCGTAATGATCTGTCTTTCCGAAGAACGAGGCCACCATCTTTTTTCCAACACTTCGAGCCTCGGTCAAATTATGCGGTATCCAGCGGGCACAAAGCTTCCTGACCGCTAAATGTTCATGGAGGATTTTGTGCACTTGACTCATACCTATGCCTAGACTTGTCCGAATCTGCTGGTAGGTCACTCTTTTGTCAGTCTATCATACGCCGCACAACACTGATATTATCTTCAGTTGTCGCTGTAGAAGGCCGTCCCTCACGCAAATCATCGATGAGATTAGTTCGACCACGTTTGAATTCATTAAACCAGTTGTAAACTGTGGCACGAGATGGGGCTTCATCGTGAAAAGCCAATCGAAGTCTATCATAACTTTCTTGTTGACTTATATGACATCGAAAGTCATAAAAAATCATTGCACGAAAATTTTCTCGGCTTAAATTCATTCTGACGTGCACAGACAATTTTCAATTTGCCGCCAAATCGTAAAACAAATGACAAATGAATGAAATGTATACTCAATATTATTGGTAAAGAGTTCTATTTTCAAAATTTAAACTTATTTTTTTAATATAATGCTTTTAAGTTGCCAGTTCTAAAAACTTTCAGTTTGGCCCTCGTATTATTGACAGAGCATCTTTAAATTATGAATTAACAAATAACTTGTATAGATAAAGTTAGAGATAGAAAATGTGTCTCTTGTCAGGCAGGTAAACAATAAATTTACATGTAATTTCATTGTTCACCTGCCTGACGAGAAAAGAAATTCTATTAATATCTGACAGATGAAGATAAGTTCAAAGCTTGGCCTTAACTAGTATGAAATAACCTTTATTTAGTAGATAACATTCACCAATTTGCTATCTGGAACTTTATCCCAGCTTTTCGCCCAATTGTCTTTCAATATCTTACCATATGTTAACTGGGAACAGAAAATTGAAATAAAACAATTCATGCCTCAATGGGAATGGAACCCGCAACAATCGCGACGTGTATATGGGCGTCAATTAGTTTATGAAAGGTTTATCATATTAAAAATTGTTATTGATGCTAAAATCAAAATAGTTACTTATTAATTTAACTGTGTAAAAAAACCTAATTTATATAGTAAAGTTCTTTATAATATATGTTTTGAATAATAAATATTAAATGTGTATGTAAAAATGTTCCCTGAAAAATTGACCAGACTGACTTCACAGCGCATTGTTTGAAATATTAAGACACGCTTGTATTGATAAGTGGCGTAAGATTGATGAGGGTTGAGAGATGGAAGCCAAAAAAAAGTTGATCTCTTCTGTACTATCTATCGTACGAGAATAAAGTAATTGATATCACTCCGTTATTTTGTCATGAAATATGGACTCCTAACAGCGAAGCCCTGGCGCTATACAATATATATGCGTGTATGTGTGTGTATGTATGTGTGTGTATATATATGTGTGTGTGTGTGCGTGCAGGTGGCGCCGCACACGCCGCTGACGGTGCTGCGCCAGCCGCGCGCCGGCGAGATGGTGCTGTCCATGTCGGGCTCGCCCGTCATGGTGCCCAGCATATGCACGTACGTAGCACGAGCACGCAGATGTTGTTACTTTTACATACTTGATGTTTTTTAGCTCTTTTCTGTTCATAGCGGGGTAGGCAGAGGGAACCGCGGGAACCTAGTGTTAAGACACTCCGTTTCCTTCTTTCATAGCATGTTATAGCATATAGCATAGCGTGTTCAGTGGTGAAACTCACCGCCGCATTTTTGCCAGAACGAAGACAATAGAAATGAAATAACAAATTCTCCCCCAAATGGTAATCGAACCCACAATCCGTCGCGTTTACAGGCAGCTCCGCCTCTGCGCCGCGACAGTCCTCAATGGTGTACTGTTATTATTGTTGAATATGTACTTAAATATCGAAGTGGATTTTTCTATTTCTTACTTTTTCGCTCTGGCAACTAGGCAAAGTTCGGCGTTGAGTTCCACACTCAACACGCATTCTCGAAAAGAGGCGGAAAGCAGGGAGCAGAGGGTCTTAACACTAGGTTCCTATGGTTTCTGCGCTCCAATTTGGCTACAATGCCATGTGCGAGATACAGCGTGAAGACATAAAAAAATTATCTCATAGAATCCATCGTAAATAAAAAAGGAACTAATATGTAGCTACTTAACGCTCAGTCCCGCACGAAGCTGGGTAGGCAGAGGGAACCGCAAGAACCATATGAACCTAGTGTTAAGACACCCCATTTCATGCCTTTCTCCTTCTTCCCTAGTTGCTAGAGAGAAGAAAATGAAAATAAAATAATCAATTCTCCCCCGAGTGGGAACTGAACCCGTAAACCATTGCGGAACGATTAATTTGATATAATATAGTTTTATAGCCTTTTAAGTTGTATTATATATACAGCTATGTAAGGGAAGAATTAATGTATTTATATTTTATTAAGTAATTTTTCAGTAATATTTGTAAAATAGTTTAAACCGTCTTAACTATTTTTATAATTTTTAGAGTGTTAATCCACACTAAGGATAGAAAAAATACTTAAAGAAAACATGTAAAAATTAATAACTTTGTTAGTTATTTGCGTTATAAAGAATGCATGGGTCAGTGGTCAGAGCGTTGCACGGTTCGCAAGAGTTGCAGGTTCAAATTCTGCTGCGTTAAATTTCTATATATGTAGTTATCTTACCTGGCATTAAAATAAAAAAATAAATGTAAAATAAAATTTTTAAACTTTCAGAATGAATTCAGATGACAAAGCAAACTGTAACATCCTACTCAAAGACGGTACAATGCTCTCTCTACAGCCAAAAGAGCTCCGCCAATCCCAAGCCTATATACCCTTCTCACTGATGGACACTGGGGTCCTGGACCAATTGAATACGTTGAAGTCAAATCTGGAGAAAGTTCTCCAGTTGAGGAAGGATGCGAAGAATTAGGATTGACAGTGATAGTGCCAGTGTTAGTGTCAAATGTGTTAATAAGTCTCTAGTGGGTGTAATAGTTGTGTTTCTGCGAGTAATTTGGAGAATATTCTCCAATTGAGGTAAGAAGTGAAGTGTCTTTATAATGGCTGTTATATACAGGTGTATCTGACACGGCGGCCATTATGAAAGCTTCTTATAGGGTAAAATATTTTGAAGCTGTACATAAAAAACAATTTAATAATTATTAATAGTTTAGGTACAGCATCATTTTTTCCATTTCACCATATTGCTGTGTAACGCGTGAGGCAGACATCATTAAATACGAGTGACGTACTACAAGAATACTATTAAACGTTGTCAATATGTCACCTTTCATTCAAAAAATAATCAAAAGAAAAAGGGATATATCTCTGTCCCGTTCTGACAGTACAGTGTACGCTCCTGTCATACTTAATACGGCGTTTTATTTTGGAACAATAATTTAATTATTTATTTTGTTTGAAAAAAACATTTTTTTTTAAATTTTACTTCTTTTATAATTTTACCAACTTTATAAAGGCTAGTTAATACTATGCTTGAACTTAAGGTCGCCGTTACCGCCACACTCTGTGTTTTTTTTTTTGAGTTTCCGGCATTGAGTAATGCATTTGATGTTCTTTTTTTGGGTTGAAATAATTAATTAAATTTTTAAATAACTTTTTGACATAGCTTATAACTTTATATAACGCTTTTGTACTTTGTTGCTGACATTTGAAATATTAATATATTTTTTTTTTAATTTATTTTTGATCTAAATTAAAATTTGACTTCATTTTAATCTTTATTGTATATAATTAAATGAATATTATATATAAATAGTTCAAAAGACCCAAATAAACAAAAACAATGTGTGTTATATGTAGGATGGCAGTGTAATATTATACTGCAGCAAATATTTTTTCTTTTTCTCTAATAATGTATGAATTATGTTTTGTGACTGTTGACCTAATTATTATTGTTATGGCTGTTTGTGTGTTGATCTTTGCTTTAATTATATTTAGTTTGATTTTTAAAAGATTTTTTTTTTTAATTTTTATATATAATTAATTAAAAAAGTCTTTTGAAATGAATGTATGGCTCAATGATTAAATATTTAGATATTCAATTAATATAATATTAAATTTGAATATTTGTTTTAATATTTATTTAATATATGTTCCCATTTTGATGTTAAAAAGATAGTGTTGAATTTAACGATTTGAATGTGTATACAGTAGGTATAGTAATTTTTAACTTCTCGACCCCTTCTCTCTTTGATATTAAGAATAATAAATATAAAAAGAAATGAAATGCTTTGTAAATATATAAAAGTTTATTGGCAACCAAAATATTACAATTTAAAACAAAGTTACACACACCACACAATATTACTAAATAACGATATAAAAAACAATCTCCAAAGGGTCCATGATTAATAGAAAAAATTAATTTTTAATGTTAATTGAGTGACATGTCACTGTATTTTTTTTAGCTTGTACACAAATTAGAGAGAGTTTGGTCACTGTCTGGCATACTTTTATTACTTGATACCTTATCAAAGGCTGCTTTAACGTTTTTGTCAAAGAAATCATAGTAAAATCATAATATTAATTAGAAATATTATTAATAATTTTACTTGCTTCAATATTGTACATTTAGGGTCAATTATTAACAATTAGTTATTATTATTTTTATTTTTTCCCAGTCGCTGAAGAACTAACTAACTAAGTTTGTTTAATTTAACTAACTTTCTTTTCTTTGTTATATGTATTAAAATAATAAAGTTATTATATATATGGTTTATTATAAAGAGTTTTATAAATAATATCAATAGCTGTGCTTCGCAAGTGTTTGTTCCACTTCCTTGACATACTTCTCTGCTACCTTTTGCTGCCTCATCTCCGATACCTAAAAGAAGTTGTTATACTAAATTATATTACTATTTATTTTAAAATTCTATATAAGATAACACGTGGTGTTGAGTTCCGCCACGCAATGCCTCGAAAAAGTGGAGAACGGAGTGTCTTAACATTAGGTTTCAATGGTTCCTATAGTTCCCTCTGCCTAAACTGCTATGTGCGGGATAATGCGTGAAGCTAACAAAAACTTATGTATGTATTACTAAGAATTAGTATACTGAAGTTTTATATAAAAAAATTAAATGATGATGGGCTTCGATCCCTAACACCTTTGCATACTATCTTGTTTAAGTATTACGAAAATGTAGTAAAATATATTTTAATTCATTGGACTAATATTTTTCTGTATAAGCTTCTATGTTAGCGCTTCAAAAGAACTGTAAACGGAAAACGGAGTGACTTGACACTGTCACTAAGTATTTTATCCACACAGTTAAATAAACAGTGGACGAGGCGAAAGAGGCGTATGCAGGGACCGCAGCGTTTGGCGCTGCGTTCTCTCTGACTACCCCGCTAGAGATAAAGCTTGAAGATATGTATGTATGTATTTATTCACAAAAGGCGATCTTATGGCTTTGTATTGCCATCTCATCCAGATAACCTTTAGGGTGAAAAGAAACACTTAAAATTAAAACAGGTAGGTGATGACGAAATATAAACTATTACAAGTAAACATAAATATGTGATACCTATATGATAATAAATAAGTTTATATGAGTATGTGTGATTATATGTGTATATGTGAATATGTATGTATGTGTGTGTGTACAGATAAATAAATATAAAGGTGGTTTCTCCCCTCCCCTTTTACCTTTTGCTTAATAACCCTCCTCTCGTACTTCTCCTGCTGCTCCTGTTCCATGCGGAGAGCCACGCCCTCGTTGTGGATCTTCTCCCGCAATTCAGCGCTTAAATTGTGAAATAACCTTATCAGTCACTCGTATTTATAGATAAGAGAGTAAAAAGCCTGTTATTAAGAGATAAGGCGTTTTTATTAATATTAGGGGCATTGGAACTTGTGTAAGAGGATGGTTTTAGTGTTTTAGATATTGCCTGAAGGGGGAGAGAATTGATTTTCGTCTGTTTAGGTTGCATTAAAAAAATTCTCATAAAATATAATGAAGACTAATAATGTGATAACGAATAAGTTACGTTAAGTTAATGCTTTTTATATTAAAAAAACACAAAAAGAAAACTGATTTCGATTTTTATAACGTATTATCGTCGTTAATTTCTTTTTCTGACATTCAATGTTCGCAAAACATTCGCAGATTTTTTTGTGAATGCGAATGCGTAAAAACGTGTGAATATTCGCGAGTGCGAATGCGAATATTCGTTACATCACTAATATATGAATAGGCTATATATATTACCGAGCACGTTCTTTATCGTTAATCTGCTTCATAATCTCTTGTCGATGGCGTTCGACGCGAGCTTTACGTTTTTCCTCTAACTGAAATAAAGAAAAAAAACACACATTAAATATCTACTTATTTACTTTTAAAATATACTAAGTTTAATTTTTTAAACTACAAAAATATACAGAGTTGGGGAAGATGGATTTTTCTATTTCCATTTTCTTCTCTCTGGAAACTAGACAAAGTGCGGCGTTGAGTTCCGCCACTCAGCACGCAATACCTCGAAAAAAGGCGGAAAGCGGGGACGGAGAAAGCAGGGACTAAGCAACAGAGTGTCTTAACACTAGGTTCTCATGGTCCCTGCAGTTCCCTCTGCCTACCCTGCCATGTGAGGGATAAAGCGTGAAGCTAAAAAAATCAAAAACGACAATATGATTAGGTAAGTGTAGGCAAAAATGAAAATATAAAAAATATTAATAGGTAAGTAGAGGTAAAAGTGACAATATAATAACAATAATTAGGTAAGTGTAGGTAAATATATAGATACCTCTTTCTCTTTCTGTATGAACTCCTCGTTCTGTCTCGCCGCGTTGTTGAAACTTTGTTCATCTTTGGCTATCTCACGAGCGATGAGACGGTGGATGTCGTTGATCTGTATAAATAATACTAATGTTCAGATATTATGGAAGAGAAACTATTTAGAAATATTGTGGAATGAGTGACTTCGTTTTGGCATCTAGGCAAAGCGCGGCGTTGAGTTCCGCCACTTAACGCGCAATGCCTCGAAAGGAAGAAAGCACAGAACGGAGTGACTTAACAATGGGTTCCCACTGTTCCTGCGGTTCCTTCTGCCAACCCTGTTATGTGCAGGAAAAAGCGTGAGGCTAAGACATAAATAAATGACAAAATCATAAAGGGAATTGTATATTGTGTAGACTAGTGATGTAACGAACGTCATTTTTTTAATATTCGCGAATGCGAATATTCAATAATTCTTGTAAATTTGGCGCCTATAGTTTGCAGCAAGCAAGATAGGACTTTGTATTATAACATTAAAAACCTGAGTATTAGGTGATAACATTTAAGGTAGAGAGAATTGATTTCTGTTCGTTTAGATTGCAATAAAAAAATCATAACATATAATGAAGTCTGATAATGTGTTTACAAGGTTAAGTTACTGTTTTTTAAATTAAAAAACACAAAGTAAACTGATTTAAATTTTTATGTGTTATCGTCGTCAAATTTTCTTTTCTGACATTCGCAAAACATTCGCTGATTTTGCGAATGTGTAAAAACGTGCGAATATTCACAAATGTGAATGCGAATATTCGTTACATCACTAGTGTAGACTAGATAATGTAATACCTATCTACTGAAAGTATCCTAAATATACAGGGTGTATATGTACCTGAGCAACTCTAGCCTCATGTAATCTCTTCATTTCCAAGTTGCGTTTGATGGCGGCCTCCTTCTCTTTGCGTCGGTACTCTCTCTCGACGTCTTCTTGGATTTTCAGATTGCGTATTCTCTCTAGTTCTTCTTTTAACTCTTGTTCAGCCTTTATGAAATGAAGGAATATTCACATTGCTTTATTGCTGGAGATATTAGTCGTTCACCATATTGAGAAACATTTACATATGTACTTTGAACTTACCTTGTTCTAAATACTTAGCTTACGTAGATAGATAGCTAGTAAATATAATGTCTTTTACCCATTTTGAAAAGACTCGAATGGTAGTCTACACCATGAGTGTCTTCGTACCAGAGCAAAGGAATGAAATAAACAATTTCCCCAAGTGGAAATTGAACCGACGACGACCAACTTGCATACAATCAACGTTGCACTATATGTCATAGTGTAATGCAAACTACTTCATACAAAATTACTTAATTCCACTCCCTTTTAACTGAAAATCGGTAGGTTAATTCGTCAGGCAAAAAAAAATCATAGCATAATATGTTATAGCTTCACGTTATATTTTTATTAGCCTCTGCCTAGAGGGTCCATTTATGAGATACTGCGTGTTAAGTCACAGGACAAGATACCAACAAATAATTATTTAAAAATTAGAACATCGAAAGACAGTGTCGATGACAAGTATGGATCAATCAGAAAACTAAAGAAGACGTAAACTTTCTATTTTAACTTACTACATTTCTAATTTTTTTTTGACGATTGACGATGACGAAAATTTTATTCAATTCTATTTTTTCTACATATAAGTCATCTTAACACAAAATAACGGAATATTCTGTGTCAAACATGATTTAACTTTTACTATGACACAAATATGTTTTGTCAAAGCTTATTATCATATTTTGGTAAACACACCTTTTGTGCCTTAGCAATATGGTCGATGCCCTTCTGCTTAGCGGCCTTAACAGCCTCCGCGTCAGCCCTGTTCTTTGCCTCCCTCTCTTGTTTCTGTCTCAGAAAGTTAGCAATTCGTAGGTTCATTATACGTTCCTCTTCGTTCTGCACCTGCTTGTAGTATAGGAGCTCTGCGTTGCCTGTTGTGTTATTATAAATATTATATAGTTAAAAAGTCTTTTTTTTAATTATGTCTTCACGCTTTATCCCGCATAGCAGGGAATTGCAGATAATTAAGACACTCTGTAGCTCAGCCCAGTCCTTGCTTTACGCCTTTTTCGGGGCATTGCGTGTTGAGTGACGAATAAACTGTCGCGTTTAGATAGACACTACGCCTCTGCACCACGACGGTCCTTTAAGTCTTTTGTTGTAAATATTTTAAATTGTTCATCTTTTAGAAATATTTTGTGTTTTCTTCTGGGAGAAAAAGCAAGTTATACCAATTTTAATCTTTAGTCCTTAGAATAGTGAAACAAGTGGCAGTGGACAGAGCATATGAGCTTGTAGAATAAATGTCCGTTGGGGCTTAAAGGTTCTGGGGTGGCAACTATAAAATTGGAGACGTAGCAAATGCAGTAAAGTCTTTGTAAAGTAGACCTATGATCTGATGAAGGTTGCCTGAATCTGATAGTAAATTACTATCAAGAAGCTTTTATCCACCTGTGGACGTCTTTCGGCTGACATGATGATATTAAAACATGTTAACATCAAGCTTTTTTTACCTTGGTCTAATATTTCCTTCAACTTGGCCTGCCTGCCTTGTTTCTCTTTCAGCTTCTGAGCTTCGTCAATTTGCATGGCAATGTTTGCTTGGTTCACTCTAATACTCTCCTCCTCTATGCGCTCTGCTTCCATAATCTAAAAAAGTGGCATCAATATATTTTATTATACACGTTACATAAAATTTTCCTTATTTGTACAGGCAATTTCAAGATACAATATATTTAGTACAGATTTTTACATTTTTTTAGTACTACGTTTTATCCCGCTCATACTAAAATGGCAGAAAACGGAAACTATAGGTTAAGATAGTTTCAAAAATATAAAATAAATAGGGTTTATTTAAAAGATAGCTTCACGCTTATACCGCTATTAGCAGGGGTAGCAGAGGAACCGCAGGACCTTGGGAAAAACCTAATGTTAAGACTCTCCGGTAAAGGTTTTTTTGAATAAATTCGTAATTAAAATTGTAACTTTAGCTGTTTCATGTGCTTTGATTTTCTTAATGCCGATAGGTTTTGGAGACGTAGTGTGTCTCCGTTCTTCGTATTTCTTAGGGGGGGGGGGGGGGGGCTCTCTTCACTGCTGCTTGGCGATTCTCCTCATTATTGCATCAAGACTAAATAATAAGTTTTAAATAATAATAGCCCTAATATTCTAGTTTAATTTTTCTTATCGTTGAGTGTCCTTTTTTACTTTGTGTTTTCATCTTAACAAATAAGTATATGAGAACGGTCGTCGTAGGCACGCGTGCTTGTATACGTGATAGTTTGTGGATTCGATTTTCATTCGGGCGAAAATGAACGGTTATATCTAGGTACTTATTTTCTTGTATGGCCATTGCATGTATTTCTTTCCCCTAGTAAAAGGACAAGGCACAGTGTAAAGGTCCGCTACACAAAACACTATTACAAAAAGGCCGAAAAGCGGAGAACGGAGTGTTTGTATACGACACCACTTCTCCAACAAACAATAATATATATATTATATAATATAATTATATATATTTATATATATTATCTTATTATAGATATATATATATATAAATATATATATCTCTAGATATATAATAAGATATTAATATATATATATATATAAAGATATACTAATAACTATATATATATATATATAGATATATATATATATATATATATATATATTTATCTATATATATATATAGATAATATATTTATATATATAGATATATATATATATATATAATATATTATATATATAATATATATATATAATATATATAATTAATATATATATATATATATAAATATATATATATATATATATAATATATTAATATATATTATATTATTTCTATAGATATATATATATAGATATATCTATTATATTATATTATACTATATATATATATATCATATATATATATATATATATACTATATAATAAGATATTATATATATTATATAATTATTATATATATCTATATATATAGTATATTATATATATTATATAGATATATATAATTATATATATCTATATATATATATATATATATAATATATATATATAATATATATTATTATGTTGAACTTTAGTGGGTTCTAATGGAAGTGAAAATCAAAACGATTTAACCTCAGAGTTTAAAACTATTATTCACTTTTTGATACCGAGACACAGCGTTCGTTCGATAGTACAGAAGTTATGTAAAACAAAATATTTACGTAGGTAGGTAAAAAATTAGAAGTAGGTAAAATTAATTAGTAATATGCTGAATTGCTATATGTTATTTAGTAGGCGTTGCCTGAAGCGTAACATATTCCCCGCCCTTGAAAGGTTCCTTTAAAGCCTTTAGATCGTCCACAGTAGGTAGCGTGCAGAGTCGTACTAGTGTCCGCCTCACGCAGCCGGTTGTAGTAGAGATGCCGCGACTGGACGATACCATATGGTCCAGGAAATAGCGAAGAACTCGTCAAGGCGCCAAGTAGTGGTGGGCGTGTTGTCATTTGTAACAGAACAAGGTCGTTTTACTTTTAATTTAGAATATTAGTTTTCCATTAACAGCTGTTGCAATTCAACAATATTCCCTTGACATCTTTGCCAAAAGTGTTTGCGTATAAGGATCAAGACGTATGCATATAGGCTTAATTGGGGTTCGTTCCATTCGTTAAAAATAGATTCAGTATTGGTAATGCACGTAGTGGTCTTCCAATAAGGAGTTGCCCTGGAGGAGCGGAGCGTAGTCATGAGGAGGAGGATAAGGGACAAAGAGGACGACTATAAGGCGGCTCAATTTGCGCAAAGAGAGTAGATACTCTCTTCAAACGGTAGATTACGAGTTTCCCTATAACGCGGACTAAGTGATGTTTTGACAGATTTTACTCCTGACCCAAAATGCCGCCAAAATGAGGATACCGATGGCGAAAAATTAAACGTGATACCCTCCTGAGCGCATAATCAGATATCAGGTTCAGCAATACATTTTAAAAATGAACCGATTTCATTAGCCGCAGCTACGAAATTACGGCCATTGTCGCAAAAAAATTTCAATGGGTTTACCACGAACGCGCAACAATCTTCAGAAGGTGTCATAATAAAGGCATCTTTGACAAGTCGCTAACAGCTTTAGATGTATACACTGTACGAGGCAAACAAGAGACATAAATAAACATTTTTATTGTCTTAGCCACCTCGCCTTTGCGATTTTAAAATAGGAAATGTCCCGCAAAATCTATGCCAACGGAGAGGAAAGGGAAATCACTGAAACTCTTGTACATGGCAAATCACCCCTTTTGGTACAAGTTTTACCCGGATCGTCTCACGAACACAGTTGTAGACTGGGCGTCGTGCTAGGGACGCCTCCATTAAAGGCCATATTCGTTCTCTCACTATTGACAATAAAAGGTTGAGGACTGCATGAAGATTAGCTATGTGTTCACGTTTAATGTAATTTGGTTAAATGGTGGACGAATCAACAATATAGGAGTCTTTTATCAAACTGTAACTAATGTAATCTATTCTTTCAACCTATCTAATCAAATTTAAATGTCTAGAAAAGGCACCAAAGATTAAAATTTTACTTTTAGGGACTTAGGCCTGCATTTATTGGCAAGTAATTAATCTTGTGAAAAAAACTATGTTGTTGAGAGATACCACAGAAAGTAAAACGCATCATTAATTCTTAGTACTTAAATAAACCAGTATTTCTTTTAGGAAGCATTTTCAAATTATAAGCATAAACCGTTTGACATAAGCACTGGTTCTTTGTCACTTTGAGAAGCATGAATAATTTTCTATTGTATAATTGGTTCAGTCGAATTAATTACAACAGCAGATTTTATTTCAGGCAAAAGTTTTGTAATTAAAATGAGTAATTGGCCATTCGGATTCTAATTTATTGGGAAAGTTGCCGACCACCATAGGTCGTGGTTCACTAAATTTTTTGCTTCAACGCCCCTTGAAATAATCGCTGGATTGCATTATAGTTGGAAACATAACACCAGATGAATATTTGTGGTCTGCACTTGTATATCGACAACTTTATTGGACACAAATGTTTTTAATTTCTGCATTGCCATTGATACAACCCAGAACCACCTTGGAAGTCACACCAATAATAAAACACGGCTGGGGTATACCTTATAGATGTGAGGACGGTATAGTTAACTGCTGAAGAGAGCTGCACAAAGCTCCAACGTGGTATGGTCCAGTAGGTGCAACGTGAAACTTTTGATTTAGCACCTAAAAAATCGTTATATTAAATTTATGATTGGCCCTACAGGCGAGTAAGTACAAGCACCAAACGCGCGACTTCACAAGCCACTTAAAAGAATGAAGTTACCAAATGTGGGAGAATCAATATAGTGCGTCTTGGAATAGGCATAATGAGACAAATGCATAGATTATCATTAAAATTTCCCATTTCATTTTAATGTCATAGGGGACAGGTCATCCCAATTCAACTGGGCCTTCATAACCTTTGTAATATTTTTTAACTTAAATAAGATATGGACTGAGTAGTCTAAACGGATCAATATTTTAAAAGAATTTGACATGATAATGCGCTTAGTTATATTAAGATTTTGAAACTAATATTATAGGAAAATGGAAAATGTCACTGTTTGGATTCCAACCAAGTCCGAGTGTGTTCGATGATTCACTGAAAGTTAAATTATCTTGGTCATATGTGTGATCATTTTGAAAAATTTGGCAAAATTTGACTCTGAAATTTCCGTAATTAAAACAACCTGTTTTTATGTAGAGCTTTAATATGAAATCTTTAATAAAACGCAATTCTTTTCTTCATCACGGCACACCTGTTATTAAGTCATCCACATACAATCCTTCTGTATCATTTTTAATAGACTATCGCACCATTCATCACCAATCTGCCATAGGCATCTCCGACGGCCCTCCACATTACCACTCGCGCTGGAAGTTTCAGTAAGAACGTATTAAACGTAAAGTGTTGAGGGGGAAGGACTGCGTATTCTCTCCATAATATGCGGTAAATTCCCCCCCCCCCCCCCCCACCCAACGATCAGTACGTGTAAACAAGTATTGGTCGATACCTCTTTTCATGTCGCCATTTAACAGAATGTATGTTGTATTGCACGAATTAAATAGAGGAAAAGAGGAATCCTGGAGGTTTGGCCCACCAATAAAAAGGTTGTTGAGAGAAAAGCCTCTTGATGGATGTTGCTGCAGAGACTCAAACACAACTCGAACTAGTCGATTCCTACTTTCTTTGTAAACAGCATGATGACATAAGAAATATGAGTTCCGGGTTGAATAACAGATTTGATAATGGACCTAATCGGCATATTCTTTTATAAAATCATATATTGGCGATTCAAAAGATAATTTGCGAAATCGTTTTTCTAAGTAAAAGAAAGAAATCGTTTCTTAGAAAAACTAAGGAATCTCCAAGACAATCTGGCGTCTTTCGATCAATGGCATTTAACACAAAACTACCGGGGTTAGTACGAAAGGTATGATTTAGAAAAGTTCTTCGCAGTCTTTTCGGATTCACTTTAAAAAACGGTTTTAGTAGGAACCTCTTCAAGTTGCCAACAAAATTTAGTCAATAATTGTCAATTTCAGAATTCTTTACCTTTTAGAATGTAATAGTGTGATTAAGTAATATGATATTTAACGTCGTTTAACATTGTCTCGACCTGCAATCAAACCAACCTAACAAAGAATTTCTTAGAATTAGGTTAAATTTGGACCTAATACCCCTTTTATCGCATTTTATAGATTCCAAATATATCTGCACCACTAAAAAGTCAATGGTCCAGGGATATAAAAGGATGGATCGGACTAACCTTATATTCTAGGGCAATTGACAATATTTTTATCAATTTAAGGGTTAGGTATCTCCTGTCAATTCAGCGAGTACAAAACAAGAAAACAAAAAAAAAAAAAACACACAAAAAAAAAAAAAAAAAAAGTTTCACAAATGACGTATGCAAAGATTAATTGTCACTACACCAACTTTCGGCTATATTACTCGCTATATTATTGCCAATTCCCATAACTTAAGGTCAATAGGATTAGAGGAGGAATAAACGTTTTTACTGACGCAATATTAAAAGAAGATTGACTACCCGAGTCCAATAATGCTCTAACCGTCAGTTTGCCCGTGTACGGATTGCAAACTTCTATTAATTAAGCTGTTGATTAAAAAGAACATTACGATCTCTGCTGCTAAAATTAACAGATGAATTTGTTTGATTCTCTGAGGTGGGTTTATGACGGCATCGTATGATGCTACCCTACACTTCGCAGGGTACCATGCGACATTTCAGCGGTAGGATGACCTTGGCGTAAACAATTAGCACAGAGCTTTATATTGCCAATCAGAAACACCTGTCTTGTTCACTTTTAGAATTTAAAAAATATCGAATGGAAATTTGATTTTTGATTACAAATAATGCATAAAAATGAATTTGTTTATTTTGATTATGTGGTAAAATATTTTTTAGTTTGTGGACTAGGTTGTTGTAATTTAGTGTCATTGAAGTATGCTATTTTGATTTTTATGTTGATTAATAATTCGGATTTATATTTACTGACTCAAGGACATCAGCAACGACTATTTAAAAATTATAAAATTGATCTAATTTCGTACCGTCATTAAGGGTATGACTAAGCTCCTACCCATTTAGTCGGGTAATGTTGTCTACTTTAGAAGACAACATTGAATATGATAATCATATTCCCCAATGCTCTGTAGGCCAAGCCCCCAGGGTTGACAGAGCTCGAATATTCTTAGTGACTGATCAACTAGGTATCTCAATGAATTTTTCGCTCCGTGTTATATTTGTACCGTAAATAAAGAATTTAAATGATAGTGGATAAGTAGTCTTTTAGTGTCGTAACGCTCCAAAAGTAAACTCAAGCGTTATTCTAATCGCCGATTGAACTTCGAGATTTTGAAATTAATCGCGCCGCGTCACCCTCTAAGTATGAAATCAAATAAGAAATGTATTATGCTTGGGACGCGGTCATATTATGTATTAAAGTCAAATAGGTATCACGAAATGTCAACCGAACGAACGTAAGCACAAAGAAAATTTTGAATTCAATTTTAGGTAGTGTAACATTTAAATCTTGTCGAGACTAATTGCTTTCTGGTACAAATGTTCACCATTTAAGTCGTCTTTAGTATTAACTTATTAACAAAGTTTTAGCAGTGCAAAGGTCAAAATATATCCTGCTCAATGTGGTCTCTTTCATCGTTTCTAAGTATAAATTTCGGAATAAGAACCTCAATCTGAACTCTGCAGCCTCATCAACTTTGTTGACAATCCCCAAATTATTACATTTTAAAGTTAATTCAGCAATTCAAGATTTGATTAATTCAGGTGAAAGTAGTATTTTTTCCAAGTAATTGTAAATTTAGTTATGTGTACCCTTAAAGAAACGGCGTCTTGTTCAACAAATCTGGAAGGTTTTAGTATTGATAATGCCATTGTTTATAATTTTACAATTTGTTTACTAATTTTATAAATAAGATTTAAAAAATATTAATACTTTGTATGTATATTTTATAGTAAGTTGTATTTAATTAAATAGGCAGAACACAATACAGAAAATAACTATTAAAAGGAATCGTCACAAAATTAAACCTAAAAAAATAAAATATTAATCTTATCTTAATCTCCTCGAGTGACGACACTTGGGTCAGCTAGCCCTAAGCCGCTTTGAAGCGCTGGCACACGAGAATCAGCGCTTTAAACCGCTACGAACTCACGCCAACGCGACGGCAAACGGAACGCGACCTGGAATGTTCGGGCAAACCAATGAAAAAAAAAAGCAGGTGTAAAATTATTTTATGTTTATGAATTGTTAGGTATAGGTAGGTATAACGTAAATTCAAAATCCTGTGTAAATTATTTGGTGGATACAATTTATTAAACAGTATTTCTTTGACTTATAGATACGAAAACTATATTTTTAATTCTTTCTATATTGTAAATCTAATGTTATTAAAAATAAATGCAGTTTGAGATATAATTCTTTCCACAAATTGAAACACAGAGAATACGGAAAAAATAGGAAGTAGGTAGGATGGATGTTAATGAAAATATTTGGAAATAATTAGGCTTGAAGGAATAAACCAGGGGCACTATTCTTTAATTCTCGTTCTGGAACCACGACGCGTTGCTTCGATATACGCTGGCAGTGAATGATAGGGACCCTTTGACCTTTGCCGTAAGCTGCTGCTGTGCTCAAGAGTGATGTTTTTTTATGATCTCGTCATTTCGAATGTACTGCAGCGTCTCTTCGACGAAAACTAGATTGCGCTTCTCTCGGGTTGTTCAGATTGGCCTTCACATTCAAGTTCCGAACCACGAGGTTTTAAAGAAGAGATTTTTGGATTGTTCCTATTATAAAATATGTACTATTTTTTATTGTGTCCTGTCACGTCGCCAATGTTAGATACTAGGGTTCTAATGGAGTTTAAAAATCAAACGATTTAACCTAAGAGTAAAAATATATTCACTTTTTGATACAGAGACACAGCGTTCGTGTCGATAGTACCAAGTTTATGTAAAACAAAAATTTACGTAGGTAGGGAAAAAATTAGAAGAAAGGTAAAAAAATAATTATTTATGCGGAATTGCTATTATTTATTTAGTAGGCGTTTCCTGAAGCCGTAAACAATTATATATATATAATATATCTATATATTATATCTTATCTATTATAGATATATATATATATAATAATTATATAATATATATATAGTATATAGATATATTTTAAAATAAATATATATATATTATATATATAACTATATCTATATATATATATATATATATATATAATATTTATATATATATATATATATATATATATATATATATATTATATATATATATAATATATATATATATATAGTGTGGTTATTGAATGACCAAAAACAAACAAATTTTTTCCGTAGCTTCCGCAGAAGAAACTCAAGAAATTTAAAATAAAAAAAAACCAACTTTTTTAAAACACATCTTTTTCTCGAAAGCAAGTCCAAGGCACCTTACGTATCTATATATCACAAGCACGGCAGAAATCTAAAGTAGATTTACTGTACCCAGCTTTAAAATATCTTTGTATGTGAAATGTAATTTCCATTACCGCTTTGTTCTTCATCCAGTTATTTCTTTATAAGCCTCCTTTTCAAGAGATCTGCGCGCGTCGGAGTATAGCACCTGACACTTAGAAGCTAGGATGATTCCGGTGCAAGTTTGGCCCTTGCCAATATTGTTGGCTCGTGAGAACTAAATGCATTACAAGAAATGTTAAATAACAGAGCTCAAAGAGTCCAAAATCGAAGATTTGCGTGGTGAAAAAACTCAATACGTGCTAATACCACCCAGGGGTATTGACCTCGTACAACCATCGTGTACAGCTATACATACAAGTAATCGAAAAAGCCCTAACAATAATGTTATGAAATTTTAATGAGAAGTAAAGCCTGCTATATCAGCGCCTAGGTAATCGTTTTACACAAGAAATTAATAAAGAAAAAGAAGACCAATACACGTCAGACTCAAATATTATTAGTGTTATTACTTTTTTTTAAATTTTTAGCCGCGTCTGGCTGGAAAACGTGACGGTTGAGGGATTCAATTAGCTCTCGGGCCTAGGATTTTTTCATTATTTATTTTTCTTTGCGCTGGCAACTAGTCATAGCGCCACCGTTGATTTCTGCCACTGACACGCATTAGCTTGAAAGCCAAAGGCAAAAAAAAGGCGCGTCTACCTCCATCTTACAGGCGGCAAACGCGCTTGTAAACACTGTGCTGGTACCCACAGAGCCGTGGAGTCGGTGATCATTTACCATCAGTGTCCGACCGCTCATTTGCCGTGTCCTTACCATAAAAGAAAGGTAGGAAACGGGTTTCCACGGTTCCTGCGGTTTCTTTTGCCATCCTACTACGCTACTTTATTATTATTCATATATTAGAATATTATAATTGTAGCCAAACAAAATGTTTAGTAAAACGTATATCATTAAACATTTTCTTGCAACCTGGGGGGAATAAAGAAACTAGTTGCAAATAATAAAAAGAAATATGTATACACACTTTCAGCCCGTGACAACCGTATGAGCGGGGGGGCTTGATCAGGCCCCTCCAGTTCAGGTCAGTTGTGAGGTGGCTGGGCACCAGTGTTGAGGCTTGAGCTGCTCCTTCGCTTCCTCTTCTCTCTTCAGATTCCTCGCGCATGTGTACTGCAGCTTCTTGTGCATTGCATGCTTGTAGTTGTTCTCTTGTGTTACATTAAGAACAAGTAAATTCAAACATATTTATTTTGTAAGTTAACTAAAATTTTGGGTTAGAATTTGGACCGTTTAATAAAACGTATGAGTGTTTGTTTTTCAGTTTCATGTCTTTTCGCTTTATAACGGCAGCAGAGGCAGAGCAGGCAGAGGGAGCTGCAGGAACCATAAAACCTAGTGTTTAAAGACGCTCCGTTGCTTGTCCTGCTTCTTAAATTTTAAATAATTAGTTTTTGATATTATTTAATTTAAAATATCTAAAAATCTGCGCTCGTCGGGGCGCAGAGGCGTAAGCGTCTGCCTGTAAACCATGACGGGTGGAGGGTCGATTCCCCTCGGGGAAGATGGATTTTGCTATTGCCATTTTCATCGCTCTGGAAAACAGGCAAAGACGGGGCCCGTTGAGTTCCGCCACTCAATACGCATGCCTCGAAAAAGCGGAAAAAGTGGGACGGAGACAGCAGAAAAACTAAGTAAAAATAAACGGAGTGCTTAACACTAGGTTCATATGGTTCGGGCAGTTCCCCCTGCCTACCTGCAATATGCGGGATAAAGAGTTGAAGCTAAAAAAAATCGAAACTACTTTTAGATAAACTTTAGTACTTAAATTTATATAATGTAAATTATATAAATAAATAAAATTATATAAATATCAATAAACTCTTTCTCAATGTCGACGGCGCTTGGTAAGTAGGTCTTCTTCCAGGACCAAAAACCTGTCAAAGACACCAGAAGCCTTTGAATGCGGGAAGCAGATAACCGATTTTAGTGGAGGTCCCTTTTTGAGGACTAGTTTAGTTGATGCTGTAGGCGGTTTATGCTATTAATGATAGGATTCTTATTGCTTAGCCTGGTGCATGAAAAAAAGGAACTAACCCTGGCTTGTTTTTTTAATCTCTCATAATCGTCTTTATTCATCACAGCTGGATAGTAGTTAGGTGTTGTTTTTGGTACCAACAGTGTCCTCCAGCCTCCGACTTGCTGGTACCAAAGTGTACTCGTGTTTTGGAACCTCGCATAAGTGGATAGGTTTCTTTGTGATAGGGAATTTGAGGCGACATTGCGAGGGCCTGTAATTAATTATTATTAAATAAAGATAATTATTAATTTTTGTTTTTGTTTCATGTATTGTAAATGTCTAGAACTGGTTAATTGTCAATTTATGTGTTGTTTATCCTATACTTATAAGTTTTTTTTAACTACTGACTACTGAGCTTAGTCTTAGTATTATCTTGTACTTAGGAGAATATTCTTTATAAATAAAAGAATATATTATGGCAAAGAAAAAAACAATACTATTATTTTTAAACTAAATATAGACAATGTTGCTAGTTTTTATTTATTTATTTATAAATGATATCATACAAATGAGAAAAATACATAAAAGGTGATCTTATGGCTTAGGAGCCATCTCTTTCAGATAACATTTAGGGCGAAAAGAAATACTTTATATTAATAGAGGTAGGTGAGTGATAGGGTGATATATACCTCCACGAACATACATAAACACATATAATACTATATTTTACCTGGAGATATATATATATATATATATATATATATATATATATATATATATATATATATATATATATATATATATATATATATATATATATATATATATATATATATATATATATATATATATATATATATATATATATATATATATATATATATATATATATAAAGGGTATTTATAAAGTTTTGTATTTATAACTTAAATAGGATTATAGATTTTTATTTTAATAAAAATAAAAATTTCACTGTTGAAAATGATTACATTCAGTTACCTATGTAATTGATAGCACCCAGGTTCGCTACCTTTATGAATGGCATGATATTTTATCCCCTCATGTAAATCTTTAATGACTTTCGGCATTTTTACTATTACAATTTATTTGTAATAATACAAGTAAATCTATTAAAAAATATATAAATTCTTAAGTCACTTGTCTTAATTGTGTCGCTAAGAAACAAAATAAATATCATCTGTTCAATAATGTAAATTATTTTATCAATAATAATATTGTTACTTGGAAACTTGATTTTTAAAAAAATCGAGCTGCACAGAAATATTAAAAATATTTTCATTATTTTCCCAATGTAAGAATTACATGAAAGATATCAAAATGCAATATAAATATATATATTTTTTGTGTTATTTGGATGAATAGATACTTGCCTTTGCTTCATTCATATGATATATTTTAATAAATGACAATGTCAAATAACTAGTGATGTGCGACAAAATGTATATACAACGATATACATTTTTAATTGTGTAACAAAACCGTGCCCTGCATTTATTAAAATCTGTAAGAAAAGTGACTTCGTTGCTTAACATCTAATCTAACATAAAAGTTAAACTAAAATATAGTCAACTCTTTTACTCAGCTATTTATTGGTACAGGTAAACTATTATTTGCTTATAATAGCTTTTGACATATATTATAAAGGTTACCTAAACAGAAATAAGATACGTATATGCATCTTTTCCTTTATTTTAATTTTCAGATAAGTTACCGATATCGATAAATTTTTCGTACGTTCAAATTATAAGACTATCACTAGTCAGATAATTATGGCGGGTGTGAGTTATCTTTAAAATCAGTGCAAACAAAAAAATATATATAAAAGTATACTTGTAACATAATGGGATCCACTTGATATTTAAGCTGTTCGTATAACTAAAGTTTATATTTATATATCAAATATTAAATGTTGCATAAGTGTGATATAGGTTATGTTATGAGTGAAAAAAAAATTAAATATTTAAAATAGAACAGAAACTTGAATTAACTTGCATTAGAAATAATTATTTCTTTGCAATGGAGAAACAATTAAGGTCATATCTCGCATTATCTCTGGTAAGTTAGTTTTAATTAAATAATTTATAGTGATTGAATTTGTAAGGTGTTAAATTGAATAATTTTCTACGCAATATTCTCAACTATTATGTTTAAAAATAGAACACTCCCCCTATATATTACATCCTTTGCTTTATTAAAGATATATAGTATATTTCTAATTAACATGACAATTTCCAATACATTTTGTATTTAATATATATGATAATCTTTTTTACACTTTGTCTTTGTTATTTTATAACTTTAAAAAGACCTTGAATTATCTTGTTACACATTCTTTGATTATGTATGTATAATAAAAAATATGAATACATTCTAAGCCAACATTGAATATTTACAATATATGTAGACAAATAGTATAAAACTATTTCTATATATGTAACTTAATTTAAAAATCACAATAAATGTAGGTAAAATTTGTTATTTTATTTTACTCTGCATTATTTTCCATTTTCTTTATAGAAATTTATACCATCCATTATCCATTATTGTAACTTTCAACAACTATTTCATCATCTTTTACTCTTAAATATTAACAGGCGGGGGGCCTGGCAGGTGTCTCCGTAGATGTGACCCTGTACCCGTTAGATACATTAAAAACTAGGCTACAAAGTCAACAGGGTTTTCATAAGACTGGTGGTTTTAGTGGAGTATATAGAGGTGAGTACTGAACATTGTTTATGTCACAACACTAATAATTAACTTTGCTGCTCTACCAAGGACTTGAGGCATTGGGCTAATGGTAAAGATGCATTCTATGGTAATTAAATCTAGGCTTATATGGATTTTCAAGCAAATATAATATGTTAAAACTGTTATTTTTTCTTTTTAATGGTGTTGATGATACATATGGTTAATCCATGGTGTCTAATACTAATTAGTTTCTTCTCTCTCTAAATCATTATTATTTAAGTATGGTATATAGCTGTACGGTTACAATGATTTTTTATATATTATATTATTTAAAGAATTGTTGAAACATTCTCTCTGTAGCTTCCATTTAGAAATAAAAAAATAAATTTATTATACAAAATATATATTTTTGCTGTTCTTATATAGATTAGTTGTTAAACATTTTAAAACTTTATTATCATTGATTTTTTTGTAAAAGTAATTGTATATTTTGAAATACATCCACTTAATTGTGTTACATTAAAAAAACTGTCCAGTCCAAATAGTTAGACAGTATATAAATACAGTTTAGACACTCTCTTAACTTTCTTTATATTAAAAGGTCAGTGTAATTGAAAACATAGTGCTTTGAAAGATATTTTAAGTTATTAAAGTATGAACAGGCCGGCAACACATTTTGTAGCTCCTCTGGTGTTGCAAATGTCTATGGGCGGCAGTATTCACTTACCATCAGGTGATCTGTCAACTCGTTTGCCACCTATACTATAAAAAAAAAAAGAAAAAAACAAAAATGAAATGCTAGGAACTCTACTGACATTATTCATATAACTAAAATGATTATATCTAATCTCTTATTATATCATATTGTGTTCCTATGTTACTTTTGAATGAATGATAGTTCCAATAATTATATTTCTGTGATGAAAGTGAAAAAAATTGAAAAATCAATGATATTTTTTGTCAAAACAACTAATGATATTTTTTGACAGAACTTTCATTAATTTAGAATCTGTTGAAAATACACAAAGTTTAAGCTGATAATTTGGCAATATTTTTCATTACAAGTTCAAATACTGATATTCCAGATTTTAATATATTTTTTATATAATATTTTTAATATGTTAAATAAAAAGTTTAAAATCATATGGCTTAGTTAATCTCTTTTATATGGGGAAGATACTTATGCTAGGCCTTTAACCCTGGATGTGGTAAAGCCTGATGATGATAATGAGGAACACCTCTTCCATCAGGTTTCTTCACAGTAGCATCAACGTCTATGCCAACAACAGCTTTGTTCTTCGTTTCGTACGAGGCTACAAAGGGCCTGCTGCAGCCCAAAGTGCCGCCCCAGTATGCTCCCGTTGTAAATATGTTTGCGGCTTGTGTGGGAGAAGTTGTAAGTTTTTTTTTATATTTTATCTATATTAATTTATTTATCTTATTCTTGAGATTGTAACACTTTATTATTTCAATCATAATACATTAATAATAATTTTAGAAAATGTTAATTATACATATGTACTAGTGGTAATATAAGTACCTATAAAAACTTCTATATTAATATAAACCATAGCAACCCTCATGGCGCAGATGCATAGAGATCTCCTTGAACCCCACTTTTGTGGTTTGTGGGTACGATTCCCATAAAAGGATAATGAATTAGTTTTATTTTTTTTCGCACTCGTAACAAGGCAAAGCGTGTCGTATTTAGTTCTAATACTCAACCCGCAATGTCTAGAAAAAGGCGGAAAATGTGGAATGGAGTGTCTTAACACTCTCTTCACTGTTCCTGCCGTTTCCTCTGCCTACCCTGCTATATGCGGGATAAAGTGGAGCTTAAATATTAATACATTATATACGAGGAAAGGTTTTTTATAATATATTTCTATGATGTTTCTAATTTATTCGTCAACATTGACAACTATTTAAATGTAAATATGATGACTGTGGTGGGTTCAGTCCCCTCTCGGGGATCGAAGTTTAGTTTCGCCAATTTAAAAAATGAGAGAACAAAAAATGGAGTGTGTTGACACTAGAATCTCTCTGCCTACTTTAATTTATATTTAAATTATATTATTATATAATTATAATTTACTTATTTAATATGAATGAGCGTTTTTTTTAAATATCATATTATTAAATCTTACTCATTAGTATTTGTCATGATTACGTTCAAAATTTGGTATCGAAGTTTGTTCTTGTGTTAGATATCGATGTTACGATATCATGGGAAAAAAATGTCATTAAAAATTATTTTTTTTATATAATAATACTACTGTAATGTCTAATTTCTGAATGACTGACTTATATTTTGTTTTTTGAATTTTAAATTGTTGATTTTACTGATGACTTTACTGAGTAGTAAAGTGTATCCATACTTAAAGAAAACATAAAAATTCTGATGTTCTTACTTAGTCGACTTATATTTTTGTGACTTTTAAAGTCTTATCCACAATGAGGATAGAAAAAATACATAAGGAAAACGTATAAAATTTAAGTCACGGCTCATGGCTAAGTGGTCAGAGCTCTTGCACGGTTCGCAAGAGGGCGCGGGCCAGATTCCGCTGCGTTCAAATTTTTGAATGAGTTTTGGTAACTCGTCTATTAATAATTATATTAAAATTATCTATATAATTATTTGACAATTATTATTTCACATTAAGAAAACAAAACCGTTGTGGCGCAGAGGCGTAAGCGTCTGCCTGTAAACAAGACAGTTTGAGGGTTCGATTCCCTCTCGGGAAAGATGGACTTTCTATTTCCATTTTCTTCGCTCTGGAAAGTAGGCAAAAGCGCGGCGCTGGGTTCTGCCACTCAACACGCAATGCCTCGAAAAAGGGGACGGAGAAAGCAGGAGCTAAGTAACGGAGTGTCTTAACACTAGGTTCATATGGTTCCTACAATTCCCCCTGCCTACCCTGCAATATGTGGGATAAAGCGTGAACCTAAAAAAAAGAAAAGAAAAATAAATCACAGCCATTTTTCCATCTGTCGTTTAGCTCGCCTGCCTCATCAGAGTGCCCGCTGAGATAGTTAAGCAAAGGAAGCAAACTTACGTCGGCACCGAGAAGAGGAGCGCCATTTGGATACTGTCGCATGTAAATGTTTTTTTTTTTTTATTAATATTTATTTATTTTATAATAGTTTAGGTCTTACATAATACCTTCTCAGGAACAATATTTTTTAATCTGTTATATTTAATAAGTAAATTATGATATTTTATTTAGGTGAAACATATAAGATAAAAATTTGACAGAAATTTTAAAGTTTGTTTTTTTTTAATATTTTTTTTTTTATTTCCTAGGCCTTAAGAACCGAAGGTATTAGGAAGGGGGTGTACCGAGGTTTCTTATCAACAGTGATAAGAGACCTGCCGTTCAGCTTCATAGAGCTGCCGCTGTGGGAGTGGCTCAAGACAATGGTCAGGAATAGGAATAACGGAGAGATTACGATATTTCAGGTTTGTATTCGTTTCGTCGTCGTTTTTTTTTTTTTTTGGGATAAAGTATAGATATGCTTCAGTTTTAATGTTGAGATCTGTGGTTTGTAGAAGTTTGTGGGTTCGATTCCCGTGAGGGGAAGATGGAGTTACCATTTCTATTTCGATTCCGCCACTCAACACGCAATGCCTCGAAAAAGTCGAAAAGCGGAGACGGAGACTAAGCAACGGAGTGTGTCTTAACACTAGGTTCCTAAGGTTCCTACAGTTCCCTCTGCCTATCCTGCAATATGCGGGATAAAGCGTAAAGCAAAAAAAAAAAAAAAATATTCGCTTAGTAATGTTTAAAATAACTTGCTTTCCGAGAGTAATGAAAATGTTACTTAATAAAGAGTGCAACGTGCGGAGCCCTAGCCGGTGCGGTAGCGGCCGCCGCCACCACGCCCTTGGACGTCGCCAAGACGCGCATACAGCTGGCGGAGGCGGGCGCGGGCGCGGGGGCGAAGGCCGGGGGGCGAAGCGCCACGGAGCGCCGCGTGGCCGCCGTACTAGCGCAGGTGTACCGCTCTCGCGGAGTGAAGGGGCTCTTCGCGGGAGTCTCCGTTAGGTTCTCCGCCTTTTTTGTGGGTGGATTTGTGTTTTTCGGTGTTTATGATGATTCTAAACGGTATTTTGAAGAGGCTCTCAATAGATAGTTGGTGGAAGGAAGAAGGACTAAGGTTTTATAAGTGATGTGAGTTTGATATTGATGTGTGTGTGTGACGTTTTCCTATTGGGGAGATTAGGTTTTTTTTTAATTTTCTCTTTTGTTTTTCACTCTGGTTAGAAGATATCCGCCGCGATACCGCGAGTAGATCATAAAACGATAAAAATGTATGTGTAAAACACGATATAATGTACCCGTGCATATGTAACCGCCGTGGCGCAGAGGCGTAAGCGTCTGCCTATAAACGCGACAGTTTGAAGGTTCGATTCCCACTTGGGGAAGATGGATTTCTATTTCCATTTTCTGCGCTCTGGAATCTAGGCAAAGCGCGGCGTTGAGTTCCGGTCACTCAACACGCAATGCCTCGAAAAAGGTGAAAAGCGGGGACGGAGAAAGCAGGGACTAAGCAACGGAGTGTCTTAACACTAGGTTCATATGTTTCCTGCATTTCCCTCTGCCCAACCTGTAATATGCGGGATAAAGGTTGAAGCTAAAAAAACAATATAATATATGTTATATGTGAACATAATTTTAAAAGTAACCTAAAATAATCAGACTAGTTAAACTAGCTATATATATGCACAAATCACTATTTACAAAAAGTATATTTAATAAAATATTTTTAGAATATTTCTATGATAAAAATGTAATATGTAATTAGTAAGATACAGCTTGTATGACGACGGGTGCTGGTTCGAATTCCTGTTTGAATTTTTTATACGTAATGTAGTTATATATATATATAGACTATAAGTTCCTATATTTCTAAAGTTACCACGCTTTATTTGTAAATTGTATTGTAAATATAATTTTAAATTAATTGTTATTTTTGTTGTATATTTTGATTGTTGTTATTATTAAGAAAACGAGAAAATAAAAGATTTTATTCACAAAATATATATTTATTATTTTACACCTTAAATATGTAGATATTAATAAAGAAAACTTATTCGATTTTTATACAGTTCTAATATACATTATATTATTTATAATAATTCAGTTTTGGGTGCGATCAATAATATTAGAAATCTTTTAAAATCGATCACAACCAAAAATATATTTAATTATTATTATATTCTTTTTATTTTTAACAAAATATACAAAATATTTAAATTTTAATAAACAATCTTATAATCCTGTGACAAAATCGATGAGTTATCAATTACTGTGCACTTCTTAATGGAATAAAGATGTGACAGTTGTCAAAATTAAATTTGAAAATGGAATCTTAAGAACTAAGACAATAAATATTCCATAGTAAGGCTTAAAAATAATAAAAAAAATTAAAAAAAAAGAAAATGTTGTGTAAAATCCAGTTTAAAATTGAAAATAAAGCACCAACTAAAATAAACCAATAAATACTATGCAAATTAATTAGAAATTTCTGGAAAGATTTAATATTGAATGGAATATATAAAAGAAACTTTGGAATGTCATAGCCATTATTACTTAGCCTAGTTATATATTTAAAAACTAAATATATAATAGATTACATACAAAAAATAATTAATTAATTTGTTTTTAATTTATGCAAATTCGATTTTTTTATTTTTACATAATTTTATATATTAATTATATACAAATTTTATCTGTGTTCTAATAATTGGAAGAAAAAATGGCGCTATAAGGTTATAATTAGGCGCGTATTTTTGACATTTAACAGAGTCCTTTTATATTATTTTCGTTAATTAAAAATCATTGCAATTTCTTCTATTTTACTATTATTTCGAACGTTTAACACTTAACAATAATTAAGTATTTCCTTGTGTATAAAAATGGAGTAAAATCTGAATACATTTAGACACGATTAAGCATTTACATTAGTTATTTACGTTCGTCTATAAAATTGTTGAAAGTGATTAATATTTTAAACAATTCTAATTCGCCATTTCTGGGTTGAACATTTAATTCCTACTAAACGCAACGGTAAATACACTACCAAAATCAACAAGAGAAGTGTAGTTTATGATTTGTCTCGAACCTCTTTGACTTTTAGTGAACCAATACTAAAAAAAAGTGACATAAGATATGTAGTTTATCGGGGACGAAGACGGCAGGGACTAAGCAACGGAGTGACTCAACACTAGGTTCCTATGGTTCCTGCAGTTCCTTCTGCCTACCCTGCAATATGCGGGATAAAGCGTTAAGCTAAAAAAAATTGAAGTTATAATTTCTCTCGGACCACTTCGACATTTAGTGACGGAACACTACTAAAAGTGACATAATAAGTGTAGTTTATCTGAATATGACGTTAGTGTGGTCGCGTCTGTCGTCGCGCGTGCTGTGTCGCTTAAAGGGGTTCCAGGGCGCGCGACGTCGCGCGGCGCTGGAGCCGCTGGAGGAGGACGCCGCCGACACGGAGCCCTGGTTGGAGCTGGGCTGGTGGGCCTCCGGGGACTGCAGGTGAGTGCGGTAATTTATTATTTAGGTGAGGCATAAACGTTCGAAATAAAATAAAATTTTATATTTTTGTCATGCCCATTTCTTAGGAATCGAGTGATTAATAGATTGATGATAACCTTGTAACATAATAATGAACAATAAAACATAAATATTTTATAACAAAAGACAGATCAATTTTATAATGAAATTCATAAATTAAACAGCAGTGTTTTTAACCAAATTAAGAAAATTGACTAAAAATCAGAAAATAATCGAATATAAATAATTAAGTAAATGTAACGCCACGGTTATATTCTATTCCCACACATTATATAGAAATAAATTAATTCAGTTCCTCAGTAATACGACAAATCGCAGAATTAAGTTCACCATCCAACACACAATGCCTTAAAGATAGATTAAGTTATGACGTAAATACTTAACTAAGTATTTACTTACCTTAACACAAGCCCTGTCCATGGGCGTGGCGAGCCGCAGCGTGAGGGAGTCCCCGCACGCGTGTATCAGACGCACCACCTCTTCGTGAGAGCTCCATTTCACGTCTTTATCGCCGATTGTTATTATGAAATCACCTTCCCGCATTCCGCCGATCTAGAAGTGTGTTTATAGATTTAGCGGGACAGAATAATATATATACATACATATATATACATATACATTTACATATACATACACGAACACGTATGTGTCGTGTATGTGTACGTGTACGTGACACGTACACATACACGAACACTTACACGTACACGTATACGTATACGTACACGTACGTATACATATACAATATTAATATCATTTAAGAAACAAAATTATATAAAAAAATTAAAACTCACATCGGCCAAAGAGTTAGGTTCGACTCCCGCTATAATAACGGGGGCATCCCCTCTTACAGAGAAACCGAAACCCTCTTCGTTATTATTCACATTATATTCACTCGCAACTCTCCTCAAATCTCTCCCGTTCTTCTTCCCATAATCTTTCTCCATTTTATAATCGTAATGATTATGATTATCGAAACTGTTTATGTAGACGCCATTTTGTTTTGTGACCCTATGTTTGTCGTAATCGTCGGAATATTTCTCGTCGTTTTTTATAATTTGACTGTAATACGTGGTATTGTCTTCGGATCTGTCTCGTTTGTCGCTTGATCGTCTCTTGACTCTGGCTTCGTCGTTTCGTCGGTTTCGTCGTGTATGTTTGTCTGTTTGTTTCTGTAATTGTATCAGTCGTGGAGCGCTCCAATGCCTTTTTGCTGAAAATATAGCTATAGGTCCGAGAGATTTGAACAGATCTTCCACTCTGTATTGGGCGAAGTCCGGTGGAGTTAGCGCTAGTTGGAATTTTGATGCCGCTGAAATAAAAAAAGCATATAATGTTAAATTTGTTACAATGATTAGGTTGTATGATTTGATGGTATAGTGCATAGATGGTTTCAAAGAGGCGCATGGGCACTTTTACTTTCATTCTATAGGTATATACTAGGTGTAGTTGCGGCCATTGTCAAAACTACCTATAGGGTAAAATATTTCAAGGTTGTCTACAAAAAAAGTAATCAAGAATTGTCATTGAGGACCGTCGTAGAGCAGAGGCGTAAGCGTCTGCCTGTAAACGCGACGTTTGAGCGTTCGATTTTTTTATTTCCATTTTCTTTGCTCTGAAAATTAAGCAAAGCGCGATGTTGAGTTCCCTTACTCAACATGCAATGCCACGAAAAAAGGCGGAAAGCGGGGACAAAGAAAGCAGGGATTAAGCAACGGAGTGTCTTAACACTAGGTTCCAATGGTTCCTGCAGTTCCCTCTGCCTATCCTGCAATATGCGGGATAAAGCGTGAAGCTAAAAAAAATATTAAAAAAATTATCAATTGTTAAGGCACAGTATCATATTTCCCATTTAACAATTATTCATTTAACAATTATCCTATCAAAGTGCTACAGAAATATATCTATTTCTCATTCTGATATTTTTTTGAATGAGTGTTGACAGATTGACAACGTTTAATAGTATTTTAGTATATTTACGTCATTCGCATTTAATGATAACTACCTCGCGCGTTACACAGCACGTATAAATATCGTTAAATGGGAAAAATGATTCTGTGTCTAGACTATTTGTTATAGTTAATTAGTTTTTTGTATATAGCCTTGAAATATTTTACCCTATAGGTAACCTTGACGATGGCCACGTTGACAGATATATACAGATATATAGTGCGTCATATATATTATTAAATAACAATTGCAACTCACGCAGTATATGAGGCGCGTCCAACAAGTCCGCGAAGTCGTCCGGCGGCGGCGCGTGCTCGCGGGACGCGCGGTCGCGCGCCGCCGACACCACGCGGGACAGTGCCTCCTTTGTACGTAGCTCTCTGTGCATATTGAAATTATATTACTATTATACGAGGGAACTGCAGGAACGTGGGAAACTAGTGTTAATACATTCCGTTCTCCTTAGAATTACAACTTCACGCTTTATTCCGCTAGTGTTAAGACACTCCGTTCCCCGCATAACGCCTTTTCCTAGTTACCATAGCGAAGAAAATGGAAATGTTACAATCCATCTTGTCTTCATGGGAATCAAACCCACAATACGTCGCGTTTACAGGCAGACCCTATACCCTCTAGTATTATTTTATAATTTTACTATATACAATTTTTTGGATAGATTAAAGGTCCATTTAAAGTTTACATGTTGTAATTTTTGTTATTTTTATAATTGAAATTTTCATATTTTTGATATTAAGTACTTACCGACACATCCTCTGTAATCTCAAAGCCTCTTCATACAACGCCAGAGCTTCCGCCAAATGCGCTCGACCCAACACCACGTTGTCTAAGTCCTCATCATACTTTAAACCTACGTGAGATATAATAAAGCAATATATATATAAAACAATATACATAAAATATTTTTTTTAGCTTCACGCTTTATCCCGCATTTGCAATGTAGGCAGAGGGAACTGCAGGAACCATATGAACCGACTGTTAAGATACTCCGTTGCTTAGTCCCTGCTTTCTCCGTCCCCGCTTTCCGCCTTTTTCGAGGCATTGCGTGCTGAGTGGCGGAACTCAACGAAGCGCTTTGCCTAGTTTCTAGAGCGAATAAAAAGGAAATAGAAAAGCCCATCATCCCCGAGTGGGAATCGAACCCACAAACCGTCGCGTTTAATATATAATCAAAAGACTAAGTCTGTACTACTGGCTTGAAAGGCAGTTCTTATAGATTACTAGTCTTAGTACTTAACTTACTTTAACCGTATTATTACTTAGTTATTACTAAAGTGAATTGCGTTCGTTAATAGAAGATGTTGCCCCCATGTTATTCTGATCTATAAACTATATTTAGAAAACATAGAAAACAGAAGTGGTTAAGTAATTTTAAAGGAAAACATAGAGATACGTAGACCATATGTTTCGAGCGTATTAGGGCAGAGATTCTGCGTAGTTGCATTAAATGACGTAAATCTCTTAAAAATAATATTTAAGAGTAGAGACCCTTTCAACACGGACCATTGACTGTAGCAATAGCCGCAATTGACATAATTCTTTTATTATATTTTTTTTATAGTCTTTATTATTTAATATTATCCTCTTTGTTATATAATTTACTAGCTATACATAATTTAAAAGTTTTATCAGTATCGGTAGTTTTTACGTGCAACCAGAATAAACTTCTAAGTATCCCCCCAAACTTGATCATACAGCGGAATTTACACAGCTTATAAACCAGTATCATGCCATGTACAAAAGTAGATACATACCATCCTTGGGGAGTGTAGGGGCGTACTTAGTATTTCCGGAAAATCCAAAGTGAACGGGGAAAAACGTTATTTACATTTTTTTTTAAATAATATAAATGCGGAATAACGGCGGAAAGTGGGGACGGAGTAAGCAGGGACTAAGTAACGGAGTGTCTTAACACTAGGTTCTTATGGTTCCTGCAGTTCCCTCTGCCTACCCTGCCATGTGCGGGATAAAGCGTGAAGCTAAAAAAAAAAAAAAAAATAAATGCGGAAATACCTTCACAAATTACCGAAAAGGTATTTGACATGTAATTATTAATTTCTAATTATTTTCTATTTGTATTATATGTATGTACTTTGGTATTATTATTATTAACGATTGATTAATTTAAACAATGAATAAGCCCATACCGTCGCTGTTGTCGGGTGGCGCGTACAAGCCGGCGAGGCGGCCGCAGCGCGCGTGCGGCGCGTGCAGCAACCCCGTCGCGCAGTACTCGTGCGCGAGACCTGTACAAGGGAGATAAATGTATATGTTATGTTTTCATGCTTTATCCCGCACATAGCAGGGTAGGCAGAGAGGACTGCAAGAACCATAGAAATCTAGTGTTAAGTCACTCCGTTGCTTAGTCCCTGCTTTCCGCCTTTTGGGAGGCATTGCGTGTTGAGTAGCGGAACTCTACGCCGTGCTTTGCCTAGTTTCCAGGGAATTGAAACCACAAACCGTCGCGTTTACAGGTACACGCTACGCCTCTACGCCACGACGACTCAACACTGAATCGTCTAAAACGCCAGAAACTGGAATATCACTCTTTCGTTTCGTTTTTCTCTGTCCCTCCTTACTTATACGGAAAAATCGTAAAGCAATTTTTTTTAACAAAATATAACTTTTGCATCTTAATTATG
The DNA here is from genome assembly GCA_037178615.1 of Dione vanillae. NCBI lineage: Eukaryota > Metazoa > Arthropoda > Insecta > Lepidoptera > Nymphalidae > Dione > Dione vanillae. The sequence goes on from JAZFAU010000264.1 coordinate 345,022, forward strand.
ACGATTATATAGCAAGAAGATATACCTTTGTAGAATTCAGTTTTGACGTGGACGAGGGACACCCACGAATATGGCACGTAGTTGAAAACACCTTCTGTTTGCATCTGGAATTTTAAATATATTGTTTGAATTTTTTTTTTTAGCTTCACGCTTTATCCCGCACATGGCAGGGTAGGCAGAGGGAACTGCAGGAACCATAAGAATCTAGTGTTAAGACACTCCGTTACTTAGTCCCTGCTTACTCCGTCCCCACTGTTGTTTTAATTTATATTATATTATTTATTTGATTTGAATTTTTATAGCCTCCTAATCAGACTGAGATTAATTTTGTAGTACATTCCATTTGTTTTTTAAAAGTATGTTTGCTTATTGGCAAAGGCCTCCTCCAATCGTTTCAAAAGAGTAGAATTAAAATTAGTTAATTTTAATTTAATATATACATTTTTTTAATTTCACAAATCTTGTCTTTTTTACCTTATTACTTTATATTGTCGATGACACCTAGGCACAATAAAAAAAAATATTTTTAGTATGCTATAAACGTAGACGTTAAAGCAAATTTAATGAAGAAGAAATTATACAAATAATTCTTCTTCTTCTTCACCTTATCATACAGCTGGTGGTAGGTGTGAGCGAGCTGTGCGCTCTCTTGTGCTAGATCTAGACACATGTCTAGATCATCTCTCAGCTCCCTGTCGCAGCCTCCGCACGCCTCACGCGCTTGTAGCTGGAGTTTCTCGAACAAACATTCTCTTGCTTGGGCCTGTGTGAAACAGGAGAATTATATGTGTAAAGTTTTTGAGAAAAAATATATATATACATATATATACATATATTATGACAGGAAATTTACGTTCTTATGTATTTTTAACGAGTGGCGATTCCTCAATCCAGCACTTTGTTACCAGAGTAAGCTTTTTTACTAGAGTGTGAAAGCTAAAATTATTCCCCAGATTAAATCCGCAACCCTCACGCTTACTGTCAGTTTGTCCCATAACACCGTAATGAGAGCTTTTCATACAATATTTAAATGTCTCAATAAAATTTTAACTTTATAACAATACAGCACTTTAAAAAAGCAACGTCATAATATGTCGCCAGTCACTTAATAATTACAAATAAGCAATATTCAACTAACTTTGGCTTTATTTTATATAAGTATAACACTAACAAACTCATACTTGTAATTAATTTAATACAAAATGAACGGATACGACTGCAAACTTAATTTTGTAATTTTTTTAACAGTATTTTCTTCATCTTGAAAGCTACCAATACCAAAAAAATTAGTACAGAACCGGTGTGCCCTAATACTAGCACTTTACCAATATTTTATATATATATATATATATATATATATATATATATATATATATATATATATATATATATATATATATATATATATATATATATATATATATATATATATATATATATATATATATATATATATATATATATATATATATATATATATATATATATATATATATATATATATATATATATATATAATTTTAAAATAAATAAATAGTCCACATAACAATCTATAGCGTCATTAGCAAAAAATACCTGGATCCTCGATCTCGCGAGACATTCACATTAACGTAAGAACCAAATCAAAATCGACCTACCGTCATAAGAGCGCCAAGCACTAGCAGAGTATCTGCCGCCAGATCGACAGAAGGTGCATTTGTGAAGTTCTCATGTATATACCGCAGCGCGCCGGCCGCACGCAGCAACGCGTCCACTGCGCCGTCGAGGCCTGCGCAGGTAGTGCGCTCCTAGAACACAGTACGAGTACATTATGAACACTCTATAAACATTTTTATGATATTTAAAGTGTTAATCCACACTGAGGATAGAAAAAATATTTAACGAAAATATTTAAAAATTTGAACTCAGCGGGATTTGAACCCGAGCTTCTTGCAAATTTAACCCTATATATACATATATATATATATATATATATATATATATATATATATATATATATATATATATATATATATATATATATATATATATATATATATATATATATATATATATATATATATATATATATATATAAACATATTTTAATTATATGCTAAAAAAAACTTACTTGTTTGGCGCCTATCTGTGTATAGATACCAGCGATATTGAATAGAACGCACGCCTTCTCAAACGCTACCGTCCTTTGACACGATGGGACTCCTGAAAACATATATTTGTGATTAATTTTTCACATATTATCATATACAAAGCTTATAAAAAGCTTTTTGGTTTCGTGCTTACACTTGCTCGCTTACTTGGTTAATAACTTAGTTTATATTCAATGTTATTTAAGTATTCTTAAGTAAGTACGATTTACGGGTTTTCTGAGAGCATGTATGAATGCCTGTGGACGAGGCGAAAGAGGTATGCAGGGACCGCAGCGTTTGGCGCTGCGTTCTCTCTAACTACCCCACTAGGGATAGAGCGTGAAGATATGTATGTATGTATATATGTAAGTTTGTACGTATGCAAAAGAAGTCTGCAATTTACTATGTTGGACAGTGTCTAGTGTTAAGACACTCTGTGCCCCGCTTTCCGCCTTATTCGAGGCATTGCGTGTTAATTGTCGGAACTCAACGACGCACTTCGCCTAGCTACCAGAGCGAAGAAAAAAGAAAAAATAGAAAGAGAAATCCATCTTCTGCTTCTGAACTGGAATCGAATTCTCCGCCACGGTGTTTATAAAATCATATTTGAAAAGTGCATCAGTCGAGTATTTTTCTGGGCCATCTGAGCTAAGCTGCGTTAGGTTTTGGCTAGGCATTAGATATTTTGAATTTTTAATATTTTTTAAGAAGAGGGTAGTCTTAGACGATAAAACTACAAAAGCGATAAATTATGTCAACCGGGGCTGTTGGAGACTAACAGCGGTCCGTGTTGGAAGTGAACTACTCAAACGCGACGATTTGAGGGTTCGATTCCCAAACGGGGATGAAGATGGATTTTCTATTTCTATTTTTATCGCTCGCTCGCATTCGCTCTGGAAACTAGGCAAAGTGCGGCGTTGAGTTCTGCCACTCAAGATGGAATGCCGAAAAAGGCGGAAAACGGGAACGGAGAAAGCAGGGACTCAAAGCAATGAAGTGTCTTAATACTAGGTTCATACGGTTCCTGCAGTTCCCTTTGCCTACCCTGCAATATGCGGGATAAAGCGAGAAGCTACAAAACTATCTGTCCAAATAAGTTCGAAAAAAGGTCTACGTGTTTTAGAAACACTAAAACGTAAACAACTTTTGTTATGATTTTATTAAAGCGGAACCCTCTTCTGGTACAATATTAATTATTTTATTATGTATATGATGACCTGTCACTAAATCGGCTTGCATTTCTTCACGGTATTCCCTAACGGCATAGAACACAGTATGACTATTTATAATTCTTGACCACTTTCTAAACATAAAGGATCTAACACATTATCTAGATCAGATTTTTGTTTAAAATAAAAAATGTATACTAGCTACTTTTCAGTAGCGTTATTTTTATTTTTAATATGCTGAATAATAATGAAATATCAGTAATTAATAATGCATTGGTAATATATAATTAATAAATATCAAGATTGGCCATTACGACAAAAGTAGTGCGATATTTACATTAAAAAATAAAAAGTAATTGTTTTAATTTAGTATCAATTTATTTTTTAAATAAGCTATTTAGTCCTTTAGACTTTTACTCTTTGCCAATTTCAAAGATATATTTTGATCAATAATATATATGTATATATACATATATATTATATATATTACCTGTTAACGAATCGAACCATTCAAAATAGACGCCAAGTGACCGGTCCGGGGGGAAGAACCTCCTCTCCACATAGTACAGCTGGTTGTAATACTTGAACAACAGTGCTACGCCAGCCGTGGAGCGGACAGGAGTGCGGATCGCCTGGGGAGTGGTACAGTTAGATTACTTATATATATGCAATATATTAAAAAGCTGTTGCCATAGCAACGTATATACAAGTGTTTGTTGACAGGAGTACAAATGTTAAGTATTTTTTCATAAATTATTATTTTTCCCACATCTTTTGAGTGATAAATGCCACGAAACTAAATGCCTCATTTTATATTGTTATTGAATTATTTATTCAGGGAATCGAACCCAAACCGTCACGTCCATAGCCAAAAAAAGGACGTTGTATAATTTTTTTAAAACTAATTTTTAACTTTAAAGTAAGACATATTTGTATATATGACAATTTACTGTGACATAAACCCTGAAAAGACTAGAAATATATCTTAAAGGCCGGCAACGCTCTTGTAACACCTCTGCTGTTACACAGGGTTGTGGGCGTCGGTGATCACTTACCATCAGGTGACCCGACCGCTGGTATGCCTTGTCCTTCTAATAAAAAAACATACCTGTCTCATATCCATAAAGTCGGATATCGAGTCCTCGTACGTGGTCGCGTTTTCACTGTAATGTTCCAAGATGAAGTCTTTGAACGGCTCCCGGAAGTCCACCTCTTTGGTCTCCTTCAGACCTAGAGGTATCATCGGCATCACGCAGTCCTTACTGGAATTAGATAAATTAGACTGATGAGCTTCTCGTATAACTTTTCATAGACTAGTCCAGCACATAGTCTAGAAGACCGCTGCTTTGAACTCATGACGCAGAGATGCAGCGTCTGCCTGTAAACGCGACGGTTAGTGGGTTCGATTCCCATGAGGGGAAGGAGGATTTTTTCATTTCCATTTTCTTCGCTCTGGCAACTAGGCAAAGCGCGGTGTTGAGTTCCGCCACTCAACACGTATAGCCTCGAAAGGGGGAAAGCAGAGAACAGAGTGTCTTATTACTAGGTTCCCATGGTTATTACGATTCCCTTCGCATACCACATAAGGAATGTGTGGGATAAGGCGTGAAGCTAAAAAAAAGTTTATGAATTTCACTATATTTAGTAAGAAGAGAAACTAATTCTTAGTATATAAGTATTACTCTGAAACTGCGATTCTATTCTCGTTTACGTTTATCACATTTTTTGTCATAAATATCAAAACTAAGCGTTGCAAATTACTTTAGAAATAGCAGTATTATAAACAAAATTAAACACAATAAAAATCATATGTAATTCGCATAGTTTTAGTTCTAATTTAAAATAAATCTTATGATTTATTAATTTAAATTATTGCATAGTTCAATTTTAATAAAAAGGGCAGCGTTAAGTTCCGCCATAGTATTTTATCTGTCAATGTCAAGTCAGTGTCTCGACATGTCAAACATTTTTTTCGTAAATACAAAACGCGGGAAAACGCAACAATGTCAGAGCTTGTACTAGATGCAGAACATGTTACTCGTTTCTTAATTTTAATTGGCTTTGTGAACATTTTTATTTAATTAACGGAACTTGCTGCTATTGTTAGAACGGTTCTAACATAGATCTTGTATATCTTGTATTGCAATTATTATTATCGGATTTGTAATTTAAAAAATTTTGTACTTCGGGGAAAGTAGAAAATTAAGAAGAAAAAAGAAAAAAATTGTAGTTAAATATGATTTTATTGTCTGTTCTGTCATTTTATAAATGTCGCCGATTGCAAATGTTTTTTTTTTATAGAGAACGTAAATTATACGGCTTATAATTTACTTTGAGTTTAAAAAGTTAATACTTTTACAAAGAATCTTTAATGTTATTAAAGAATTAATTAATTATTACATACAAAAAAGTATTTATGTGATTAAAAATGTTCTTTTTTTTAGCTTCACGCTTTATCCCGCATACGGCAGGGTAGGCAGAGCCGCGTGAGATTTTACTGCGTGGTGTTGTATGAGTTTCTACTGTATCCTCCGAATTGGCGTAAAAATTATAAAGAAATAATATATAAGTAGTTAACACTAGGTTCCGAAAGTTCCTGTGGTTCCCTCTGCCCACACTGCTCCTAAGAAATACGACGTAGCTTGAAATATGGCTAGATGGTAAAGGTTTAGATTCTCAAGAGAGCGGGCTCAAATCCCGCTACGCTAATACGTGTAATGATATTTAATAGGTCAATAATATTACGCAGCATACTTATAACAGGATAGACAGAGGAAACCTAGTGTTAAGGCACTCTATTGCCCACGTCTTGCCCAATTATTAAAACCTTTCCTTCCTTTAATTTAAAATAATAAAATATTCATCTAAACATTCAATATTAATATGTTAGTAGTAAATTACTAATATAATATATGTCTTAGCCACTATATAACGGCCGCCACTTTGCTACAATTACACGCCGTTAACTTTTTGCACTCATTTAGTTTTATTACGCACTTATTTCGTGTAAAAGTTGTTATTTCACTGTCAGTTAATTATTGAGTTCGTGTAATGGTGGGTTATAACTAATTTAGATATTATTATGTTATAGAGAAATGTATGAGTTTTTATGATACATTTTGGATATGGCGTTACATTGAAACGATTGACGGCCTCAGCCTTTTACAATTAATGGACGATGCAATATGAAAATATTATAAATAATATATTTTTCATCTTCACGCTTTATCAAGCACATAGCAGGGTAGGCAGAGGGAAGACACAGGTACCGTGGAACCTAGTGTTAAGACACTCCGTTCCGCCCGTTTGGGCGCTTTGCCTAGTTGCATAATAATAATATATTATATAAATTATTAGTGAAGAACAAATTCTAAAATTTTCTGTTAAATTTTCTCTGCGTTATATATTATACAGAGTGTATCTGACACGGCGGACATTATCAAAACTATTTATAGGGGAAATTATTTCGAGGCTATGTACAAAAAACACGATATTTATACGTGCTGTGTAACGCGTGAGGTAGACATAATTAAATACGAATGACGTACTACAAAAATATTATTAACCGTTGTCAATCTGTCACCTTTCATTCAAAAAAATAACTAAAAGAAAAAGAAATATATTTCTGTCCCGCTCTAACAGTGCAATGTATGCTCGCGTCATACTTGACAAATGGCGTTTTATTTTGGAACAATAATTTAATTATTTATTTCATTTGAAAAAATATTTCTTTATTTTTGAAAATTTTACTTCTTTTTAATACAATGCTTGAAATGACGGTCGCCGTTACATCCACACCCTGTATATCGAGTGTATTTTACATTCAAGAAAGTATGATGTTTACTTATAAAATGTAAGACCAATGTATAAAATAAAGTTATAATGTCTTTATAAAACCAAATATTTATTTGTGTTAATGATTTAAGATTTATTTTTATATTAAATTTTGTTCCAAAACCTGTTTAACTCTTAAAATAAAAAAACGTAACTTAATATAATGACATATAACAAGTTACTATATGTCACTGTATATATTACCTGTCATTCTGATATAGTTCCACTGAGGAGTTTAGTTCAGCAAGCTGCTCTTTCAGGAGTTGCAGGTTCGAATTAACGAAGCTCAGCTCCAGTGCGACTGTTTCGCGAAGTTTTCTGTTTGTTGTAGCCTGAAAAAAAAGTAGACATTATGATAAAGTATACAAGCACCATAATATGTTTATTTTAATTTTTTATATAGTTTAACGCTTTATCCCGCTCACAGCAGGGAGGTGCGGGAGGCAGAGGGAAGTACAGGAACCGTGGGAAGCTAGTGTTGAGACACTCCGTTTTCTGCCTTTTTTTGAGACATTTTTGAGGATAGATACTTGTTCATTAAAACCCAGATACAGTGCATTACAAAAACAAATACCAAATCAAATGTATGGCTCTCGGCTGATACTATTAAACTAATGGAAGAGAGAAAGTATTTAATTGATACCAAAGATGCAACAGATAGGCGGAATAAACTTAAAGATATAAGCAAAGAAATAAAAGTAAATATAAGAAAAGATAGGTATGAAAAAAGAATGGAAACAATTGAAAAGTATATAGACATGACGGGAGGTACAAAGAAAGCTTACAAAGAGTTAACTAAATCAACAGACTGGATTGTAAAAATGAAAAACCGCGAAGGACACTGGATTTATGATAGAATAAACATATTAGATATTGCTACATCGTACTACAAAAAACTTTATGATTGCAATATCACCAATAGTGAGCCTGACCTTGAAGGAGCATCAGAAGTGCCCAGCATCCTGCAATCAGAGGTTGAAAGAGCTATAGACAGCCAAAAAGAAGATAAAGCCCCAGGACCAGATAGTATAAATAATGAAATTCTGAGGCAATGTAAAGAATCTGTAGCACCTGTCCTCACATCTATGTTCAATGATGTCCTAATCTCAGAAACTATCCCACAACAATGGACCGAATCCAACATCATCTTACTTTATAAGAAAGGGGATAAAAACAAAATTGAGAACTACCGTCCAATTAGCCTTATGTCTAATATATACAAGATATTCGCTAAAATTATACTAAAAAGAATTGAAACATTATTAGACTACCAACAACCCATTGAACAGGCAGGGTTCCGAAAAAACTATTCAGTGATAGACCATATCCATGTAGTACGACAAATTCTAGAGAAATATAATGAATACCAGCTCACATATTATATAGCGTTCGTTGATTACAGCAAAGCATTTGACTCACTGCTTCATGGAAAAGTATGGGAAGCTCTAGTGGAACAAGGAATTGACTATAAATATATACGCCTGATCAAAAATGTATACAGTAGTAGTACAGTGAGAATTCAATTAGAAAAGAAGGGTGAACTATTTAGAATAGCAAAAGGCGTTAGACAGGGCGACCCACTTTCTCCGAAATTATTCTCAGCAGTACTAGAATCGGTTTTCAGAGGCATCAACTGGGGAAATGTAGGAATCAAGGTGGATGGTAAATGGCTAACACATCTGAGGTTCGCAGACGACATAGTGCTGTTCGCCAAAACATCCGAAGAACTAACCGGAATGATAGGAGAATTGGCAAAGGAAAGCGGGAAAGTTGGACTTGCACTTAACCCTGAAAAAACTAGAATTATGACAAATGGAGAAAGAAAATCAATACACCTAGGAAGTTCAGTCATTGAATATACTGACGAATATATATACTTAGGTCAGCTAATAACACAGCAAAATTCCATAAGTAAAGAAGTAGAAAGAAGAATAGTTAATAGCTGGAGGAAGTACTGGGGACTAAAAGAGGTTATGAAAGATGAAAAGCTCCATATAAAACTAAAAAGCAAACTATACAATTCTAGCATTTTACCAGTTCTCATGTATGGCAGCCAAACATGGATATTAACGCAAAACACAATAAACAAACTAAGAATATGCCAACACGCAATGGAAAGGAGTATGTTAAATATTAAGAAAACAAATAGAATTAAACATTATAAGATAAGAAGTAAAACAAAAGTAATAGATATTATACACAAAATCAGAAGACTCAAATGGAGATGGGCAGGACACATGATAAGAGGAGACGATAAATGGAGCAAAATAGTCACAAGATGGTATCCGAGAGAGGGAAAAAGAAAGAAGGGCAGGCCACAGAAGAGATGGGACGATGACATAAGGTTAGTTGCTGGAGCAACATGGAACAGAGTGGCCCAAGAGAGACAAGAATGGAAGAGGTTGGAGGAGGCCTTTGCCGACTGGAAAACGGATCTGCAGAAAATAAATAAGAAACAAATAATAGGCTAGAAGTAGATGATAAACATTAAGTTTTATTTTTAAACTAATTTAATTTATTAAAAAAAAAAAAAATATTTAGTACAACTGTAGGCTAACTTATCACTGTATTAGTTTGTAAGCAGTTCTGAATAAAGGGCTTTTATTATTATTATTATTACTTGTTCATATTTTCTCTAAAAACTTTTAAAATACTGATCGAATTTAGATAAAAATTTACACGAATATAAGCTATAAGCTATATTAATCATTCGTAATGCGATGGGTGCAACAGCTAAAAGCATTGTGGAGTACAACTTGAAAATGGCCATGAAAGACAGGAACGCAGCGGTCATAACTTCCATAATAGCGGACATGCCTTAATATTTTTTTTAGCTTCACGCTTCATTCCGCATATTGCAGGGTAGGCAGAGGGAACTGCAGGAACCATTTGAACCTAGTGTTAAGACACTCCGTTGCTTAGTCCTTGCTTTCCCCTTCCCCGCTTTCCGCCTTTTTCGAGGCATTGCTTGTTGAGTGGCGGAACTCAACGCCACGCTTTGCCTGGTGTCCAGAGCGGAGAAAATAGAAATAGAAAAATTCATCTTCCCCGAGTGGGAATCGAACCCACAAGCCGTCGCGTTTGCAAGCAGATGCTTACGCCTCTGCGCCACGACGGTCATCATATTTAAAATATAAGTCGCATCAAAGCTTATTTTTTGTTATTATTGTGTGACCCCACCATCAAGTGACCCTAATTTATTATAAAATTGATTTTTTTTATAACACCAAAAATGAAATGTATAAACTTGGGTAATTCGCTTCTTAACCATAGCCTTACTTCTAAGTAATATTAAATATTAAAAAAATATTAAGGTTATTATAGATGTTCATTATGATAAATATTAATTCTATATATTATGTATTAATATAATCAATATTTGTGATGAGAACATACAGTATAAGTTAAAAAAGGGTACGGACCAAGTGTCTGTGGTGCAAACTATTTTTAAATAAAAAAAAAACATAAGTAATAAATATATAGCAATGTAGGCCAAGAAAAGTCCCTTGCGTGTCGCTATTTACATATATGTTAGGACGAAATTCCAATGACCTCAAACTTCAACATTACAAGCTTAACTCTAGCAATTTTTTAACTAAGACAAAGAAATATAATCATTATGTATGATTTGTGGAAGCGTTTTAGTTGCGCACACTTAGAGGGGTGAAATTTTGACCTAGTATTTAATATTGCCGATATTCGAACTTGAACAATTGATAATTGATAAAACAACCTCTCCACGTTATCCGATTGGGAAACATTTGCTTGAAAACACGCGCGCTTTTCGTCAGTCTCAAAAACTCGGTGTTTTAACAAAAAAAAATACTTTATCATCCCTTAAAAGTGTCAAGGAAATAAAACTAAGAGAAAGGTAACCTAACAATTGTGTTTAAAATATCTACAAATACCCAACAAACATTAATAAATTGTAAGTGACATTAGAATATCGACAAAGCTTGGTGATATGAGTTTAGTAGTCAGAGTGCTTTCAATAGACGCGGGTTCAAATACCGCTTCGTTCAAATTCTTATATTTTTTAAAAATGTTTGATTCTTTCATATAAAGAAAATAGTTTAAAAGTGTTTATATATATATATATATATATATATATATATATATATATATATATATATATATATATATATATATATATATATATATATATATATATATATATATATATATATATATATATATATATATATATATATATATATATATATATATATATATATATATATATATATATATATATATATATATATATATATATATATATATATTTCTGATTTAGTACTTTCATTACTAAGAGAAATATTAATCTAACCACTTTTAGTGAGTCACATCCGTTTCTCACTATATTGTCGTAGCAAACAAAGGCACGCACCGGACCGTGCCCCCCTTGCTTAAGGGTTGCTGACCCTTGACCCTGACGGCAAAGCTTTAAATCGAAGCAAAAAGTTTACTATAAAAAAGCTTTCGCTTAACTTACTTAAGTTAAAAACTAAAATAAGTTATTTTTTACTTATTTATTGAAAGTCTTAGTGTAAGTTTAAAAAGAAATGCTTTTGGCTTTTTGAAAAGTTGAACATTATAAATTTTATTAATGAGTGACGGAACCTATTTCCAAAAAATATCAGTCAAGCGCGAGTTGTACTCGCGCAGCGAGCGTTCTTCAAAGAGTTTTTTAAAAAATATGTTTATTGTATGGGGACTTCTCCTAATGTTTTATTTTTAGTATTTGTTGTTATAGCGGCTACGGAAATATATAATTTGTAAAAATTTCAGCGGAGGCTTAGTAACAGGGTTTTAGGTCTTTGGGTACGGAATCCTAAAAAACTAATTTCGAACTCAAATCCATGGGACTATTAATGCTATGATTGTGGCTTCGTTCCCCATTCGGAGAAATCATTGCGTTCCCCTACCTCTAAACATGCAGTATCTCGAATTTAGGCAGAGAACGGAGAGCTAAGTGCCTAATTTCTCTCCGCTTAATTTATTTTTACATAAAGCGTAATGCTTAAGCAATCGACCCCGCTATAACGCTCAATTACAATTATTATTTTTCATTATTATAGAACGCCAGAGCCCCTGAGGCTAACCCTAATGTCTAAACATTAGGAGAAAGCGATACAAGCGATCAACCATGTAATAATAGGAAATATAAATTTTAATAATGTACTTGTTGCTGACAGGTTCGATCGTTTGCATACAGGTAGATGTTACGTATTAAACATGTATAATAACTTATGTGTATAGGTAGTAAGCATGTACGTCAATCTTTTAAAAATCCTTCGTCAATTTGAAGTTATAATAAAAAAGTTACTTCGTTCTCCAGAGATTGTATATCTTGTGACTCATACAAAATCACCGAGGGTGTCGTGTTTGGAAAATAGTTTGCAAATGAACTCTATACAGTTTATAGTCGTTTCTGTTCTTTGAAAATATAATTTCTTCAACAATTTTATAACTGTAGGCCGAAGAAAAGTCCTATAGATTTGATAAAAATGCAATGTATGCATGCATATATATATATATATATATATATATATATATATATATATATATATATATATATATATATATATATATATATATATATATATATATATATATATATATATATATATATATATATATCTATATATATATATATATATATATATATATATATATATATATATATATATATATCTATATATATATATATATATATATATATATATATATATATATATATATATAATATATATATATATATATATATATATATATATATATATATATATATATATATATATATATATATATATATATATATATATATATATATATATATATATATATATATATATATATATATATATATATATATATATATATATATATATATATATATATATATATATATATATATATAAATTCTGGAGACTACTCTACTAAACTACCCACAGCTGATCACCTGCTGATTAAATGTTATCTTGTTTTTGTTGCATTCCAGTTTATTAAGCCTGTGAAAGTATTAGTGAGATGCCTTTCTTGTACCTGTCACTTGTTAGCCGTATATCATTAGCCGCACTTACAGTCGACCCACTTGTGGACTGACGGACTAAACAACTGATTACAATATTAATTCAAATTCTAAATAAGCTTTTACAAGCTTTTACAATTTGTCATTTCAACACGTGATAACATTACTTTGGCTTTGGCAATGAATTCAACTAAATTAATGATATGTATATACCTTTTTTTAAATACAATTATATAGGAATGCATAGCTATTTATATCATTATTTACTTAGCATATTTTACTTATATTTCTTTTTATTTGGTCATATATCCTATAACTAAAGATATGCTGACATTCTTTGCTTACGCGAGGAAACCCTCCATCAAGCTACTCCAGTCTGGCGAATTGGAAGTACTGTGGGACTCGGTACAGTCTCATCTTACAAAAATAATTTGTTCTTTAATCTGCGTATGCAGTACTCTTGTGCCGACAGTGTCATATCATATATGGACTAACTTTAACTATGGCTTTGGTGTTTTCCATTCAACGTGACATTGGCATAGTCAATTGTGCTCAACTGGCGCGCTAGGAATGTCATAAATAAAGAGAAAAAAAGAAAAACTTTGATTATTAAACATGGTGTTTGCAAATTTTATAATAGAAATTAGAATACAAAATTAGTATTGAAACCTTATTAGTCTGGTCAAGAATATTTATATGACGTAAATGTGTGGGGATAGATCATTTGAATCTGTCCAATAATAATATTATTTGTTTTAGAATATTTAATAATATAGAATAAAAATGAGGACCGTCGTGGCGCAGAGGCGTAGCGTCTGCCTGTAAACGCGACGGTTTGTGGATTCGATTCCCACTTGGGGAAGACGGATTTTTCCATTTCCATTTTCTTCGCTCTGGAAAGTAGGCAAAGTGCGGCGTTGAGTTCCGCCACTTAACACACAATACCTTGAAAAACATCCCTCTGCCTACCCTGCCATGCGGGATTAAGCGTGAAGTTAAAAAAACTAAATAAATAAAAATGATTTATATATATTTTATAATTTCTATGAACGATAACATTAAAAAATATTAACGTTTTGCACTTTTCCTGCAAATTTAACCAAAAATATGACAAATTTCATAATATCTACATAAAAAGGGATCTAAAGTTTTTTATTTATCTAGGTAAAGGATATGGATAAGGATATATACGATCCAAAAGTGTATATAAAAGTCTACTTTAATGAAGAATAATTTTAATTGCGCTTCCCAAATTACGAGCTTAAATAGAACTTTTTATCTCATTTACAAATTTCCAAAAAAAGTTCTTATTATATTTGTCCACAATTAAAGCACTTTCGCCATCGATTATCATCACTTTTGATCGCATAAGAAATAAACAAGAATTCCTATAAAAAGTTATTATAGGTAATAACAGATAACTATATAAGCTATATAAAGAAAATAACTTTACATTCTCAACTCATATTTGCTGTCACCAACTTGCATAAGAACCAAATGTTTATGCAATACACGTTGTAAGCGCACAGTCTAGTCTTCCGCGTTCTGGTCTAAACTGTTTACAGTGTTGTAATATAAAGTGGTGTTTTTTTAGCTTCACGCTTTATCCCGCATATGGCAGGGCAGGCAGAGGGAACAGCAGGAACCGTGGGTACCTCGTGTTAAGACACTCCGTTTTTCGCTTTCCGCCTTTCGAGGTATTGCATGTTGAGTGGCGTAACTCAACGCCGTTTTATCATAATGAAAGTAAATAAACTTTACATTGAAACAAAGCTATCTTTTCAAAATTAAGTATGAAATTCATTTCGTATTCGAA